>OX038894.1:11619593-12219593 GCA_943789525.1 Agriphila geniculea
GCGTTTTCACTTATATTATTATGGAAAAATATTGTGGCGATGCGATACTGTCTGTACGATTTCTGTCTGTAAATTACTTCACTTATCTATGTACCTACCTACTTAAATTAATATCCACTACTAATATCTAGAAAGAAAAAAAACGTAGGTACCTATACGGTACGGTGTGTTAACATTTAAGTTTGTACGTAGAGTAGACGTAGGTACATTATTATACCTATGTAGGTCGTTGATTGAGACAGGTCAAGTAATTTGTTTTCGTTTATTCGGCAACATCACTAATTACTAAACTACTATAATTATTAATAACAATGTACATACTCACATTTTTTACATTCTCGGATGTAGTCACACCGAACTCGTTGTCATCGTTCGTTGTTGTAGGTAGACCAGCCGACACGAAACATATTTCGGTAGCTGTATCGAGAATAATAATAATTAATAACACAGACACACGCTTAGCACATTGATCGACTAATAAAATAATCTCGGCTTTGATGAAACTACTACGGTTCATAGCATGTACGAGTTCTTCTGACCAGCCACGGTACAGCTCCGTACGATCGGCGTGTTTTACGATCACAGCGATAACTGCAATATTTTCGACATGAAAACATTGCAATAACTACGGACAATTGTTACTATTGAAGACTCGTATATTACCGTTTGATGGAACATGTGAAAAACTAATACTAAACCGATTTAATGAGAGAAAATTAACATTTAAACGAACCCTTAGGTACGCGAGATGGCAAATGGAGAAAATAAACCGTTCTAGAGCTGTTCATATTGAATCGGGATTGCTAATGTTGGTGTCGTACGATAGAGTCACTACAGAAGATGCGGTGAGAGCAATGTCAGTTTAGACTTTGTGCGAGAATAATTTTTTAATCAATTATTTTTGTAACAATGTTAGTGAAAAGTTGTAAGGTTCATACGAGAAAAGTCCAACGACATGCAGGCCCTCTTTACGGTATTGCCACACGGCTTCCAGCTATCGCGAGACGCTGACTGTGGCGACATCTGTCTGTACCTACCTCTGTAATTGTTGTTGTGCGTCGCGCGCGTTATTCTCGCAAGCAAAGCAAACCCCGATACAAGTGTATTCGTTTTTTAATTGAGAAGATGGCCGACACCTCAGTAGCGTCCGAAGCCCCCGCTCCGGCGACGCCGGCGAAGAAACCGAAGGCGTCCGCGGCCGGCAGACCGAAGAAACCGAAGGTGAAGCCTACGCACCCGAAGACATCCGAGATGGTGAACAACGCCATCAAGGAGCTGAAGGAGCGCAGCGGCTCCTCCCTGCAGGCGATCAAGAAGTACATAGCGGCGCAGTACGACGTCGACGCCGAGAAGTTGGCGCCGTTCATCAGGAAGTATCTGAAGAGCGCCGTCGAGTCCGGTGCTCTGATCCAGACGAAGGGCAAGGGGGCGAGCGGTTCCTTCAAACTGGAGTCGAAGTCTTCGAAGTCGGCGTCCAAGAAACCGGCCGACAGCAAGCTCGCCGGCAAATCCGCCGCCGCCGCCAAGTCGAAGAAGGCCGCGCCCGCCAAGTCGAAGAAGGGCGACGCGGAGGCGGCGCCCTACGCCGCCGCCACCGTGAAGGACAAGAAGGCGGCCGCCAAGAAGAAGTCCACCACCTCAGCATCGGCGGCGTCCAAGACAAAGGCCGTGCCCAAGGCGAAGATGACCGCCAAGCCGCCCACGAAGAAATCTAAAGCGCCCAACCCGAAAAAGGCCGCCGTCACGCCCAAGTCGAAGACGACCGCCAAGAAGGCAGCCGCCTCCAAGAAGTAAACACGCCACTGAGGAGGGACAGCCAGCACCAAGCAGCGGCGTTACCTACACTACAACAGTAATGTAATTGTGTTATGTTTTGTTGTCGTCACGTGCTGAATTCTGTCTGTCCTCTTCTCCTTTTTTTTCTGTTTCGTTCGTTCGTTTGACGGAGGATGAGCGTGTGAGTAAAGAGCAGCGTGCGACGCGTCGCGTCGCATCACGTCGCATCGCATCGCGCGCCGCGCGACCACCACGCGCCACCCACCCCACCCACCAACCGGCGGCGAAATGAAAACAAACGGCGTGCACCACTGCACAATCCAAAAAGCCCTTCTCAGGGCTAACAGAAACCTCATGATTTGCATAACGCAAACAGTTTCACGAGACTCGCCAATACGTCGTCAGAACAAACGAACTAACTAAATAAATATTACAATTTAAAATATACAATGGCTAAAACCATTGAAGTTCATGTTAACTGTAATTTGACAGATGGATGTGATACATTGCTATTTCATTTTGGCACAAATAAAAATTTATCAAAGAAAAGTAGCAATGTATCACTTCCATCTGTCAAATTACAATTAACATGAACTTCAATGGTTTTAGCCGATAGGATAGACCCGCTGACCATTCTATAGATAGGTAATGTAAATAATTCTTAGTGATGCTCGATTATTACTATTTTCAATAATCGAATGAGTATTAATAATTAGTAATACTTTTGAGAAGTAGCTCTGCGCAAAACTATGCCTTTTTACAAGCATAAAGTTCATTATATTATATCACTTGGCGGTCGCGAAAGTTACTAATCCAAATGAGTAACTCATTAATATCGATGATATTGAAAGAAAGTTGTAAGTCTATACAAAAATAAAAATGAAAAAGGTAAAACTAAGTATTGCCGTGGCGCTAGTATCAAATCAACAAAATAAAATATATTCATCAACTTTGTCTAGGGATACAGGTGTGATTTTCATACAAACGAGGTAACTTTGAAGCTTTGGTTTTCTGTCAGGGATGTACCGTGCTGTGATCTGATGATGGCTATCCAGGGAGTGAATGGAGGAGATTCAGATCGCTATATACACCAAACTGACCTGATAAGCATTCTAAAAAATTAGAGTTCTCTGTTTCAGGATTTCCATAGGTACATTTTCCATGCTATTTTCGCGGTTTTTTTTTAACTTGTCCTCTAATCTTTTAGAATGCTGGTCAGATCAGTTAGGTGTATATAGCGATCTGAATCTTCGCTATTCATTCCCTAGATAGCCATCATCACATCACAGCACGGTACATCCCTGGCATGAAACCAAGGCTTCAAAGTTACCTCGTTTCTATGAAAATAACACCTGTATCCCTAGACAAAGTTGATGTGTGTATCTACCATAGACATAGAACAATTTTCGCTGATGGTATCTACAGTGTAGATTCTACATGATCATTCATAATCGCGCATCGCTAATTAATTCTCCGTTTCTTATTCTTTCCTATGTTCCTTATGCACGCTACTTACTACACTCTCATTATGACTTTATCATACGATCGATTTCGATTAATAAATAATACCTACCTATATATCGAGTAGAATTCAAAATAAAAGGCATGTTCCAGTTGCTTGCATAAATACACACATACCCACCCTAACAGTAAGTAATGTAACATATAAATATACATAAATCATTATATATGCGTGTGTTTGTGTACTTATTATAATAAATTACCTAATTAGATTGCCGATTTAAAAAGTGGTCACGCGCGTTCTCATCTATCTTTCTCTTTTGCTCATTGCCTTTCGTCACAACAGCCCCACTACATCGAGCCTGGCGCGTGCTTATAAATATAAATTTCACGCTACCTAAAAATTATATCCATGCAGATCTCGGTCGCTGTCTGACGTGCGCACGTCAGATAAAATCAACTTTCGTCTCGCTGTTAAACACAAGCTCATCAATCATGTCCGGTCGTGGCAAAGGTGGCAAAGTTAAGGGGAAGGTCAAGTCTCGGTCGAACCGTGCCGGTCTCCAATTTCCTGTGGGACGTATCCACAGGCATCTGCGTAAGGGCAATTACGCGGAGCGTGTCGGTGCCGGTGCACCCGTGTACCTGGCGGCTGTGATGGAGTACCTCGCCGCTGAGGTTCTCGAGTTGGCCGGCAACGCCGCCCGCGACAACAAGAAGACCAGAATCATACCGAGGCATCTCCAGCTCGCCATACGGAACGACGAGGAGTTGAACAAACTCCTGTCTGGCGTGACCATCGCACAGGGCGGTGTGCTGCCGAACATCCAGGCGGTGCTGTTGCCGAAGAAGACCGAAAAGAAGGCATAAGCGGTCGGCGGCGTGTCACCTGTCACCAGTTGTTTACCTATCTATACACGGTGGTGGTGTCAACCGGACGGTCTCCGTGTCTTGCACACATTAAAAGGCCCTTTTCAGGGCCACAACATGATTCTATAAAGCACTAATGAGATGTTTCACTGTTAAAGCATATTACGTCACATTCATCATTCACCCAAAAGAAACAAAATTACACGTTTCACAAAAAAGTGTCTCACTTTTAATTAATAATAATATTAATATTTAATTGCTGCTAAATACGCCACACAAGAGGAGGCGCTTGTTATTTTGTTTTTTCTCGAATATTTGGTATTTAAGCAATTGTGGGACCGCGGGATTTAATACCAAATTAACCATGTTTAATTTGGTCTTAAATGAAACGAGATTTCGATCTATCTATCTATCTAGCTATTTTCGTAAGACTTGTGTATTCTGTACTTACGACCAACAAAAATGTAATAATACATTTTTATTGATCGTAATCGACTTTCGGCCAAAAAAATGTATTATTGAACTGAACATGTTCAATAATAAATTTTTATTGATTTGGTGAACATGTTTGCAATTTTAAAAGTATCCCCATCCATTCACAGTTTATCAAAAATGTAGAGTAAGCAAGAAAATTGACATTTTACACTATTTATTGTGACGCCAATAGATCCTGCTTCTAATAATGATCAAAAACTTCTATGGTATGGTATGGGTGGGACCAACCCAGGTTTGAGACTAAAAAAACGTCAGGTATCTCATAAAACCTTTTCTCATACATTTTGTAGGAAAAAAATTGTTAACTGCGTCCTAGGAAAGAATTTGTAAAACTGAAATACAAAAAAAGATAAAATAAAAGACACATGATCACGAAATCACGTAGACCAAATAAGATACCAGCTATCAAGTCTTAACGTTCTAAATTAGAGCTCATTTTTTATTTTTTTATTGATTATTTATTTATAGATTTTGTACACACAATGTTGAAAGAAAAAGTAGTGAACAAAAGAAAAGTACAAGGGCACAGCTTTTTAGGGTTCCGTAGCCTAAATGGCAAAAAACGGAACCCTTATAGATTCGTCATGTCTGTCTGTCCGTATGTCACAGCCACTTTATTCCGAAAGTATTAAGACTACACAGTTGAAACTTGGTAGGTAGATGTATTCTGTTAACCGCTTAACGAATTTAATACAAAAATAAAAAAATAAAGGATTAAAGGGGGCTCCCCATACATGGAACTGAAACTGAAAAAAAATTTTTTCTTCAAACCAATACGTGTTGGGTGTCTATCAGAGGCGAGGGGTGAAATTATGGCGAAGGTAAGCCGCTCTACAAAAAATATGAAAAATGTAGTGATCTGTATAGTGGATCAGTGGGGTAGGATTTCCAAAAGGTAAGCCGATGGGAATCGGCTTGTATGGACTCTTCGCCACTGATGTTCTCGGTTATTGTGTTAGGTCGATAAAAAGCTATCCTTTTTGCATAAAAAATAATATCATTGTCATTGAAAATTACGAAATCTGACGATTGAAAATTTTTTTTTATAAGTTTTTATGGTGTTATTCAGGATTTTTTTACAGAGTTACCAAGCCATTTTTCAATATTCTGTTCGGTTATTGTGTTTTTTTGTTTCTTTTTCAGCCTACAGTAATTTTTGTGAAGTAGAATTCTACATCAGTTCTTCACATTGGAAGTTCAAAAATCAATCTTTTCAGATCGTGAACTGGCCTTGCCTTAATGGGATACTTAAATACTAAACCTGGCAGCATAGATCATATGTTCATTTTTATTTTAGTCGATGTTATTAACAGGTTTCATTATTATAGTATTCCGCTTTTTCTGTTTTCATCGTACACACTTTATTTAGGTATTACGAACGTTAGATTTACAAGTAATTTTTTTTTTTATTTTACTTTATTGATTTACCAACGCTTGTTTACATTATTACTTACATAAAACAACTTTTTCTTAGTATAAAGTTAAACCAAATGTAACAAACACTTACAGGTAAATACTGTATGCAAATTCAGTGGTCAAACAAACAGGAATAAATAACTATTTTAGGCAAATAATCACAAAACTATAGAACTAAGTGCAGATCTTTTATATGTACCTACATTAATTTACGTAATTATTTAAGTGGGCATATTATCTAAAATAATTCTACGGTAACTGTTGAGTGAGTCAAAAATAATATCAATATGTTCGTTATAACCGTTTATAGTTTTACAGATCCTTGGAATAGGAGAATTAGCGCCGAACACAGTTCTGCGAGGAGGCGGACGCAATGGCGTTAATTTGCCGCGGCATTATAATGTTATAATATCTGGGCGGGTTAGGTCTTTACCAATGAAATTGCCGATTTGTATGGAGATTTTTCAAGAAGTTGCATTTTTCATTATAGCATTTTCTTTGTTCATTTAACAACCATGAACACTCATGTAACAAAACTTTTATATACTAATGTTTGAACACTATGCTAACTTATTTCCATTTAAGATAAGCGAAAAAATAAGTTTTGGTTAAGTTACAACCCATTCGGTCACCCTTTTTTTGCTCACAAAAAAAGAGTCACTTTCAAGATCTTTTTTTTAATGTCACGAAAGCTAAAATATGGACTTTATTTTTACTGATAGTTAACTATCATGATCATAATTCGATGTAATATTCACGATTTTGTTAAAATTTTAAATTATAGAAGTTATTATTTTCTCTGTATGTGACAAAATATCGGCAATTTCATAGGTAAAGACCTTACTTACACATTAAATTTAATGTGGCGCCCTCTAGAGAAGCTAAAGACATGAACTAAAAAATTTTTTTTAATAATGCCGTGTTGGTTTCTAAATGAAAGGGTTTAATGAACACTTTTCAAATATATATAAGGTCCTTCTTAAATAGTGCACATAATTTTAAGGGGTCAATGTTCTCATGCATACAAACAACTTTTACTATTCTTTTTTTTTCTTTTTGTGATAAACTGCATAGTGGCAATCCTTGACCGAAATTGTGTTTTTCTTTTGCCGATTAATGGAACTAATTAGCTATCAAAAACAATAATTTATATTGTTAGTTTGCATTTTTCCATACAAATAAAAAAATGAAATTTCTCCGTCATATCATATTAATTATGTGGCCATGTCGCGGTTTTTTGGGTTTATAATAATTTTACGGGTTTGCTTGCATGCATGTATCCTATTCACCTTTTCGGGCTTTATAAAGGTCCGGCCAAACCGACGCGAGCGAATCGCGCGCGTCGTTCATTTTGATAGATTTTGATCACGTAACTCAAAGCAATAGCCATAGCCATAGCCATTTCTTTGACAATGGCTATGGCTATGGCTATCGCTTTGAGTTACGTGATCGCACTCGCAAATTTCGCGTGGAATTCGCCTCAGTCTGTACGAAGCTTAAGGCTATTAACAAACAGCCTGTATAAATTGAAAAGCATAAATAATGTACTAAATGGTTGGTGTCATTTGTCCAGAATACCTATTTATTTTATTTCAATAACAACCGCAAGCTGTCGTATTCTCGCTACATGAAAAATAGTTTAAAAGTAATCTATTATTCTTGACTGTATAATTTAACAACAACAGAACGCTAAATTGACTAACCACTTAGTTGACTTTGCCAATTGTTACCGATTTCCGTAGGAGATACTTAGTCCAAGAGATAATAAATAGCTACCTCTTTTGTTTCATTGACAATGGGGTTAGCTACGCAAAGCTAATTGTAGATGTCGCTGCGTACGCTTGTTCCTAAGACAGTAGACATTCAGAACAAAATGTATGGGAAAATAGGTACCTATTAATTTTGTGGTATTTTTTTACCGAAAAAGACCCACTGACCCAAAATGGATATAAAAGACTATTCTACAATGCAAGTGCCGGAATTGGAAGCCAAATTAAGATGTTTTTATTCTTACAGAATTTAACTTTTTTTTTTTATATCCAGATTTTTCTGAAATTTGTAAGTGCCAACATTTTTAAAGCCTATTACACAGAATTTAATCATTTTAAAGCTAAAAAAAACTATTTTTTAACTAAAAGTCTTTTATTTTCATAGCTCTCGTGGAACAAGCGTACGCAGCGCCATTTTGACAGTTGCCTTCCCCATTGACAGATTTAATGAAACGTTAATTCTGCTATTTTGGCAGTTCATGACGACGTCTCGTCGCCCTTTTATCTAAGTGGATTAGTTTCTATGGCTCCCTTACCACGTCGAGTGCTGGACACACTACAGTTCGCGCCACGGAAGAAGTTTCACTGAATTTTGATGATGAAACTAAAATATACGATACGATGTTATCACTAAATTGAAAAAAAAAAGCAATATGACTTAAACGATACCAGCGGCTACTTCCTCAGTGGCGCTGACTCTAAAATGTTGGTATTAGTGTAGAAAAGGAAGGTAGTGGACCCTCATAGACCCTCACCCTCAGTAGACTAAACTTTACAGTATGATAAAGTTTCATAAATGAAATATATATTTTTTAAATTATCCAAATCAATATTTTTTTTGTAATGGGGAAAAAATGCTAAATTCGCGTCAATAAGAATCACGTGACCCTGATCGAAAATTCGTAAGACGGATGTGACAGATGGAGAGTAGACAGCCGGCGGCGGAAGTATCCCCCTCTCTTTCTACGGGGCGCGGTGTAAATGGTGGCGCGTCATTTCAAGACGTAAACACTTGTGTCACCATAGCAACACACTAATTTTTTAATTCAATGTCAAAACTCTAGATTTTCTATCAAGCTATGGATATGACTTTGGTACAATACTGTTCTTTATTCGTAAATTCAAATGCAGAGTAAATTCGTAAGACGGCAATTCGTGTAAAATTATTCCCTAACCATTCCAAAATATCAAAAATGCACAACGTTAATATTCAAGTTTTTCACTTCTGCCGGCACTCCCGGAGTGCAACCCGATTTTTTTATATTTGTACATAGGTCTTAGTTCATGCCATATTACATCCCTACAAAGTTTCATCGACTGAGGATTTAATGTTGGGGTCTCCATACAAAAGATTGCCTCATTTCCTACACTATAGTTGTGGCACAGAATACTAGTACAAATGGTATAGGTGAAAACCTTCGAGCAGCGACATCTTTGGTATAGAAGCCCGTCTTACTCTAAGGTGAAAACCAAGCTTCATTATTTTGTTTCCCAATTCCAGGCTATGCAGCGCTTCGAAGAAGCAGCGCGCTCCTTCATGCAGACAACCCTAGTTATAGCCAAGAAACTCCGTCCGTTCGCCAAGTGGGGGTACTACGCATACCCTTACTGCTTCAACGTGTCGCCAAGTAATTCCAATGAAAACTGCGCCAGCAACGTACGAGAGGAAAACGATAAGTAGGTTGATATTATTTTATGTTTGAGAATTTAATTTTCTGGTACGGTGCGAATTTTCTTCTGGGTAATGTTTTATGTTATAATATCCAACTATCCATTCCTTTATTGGGTCATTCAAATAATGAAAATGACTTCTAGTTAATTAAGGACCACGCGACTTTTTATTTATACGTAAGTTAGTCGCCTCTGTGGTCTAGTGGTTCACCCACCCATGTAAGACACAGGGGTCCCGGGTTCCATTCCCAGGCGGATGGTACAATTTGTATTTGGTTTGGTTGGTGGTAGCTAGTCAGGCGGACTGACTAGCTACCACCATCTTACCTAATTCTGACGCCATAACAACAATTTAAAGATTATTGTGTTCCTGCAGTTAGAAGTAAGCCACTTCCTCAGATATAAGGATTCCGGGCGTAGTGCGCTTCCACCTTCCGGCCTTATCGTCACTTAGCATCCGGTGAGGTGAAGGCCAAGCTGTGCATAAAAAACATACTTACATACTTACAAGATACGCGCGAAAAACATAACCCTCTTGCAGTCGGGTAAAAAGGTCTTCCACAGTGTATAAGCTTGCATTCTCACAAGCACTTTACTCATTCGATTCGATGTCGCCACTGATTAGGTCCCTCCAGAATACCAGCGCTACGACAGCCTTGTGTCGTAGTAACATTAGCTGAGGCTGGGGCCTAGTTGGCCTCACACTTTGTTTTTCGCGCGTATCTTGTAAGTTTGTATGTAATATTCTTTATTACCTCATATCTTTCAAACGGCTGAACGGATTTCCATGATTAACATATCGTTAGATTTGTCTCGTCAGCCCAAGTGTTCTTAAGAAGGTGGCGTTATAAAAAAACCAACATGGCGGCTGTACGGTGCTATTATACGTAGCGGAAAAAAAATTTTTTTTAGAATACTGCAATATGGGTGTCAAATTAAAGGGCTTATTATAAGGATTTCAAAAAGGTATAACTCAAATCATTCATAATGTCACTTTCTTTATGCATGCCTCCGACTGCATGTTATAATGTTGCCTTTAATATTTAATCTTGTTTCCATCTTTTCAGTTGACTTGTCTTTTTAGACAGGCGGGTTTTTAATTTTTTTAAATTTATTTTTAATTTTGTGTTCACTTTGTTACACTGTGTGGCCAATAAACGTTTTACTTACTACTTACTTACTTACTCATTCTACAGAATCAACTGGCTATGGCAAGAGAGCACCGCCCTATTCCCGTCTACATATTTCTTGCGCGGCACCTCCACGCGCGACATGGCGCGGACCATCCGCGGCCGCGTCGCTGAAGCCGCGCGGATCACGAAGACCACTACCCCTATACTGCCTTACTTCTGGTTTAAATACCGGGACGGAGAATTCTTGCCACAGGTATGATTTCTTTCATCATCGTCATCTTCAGCTAGTTTAATATCTAGACTGGTAGATTACAGGCCTAGAGTGTCATAACCTACTACGGGAAAAATAAGTATACTTCGGTCAAGAGCCACCTGCGCAAGACCGCGCTTATACTATTCTACTTCTGGTTTAGTAATAATAATCTAAGTAGGTACTGAGTACACCATAATATTATGTGTACCTAGATACAAGCTTATTAGTGTATACACATTAGGTATACCGATTATATAATACATTTTCTCTTAATGAAATAGAATATTCATTATTACTATTTATCATTCCAGAAAGAACTCGACGCCATTCTTGGAACATATTACAACTCGAGCGCATCTGGGTTCATCGTCTGGGGCAGCTCTAGCGACGTAAAAACCCCCAGCAAGTGTCAAAAACTACTGAAATATACTGAAGAAGTCCTCGGACCCGCCATCGCAAAGTACACTAAACTACATGATTCGGCAAACTTCAATAAAGTAAGACCAGTCACCCAACCGACAGAATCTGGTATAACAACATGGAGACCGATACTAAGAGACCAATTCGCTAATAAAACTAATAGCCTCGAACATAACACTTTTCACCCCTGGCATGCACTACACAATAACACGCAAGAAATTAATGAAGTGGAACATGGAACTCACAAAAGAAACAGTAGTTATGAAGACAATTATCTATCACATATAAAGAGGAATACTCTTTTAGAACTCCTTTTCAATATTTTACTTTTCAAAGAAATGAGTGAAAAACCTAATGAAACTATAGATTATGATGAGGCCGACGTGCTACCCCAAAATAATAGTTCTAATCAAAACTTAAATATATTGACCACTGAATCTATTTTGTCCAATGCTAATGACGCTGTACAAATAAGTACTTCAGTAGCTAAATATACTACAATTGATCCTTTAAACTTCACAGCTGCAAAGAATGAGGTAATCAAAGAAAATTATAATGGACATACTAACTTAGTGCAGGATATAACACAACATGTGAACCAGCATTATAACTTTACATTAAATGCTTCTGAATTTTCTCTGCCTTATAATGATGATGATACTTCAAAACATTCTTCTTTAGTGGTAAATAACAATACTTTAAATCCGTTAAATATACAAACTTCGAATCAATCGTTACAACCACTATTAATAATTATAAAATTAAATAAGGATAATGTAAATCAACCAAAAAATAGCACTTATGTTAAATTTCTATTAAATACCTTCAAAAACCACTCTCAAGCTATGAACATAACTAAAGATGAGTACAATATAATAGAAAAAACAGAAGCTTCGCATTTTGCTGCAAATTATTCTAATCAGTCTGTTATGGATTTGATCCCTGAGACTAATTCTCAAACTGAAAGATCATCTGAAGAAAAACATAATTCATCAGTTAATACGATTACTTCAATGGACTATTACTTTAGTACTAAATCGACATTAAAACTCCATCAAACATCCACTTCAGAAACTACAGAAATACCGACTACCATTATACCTACAACGGATACCGATGCTATAGTTGAACTCACTAAAATCAAAGATATAGGAAATGATAATGAAGAAAATACAGGTTTAAAAACATCAGTAACTAATGTTTTAGTTACAAGAACTTATAGTGATGAAGATGTAACGAACCAAGACCCATGTCTCCGATCAAAAAATGAAAAAAAAGGTTACCATGAGGGAGGCAGTAATGAAAATTATTCGACAACAGATTCCAGTCCAATACCTTTGAATAATAACGAATCAAAAATTTCATTATTGCAAACCAAAAATGAAAAGGAAGATCACCCAAAAAATGATACCATTTCAATACTAAATATCATTCTCACACCTTCAAACAATGATGAAGCGACCAGCGAATTTTCGTTTTTACAATCTGAAGGCGAAAGGAATGATAGCCACGTAGATGCCACTAGTTCTATTTTACCGACAGACTCTACAATGATTCCTATTAGTAGTAATGAAATAACAAGCGAAGAATTATTGCTGCAAAGTAAAAAGGTAAAGAAAATGCAACATATGATATTTACTACTGATCCTATTCCAACAACAGATTCCATCACTTTCGGTAGTGTTGAGGTTACAAGCAAAGAAATGGTTCTCGAATCAAGTACTATTTTACAACATAATGATGAAATAGATTCTGTAACTACTATAGACTATCACCAGATCACTACAAAAATTGAGGATTCAACAGATCCTATAGTAAAATTAGAAGAAAAATTTGATATTGACGATGAAACTTTTGAAGAGTCTGAAGTGAATGAACGTTTATCACAATCTAACAATGCTATACAAACGAAATATGTTCATAGCAATCATGATAATCTGACAAATAATAAAAAGGATGATTTCAAAGTTGATTTAAGAAAAGACATTAGTGAAAATTATACGAAAAATATTAATAAAGATCTTTCAAGAAATGATGTCATTCCTACAACAGTATTAACAACTGACTCAGTAAGTCCAAAATGATTGCATTCATTTAAAAATACATTTTGTTTGATACTTCACAGCATGATTTTTGTTCTGCAAATAAAAAAAAATATCTTGTGGTTTAGTAATAACAATATTTTATTATTTATTGTTTAACATCACTTTTAATTTTAGAAAATATAATAGTGATCTTAATGAAAGAATAAGAAATATGAATATGAATTTATATAAATAATTCATTCCGTAATAATAATGATATTTTCAGCTAGTAAGAAATGATTATGAAGAAAGATATAAAGAAAATACAGGTTCTAAAACACCAGTAACAAATATTTTAGTTACAACTCTTTATAATAATGAAGATGTAACAAACAAATATCCATATCTACGAACAAAAAATGGACAGGAAGGTTACCATGAGGGAGGCAGTGGTGTTCATTATTCGACGACAGATTCCAGTCCAATACCTTTGAATAATAAAGAATCGAAAATTTCATTATTGCGAACCAAAAATGAAAAGAATGATCATCCAAAGTATGAAACCATTTCATCAACAAATATCGTTCTTACACCTTCAAACAATGATGAAGTGACCAGTGAATTTTCATTTTTACAAACTGAAGGTAAAAAGAATGATAGCTACGTAGATGCCACTAGTTCTATTTTACCGACAGACTTTATAATGATTCCTATTAGTAATAGTGAAATTACAAGCAAAAACTCATTGCTGCAGAGCAAAAAGGAAAAGAAAAGGCAACTTATGCTATTTACTAGTGATCCTATCCCAAGAACAGATTCCATCACTTTCGGTAGTGACGAGGTTACAAGCAAAGAAGTTTTACTTGAATTAAGTACTACTTTAGAACATATTGATAATATAACGGTTTTACATAACAATAAAACCGATATTATGTGCCGAGAAGGAAAACATACAGCATTGTTTATGAAGAAGCAGTGTGTACTTAGCTTTATGTTAGTAGTCTGTGGCGCAAACCATAGACAAACTCGTACTTCCGGTCGCTGTCCGCTAGATGTCACCACTGTCACCGGCAAGGGCGGGGAGGTGCTCGCCGCCATGTTCGTAGCTCATAGTCTTCACCAGGAAGGACTTCCTGCAATGCTGTATGTTTTCCTTCTCGGCACATAATATCGGTTTTATTGTTATGTAAAACCGTTATATTGATGTGCCTCCGGAAAACATACAGCATTGTTTATGAAGACGTGTTTGCTATCTGCTGGTGAGAGTGATTAACACAACGCTATGATGATTATTTGTATATATGTATTACATACTTTGATAGTGTAAGATATAACATATTGGGTAGTAAGATTAATTTTGTTTATAGTATTTTCTATAAAAATATATCTTAATGTAATACTATTGGTGTTAACTATGAAGTTAACCAAAAGGCAAAATTAATAGACATCTATCAAATTAATCGCGATAAAGAATAATTTAAACTAATATAATTATTAAGAATAAGTTCCACTTATCACTGAGAAGATTGATCAAAATCAATCGTGGGTTGGATTACCACCCGAGTGCATAGGTACAAAAAGAATGCTCTTCCCTAGTGTGAAATATAGCATTGAAAAATAAATATTTCATGCAAAGGTCTTAATTTGCGACCAATCAATATACTTACTGCTTTATACTGTAGTTATTAAAAAGTATAAGTAAGTATTTTATTTTTTCAATGCTTTGTTTTAATGTAACTGAAGTAATGTAATATTAGAAAAACTCTGTTGGTTTCCTAAGAAAACAAATAAATGCTATCCAACAGTTAGGTCCTCGTACCAGCCTAAAACGGCCACAGCACAGCACATCTGCATCTTCGGAGTTGCTTAGACTCCGCTATCTATAAAGGTGATACTTACCTAATTTCCTATTACGATAGGATAGGTGATGCACATACTGTGATAAAATTATTTATTAAATTACCTGATTAATTTAGATCTTCTTTCGTACATACTATTCATCGAAATAATGCAGGTCTCCTAGAGAGAAAAAAAAATGAGTAAGTAACTTTTAAGCAGTGTTGGTACCAGGAAATATTTACCTATGTATTGGAACACAGCATCCAAGTTGACTGTCTGTGGGAATGTGTCAGTTTTCAACTGAAAGGTAAATATAAAATTAATATTTGGTCACAATCAATACTGTTGTTAGAAACTTTAATAGAGTGATTTGTGGACTTTTCACCCAGACGCTAGCGGTAACATTATTTGTTGTTTTACAAGCGAGGTTTGTAAGTGTTTCTTTGACTTAATTGGATTAAATTGGCTTAGAGCCGTACAAGGAACATGTTGTTTTATTGAATTAATAAAAAGATTTATTGATTTAATATGAGGTACACAAAAAAAAAACTTGTGATTGCTTTTTTTTTGTAAGTACTACAATAGTACTGTAGGTTAGTTTACCTTTACCTTAACACTTTTACTAAATAGATTAGAAACGTTTTACGACATTGGCAGGTTGAGCGTGTTTCAAGGCACATGTCATGTGGTCAAAGTGGCCAATCACGGGGTACAACCAAAGTTGTCTTTTTAACTCTGGTCAGTTATTTATTTGACAGTATTTGTGCCAAATTCCTCGTACCCTTACTCACCCGACGCCTCTTCTTCTGAGCTTTGTTTTATTAGACTGCGCCCTCCCCCAACTTTCAAAACGTCCAGGATGTATGCTTTCACCTGTGCATATGTCGTGTGGGTCATCCAGCAATGCAGATACCAAGTCCCCTAAATCTAAACGGCCCGAGGTAATTCAGGTTAATCTGGTGCGACTAACGGGTACGTTCTCGATACAGTTAGGTCAATATCATGAGGAATATGCTGGTTGATGGAGCTACTTAGGGTAAGTGGTATCTCCAAGATCTGCCAAGAAGCTGAAGGCTTATAGTTATAATTGTACAAGAATTTAGTTCGCTGATGGAACTCGGCAATCTATGAAAACATGTTCTGAATAACATTGCCTTTGGTTGTATGTGCAATCTCTTATTATGCAAAAAAGTCCTCCGAAGACTTGTTGTTGCTCCGAGCTAGAGATGCCTTTTCGCTGGTAGTAGTCCTGCTGATAAGCGCTAGGTGGTATGTTATTTTCGTTTCTGTCGCCTTCATATCATGTCGGAGAAAGCTAGTATTTGACGAGTCTGCCTTCAGTTTACTGAGAAATAGTTCTTTATTGTCCACATGCCTGGAATAGACGTTCTATCTACATAGAGCACCACATCTTGAATCCAAAGCATCTGTAGTGATAAAGTATAATTTTCGGAATGATATGTGGCTCCGCGTCACCCTATCATGTAATGATGTAGGTACTTAGTACCTATCTGCTAACAACAACCGATTGAGGTGTGTGTCGTGGTCGTTGCGTGTCGAGCCACCTTAAGTGCGTAGTAATGCGATTAGCGGTTGTCAGGTCTGCGTTGCGCTATGGCGAACCCAAAGTTGGAAAAGTTCAGTTTACCCGGGCGATTTAGGAGCCTGTAAAGGGTTTGATACATCTTTGTTGCAAGGTCGAGGTCTTGTAACTTGATAAGGTTAACTTGTTTATGAGTAAGCAAGGTCATTGTTTTTTCTATAGTTAATACAATGTATAATTTAAATCTTTTAAAATCGATACTGAGGTAGTTTCCAGCCCCAAATTTTCCTCATATCTCATGGATTCCGTAGCCTGGAAGAATAACTTGTACTGGTCTAGGTGAGTCCCCTGGCTTCCGCAGCCTGAAGTCATAAGCTACATTTGATTCAAGAGTCTCACTTGGTGCATAAATCCATAAATATAAAATGTCTTACTGGTCTAGGTGAGTCCTGGCTTCCGCAACCTGAAGTCATAAGCTATATTTGGTTCAGGAGACTCACTTAGTGCATAAATCAATAAATAAAGTGTCTTATAGCTTCCGCAGCCTCCAGACAGCATGTCTCACGGCTTCCGCAGCCTCAAGACATAGCTTGTATTGGACCAAGTGCCTCACAGCTTCCGCAGCCTGAGACATAACTTGGATAGGTCCTGAAGGACCAAAAAGGAAGTCGTCTAGGCAGACTAACACTCGACAACCTTTTGCATGCAAGGTCTCCGCGACCTAGCATGTTCCTGATGAAAAGAAGTGAAATGTTGATGACCCAAGGGATGCATGACATTTCGAGTAACTGACCTTGACAACTGACCTTGACAACTGACCTTGACAACTGACCTTGGAAACTGACCTTGACTTTTGACCTTCATAACTGATCTTGACAATTGACCTTGATAACTGATCTTGACAATTGACTTTGAAAAGTGTCCAACTCTGTCATTCAATACTAAGATTGGAGGAACTCAACTGAATGTGAAATTGTTCGAAACGACTAGGTTTTAATGAATTTCGTTCAGGTTCCGAAGTCAAAATTGATCGCTTATGCTTTTCTTCCGCAGAAAAGGCTTGCAAATAAACCACGGGCGTCTGTAACGCCGCGCCGGTTTAAGGTCGAAACGTTGTTAGTTCCTTATGGTGCTCGATAATTTCCAACATTATTAGCGATTGTTTTTGACTTTGAAAAATACTAAGTAACTTTTAGTAAATTCTTTTCGAAAAACAACTGAACTATCGTACTGATCACAACGCAATCTGAGCGACGATAATTTCAAAAAACAATCCACTCCACAGTAAAGTATAATCTCCAAAACGAAAATAAGGAGCAGCGGAAATTTCACGAAAGAAATCATTTCGCTGCCATCATTATATAAAACTATCTCACTAAAAAACTGAGCATCTGAATTTTAGGGTTGTTGTTATTCAGTGCCGTCAGGCCTTCGTGAGCCAAATCAAGAATGCCTTGTGAGTTTGATTATTATAATTCTCTCAAACCGGATAAGTGTTCATTAGAGCAGCTATGACTGTTTGTTAAGTACCAAAATGCCATACTTTTATTGAGCCGACATAACGCATCCTTCAATTTTAGATTGTAGAACCCGACCGGGCTATCATATGATGCAAATTAAACAATGTTGCCTTTTATTGTAGGCGAGTAAAAGGCACTTATCTTTTCACGTCAGCAGGTCTAGAGAATTTAAAGAAATTGTAAGCAAAGTGGTGCAACCGTCGACGGTCTTTTGCTGATTGAACAGCTTTAAACGGTTTATATACAATAAATACCATTTGTTTTAAGCAAACAAAGATCGAAACTCAGTATTGGCATTATTGGCTTGCTCAGAAAACTCCGTAAGAATTCATTGGTGCATGAAAATAACACAATTATATTTGAGGGTAGACTGACCTGATTGATTACTAACGTGTCGATCCGATGATCGTCCGTTACCTGTGGATTTGCTGCTGCTGCTGCTGCTTGCTGCTGTCCCTGCTTGATGCTGCTGCTACAATCTCGTACGCTGGATCCTTCTCTGGTTTCGAGGTGCGTCAGTCGTGTGCCGATGACGCCATTTTTTTTTCACAAAAACCGTATAAAAAGGTGTTAATTAAAAATAAACTTATTTTTTAATTTTGAGCAATCATTTATACGAACAACCGAGCTCAAAACGCGTTCATTTTATACGATTGAGTAGATATAAGCGGATTTACGTCCGCTCGCGGCAAAAGTACACAACGCTATGAGCTACGAACATGGCGGCGAGCACCTCCCCGCCCTTGCCGGTGACAGTGGTGACATCTAGCGGACAGCGACCGGAAGTACGAGTTTGTCTATGGTTTGCGCCACAGACTACTAACATAAAGCTAAGTACACACTGCTTCTTCATAAACAATGCTGTATGTTTTCCGGAGGCACATCAAAATAGAATCTTTAACTACTATAGACTACCAACCTATCACTACAAAATTTATGGATTTAATAAATCCTCTATTTAAATTGAATGAAAATTTTGATATCAGTGATAATATTTATGAAGAGTCTGAAATGGGTGAACGTTTATCTCAATCTATTAATGTTATGAAAACCAAAACTGATTTAAGAAAAGATATAAGTGAAAGTTCTACGAACAATAGTAAAGAACATTCAAGAAATGCAGTCATTCCTTCAACAATATTATCAAGTGACTCAGTAAGTCTAACTAAAGTGATTGCATTTATTTAAAATATAATTTTGCTTCCTATTTCACAGCATGATTTTTGTTCTGCAAATAAATCATTTTAGTTATTAGAATATTTTGTTATTTATTATTTAACATCACTCTTAATTTTAGAATTTATGAAAATGTTCTTAATGAAATAATAATAATAGTAAATTTTTGAGGCTAGTTAATTAATGTCGTTTAACTTTTGTGTAAAGATGTTTTCTGCCTTTATAAATTTTACAGGGTTATTTGTTTATAATTAGTTTAAAAAACTCCTTATATTCAGATTTGCAATTGCTCAAACCAGTAAAGACCCGTTATCACCGTAAATAAATATCCCTCCGGTTCATCATGAATGTTAAAATGACAAATTCTCAAAAACACCTAATCCCAAAATGCCTGAAATCCGAAATGACTTGACAACTATAATGTCTGAAAAGAAAAATGGCGAATGATGTACATTTTGGGATTAAGGCAAATTAAGAATTAGGCAAAAGTGGTAAGAGAACGTAATGACATTAGGTACAAATGAACCGGAGGGATAAATATGATGCTGCAGATTATTATTTGATTCTATATTTTTAGGCTAAATGATTTTAATTTTCTTTTCTGTATCTGCATAACATTTATTGTATTTTGTATTACCCTATTTTGTATGCTTAAAAACAAATTTGCATGTGTATGTAATGCACAAATTGTAAACGATTTTTGTAATAAGCTTTGGTGTTGTGTTTAATTTAGAATTTTAGTATTAACTTTGCCCATTTATCAATATATATTTTCTTGACTACTATTACTATTAACAGTATTTACCAAGTAAACGAGCAATCACCTACTTAGCCAGTAATAGAAATTACTTACACAAGGGCAAAAAAACGTTTACGTATTATTCAGGTTGCTTAGTTACCGATTTTTAAGTACTTTTTAGTTTGGCAAAAAATAATATTAAGTTCTTTATCTTGTTTAAAATTTCAGATTCAATTGTCAACTTTTGTCTCCTTTAACTATGCTCCAAATCTCTTTTATTTCCTGATGTGTTTTTCTATAAATCTGATGTTTCTTTCTGTAGGTGGGCGTGTCCCTACGTGCCGACATCGAATGCTACACTTATCTTGTAATTTTTCTGGTCATAAGATTGTTCTTATGATTTCATGTGAGTCTTATATCGAGATATTCTTGATTATTATCTCATGTTAGAATTTTTATATTAATATCCAGTTCCTCAGAAAACTTAACTGTTAAGTTTTGTCGACAAAATCTATAACATTGAAATCAATATTAATATTCTTTTTAACAGAAACTAAATTTTAGTAAATGTGTCTATTGTAGCCTACTTTGAAACTTATATTATTTTATCTGTGATATATCTTTTAGTGTAAATAAGCTCTGTAAATAATTATTGTTAGAGAATAAACCGATGTTAACAATTTAATGCTGTTTTCTTTTATTACGAAGCTACTGATTTCGCTGCACTCTAGTTATTTTAATAGAACAAATTTGGTACATACCTGCTTTATCAAATCATTTTATTAATATGTATATACTCTCTTACAGTAAGGACTACATTTTAAATAAACCTTAATAAAAAGAAAGCGCATTTTTCAACAATTTATTAAACCATTATAAAACACAAGAACACTTAATTTATACCAACTAACAACGCAAAACAGTAGTTTTTAAACAATAAGGGCATTTCATCGTCTGAAATAAAGTTCCTATCAGGTCTTACACTAGCAAAGTTATTAGTCTTCGGTTCAACAATGACTTCATACTTGTGATCAGCGCTATCTTTGATACTGGCAAAGTCTTTATGAATTTCGTTCAACGTTTGGTCGGTAATGAGCAAAGGGACTTTCTGCTTTAAAATACAGTTGATGGTTTTCGGCCATGGATCTTTGGTGCTGTACATTGAGGAACGGTTGATGTTCGCATTGAAGGCACATACTGAAAAAAAAACATAGGGCAGATTGTATTGAACAGGATATGATAGATTACTTAAAGATAGATAGATTAAAGAGATTAAAGCTTTGTATCAGGTTGAGTTTAAATAATTGTATAAAATATTTTCCAAGTTTCATAACTAAGTTTCCTTTAGAAATCATTAAAAGACACTTTGGACCAAAAGCTGCATGTTTCAGATCGCGTTAAAAACAATTGCCTTGACGTCACCAATTTCCAAAAATGTTGATAGGAATAAAAAGTGCATTACAGTTTTTCTAGATCTTCAAAAGGCGTTCTACACTGTCTCTGTCTCCACCCTTGTACGCAAATTGGAACCAATACGGGTCAGAGGTATCCCTCTGGCTAGCATTGCTATGTGACTACTTACATGCTCGTTAACAATGTATACCCAGCAGTGGGTGTCGTGCGGCTGATATGATGAAACAATATGTTAAAATCGGTAATCAGCGAGCTAGTAGACATTACCTATGGGGTGCCCCAAGGAAGCGTTTTGGGACCTACACTCTTCTTAATCTACATTAATCTTTGCAACTTGAATATCGACACCACCGTCGTTTTTTTGGGTTCACGGGACAATGTGCTAGGGCAACAGCGTCGCTTAACCAGTCAGCATCAAAATTCGTGTGCGCGCGTATCGCCCCTGCACGAACTAAACGTATGTTGGGACGGCGCGGCGTGCAAGCGATTGTAACCTTAGGAGTGGTTAAGCCACGCTGTTGCCCATGGTACATGCTCTCGCTCAAAAGGGTCTTGCCCAAATAGCCCACTGGTTAGAAAGTAATTTATTTACTCTGAATGCATCCGAAACTGAATATATTTGTTTCACAAATTATAACAATACTCAACCTGATTCAAACTACGACCTTAAAATTTACTCTATAACAATCTTACTAAGCAAAACTGTTCGAGCGTCATGATGATAGATAAAGTATCTAAAATTAAATATCTTGGTGTAATAGTTGACCAACGCTTTACTTTGCATGCGCACATTGATTTACTAAAGGCAGAATTCGAAAACTTGAAAAGAAAGACTGTCTTTAAAATTCTCAGACATGTTGCCGATACCAATTTAGTAAAACATGTATATATGTTACGGCTAATACATGAAGTGCGGCTAAACCTAGTTTCAGCCGGCTAAAACTAGGTGTAGCCGATAGCTGTTGGTTCAAAGTAGGTATAAACAATCTGCTTTACCATACAACTAAATATGTATCTTTTGAAATGCAACAACTTTCTCGCTTCGCCACACGCCATATATACCTCTTACATCGTACTACATAATTCCTCACACATACACACAACACACTTTTTCACCATACACACACAACCCAAACCCTCCCTATAATTTACATCACTATCTAGAACACAACAGAAACTCACAATTATATACTTACATAAAACAACTCTATACATTTCTTTTTGGTTAATTATAACTAGTTTAATTTACCTTAGTAAATGAAATCATTGGAAACAACAAATTATGTATCTTTTGTAATTTTAGAAGGAGCGGGGCCCTTTAAAACAGTTTTTATACCATATTGTTATACTAAGTATTTAAAAGATAAAGTTTTATTTTCATTTTTTTATTTTATTTTTCGCATTCCGCCGAGACGGAAGAAGTCGCGTGAGATGGGTAACGTCATCTCTACTATCAGTATTGAAAATTCATTCATTGTTTCGTTTGCTAAGAGAAACAAATCAAAATTAAAATGCATTACATATAATAATTTTGCATTTTTTAGGTACTGGAATTGAAGCCAAGACGAACTACGCGAGGAACGTTAAAGTTAAAGTCAAATTCAAATTCGAAATGTCTATTAAACTAAACTTGATAATGAAACACTTTTGAACCGTCTATATTTTCCTACCACCCGTTCCAGAATTTTTTAACTGACAAGAAGAACCGGCGCTAGAAGCTTTAAACAGAGATACTCTCGTAAAAGTAACGATAATTTACAAATTGAAATATATCGTTACATATGAATATAAGGTTCTTGATCGTTACCAAGAACCTTATATATGACTATGAATATAAGGTTCTTGATCGTTACCAAATACAGACAACATGATTACTGGCAACAAAGTAGTTATACTAGCAAGTTATGTGTTACATCATTTCCAGACATTTCGAACTTTCAGATAATTGTCTACTTTATAATATCCTTTACCCATGAGCGTCATTTTAACATGGTTTTTAGGGTTCCGTACCCAAAGGGTAAAAACGGGACCCTATTACTAAGACTCCGCTGTCCGTCTGTCTGTCTGTCTGTCTGTCTGTCTGTCACCAGGCTGTATCTCGTGAACCGTGATAGCTAGAAAATTGAAATTTTCACAGATGGTGTATTTTTGTTGCCGCTATAACAACAAATACTAAAAACAATAAAATTAATATTTAAGGGGGCCTCCCATACAACAAACGTGACTTTTTGCCGTTTTTTGCTCGATATTAATAACGACAACAGGTAGACAGTTGAAATTCTCACAGATGATGTATTTTTGTTGCCGCTCTAACAACAAATACTAAAAACAGAACAAAATTAATATTTAGTTGGGCTCCCATACAACAAATGTATTTTTTTGCCGTTTTTTGGTACGGAACCCTTCGTGCGCGAGTCCGACTCGCACTTGGCTGGTTTTATTAAATTCATCCAAAGGAAGATCAATTACTTGTTGTGGAACTTTATTAAAGTGAAAGTCGTCCACCTGAAAGGTGCGTCAATGACATAAGGAGTAATGCTGGTAACAACTGGCTCCAGGTGGCGCAAGATAGAAGATCATGAAAAGCTTTGGAGAAGGCCTATGTCCGATGAACGAAAGGCCTAGTTAAGGCGCTGCTTAATCGAATTTTTAGGTTTTTGAGGGGGTGCGGCAGACGAAGCGCGGTGTGCACGTGCAGCGAGCGGCGCCCCTCCCGCGCCGCACCTCACCTGCGCTGCGAGTGTAGCGGTGTAGACTGGACGGCATTTAGAAAATTTTTGTTTGTTTTTAAATTATTTGCTGTTGTGAATAAATGTCATGTTCTCTGATCAGGGTGAACAAAACTTTGAATTACATTTTGAGATATTACAGAAAAAATATACTTTTAATCACGTAAACGAGCTTAAAGTGTTATAAAAAAAAACTCGATTTCCAAGAAAGTTTGTTTGAAAATTTTTTCCACAGTGATGGTCTATTTTTATAAGAAAAATTGTCTTTGGGGTACCTACTATCCTTTTACTATCCCTTGGTTCTTGTAAGAAATTATTTACATGATTATTATTTCCAATTTGTGCACTGTGTTGCCTTTTTGCTAAGCTCATTATTGGCACATAATAATTTTGCTATTTTGCATTTTTGGTGTATCTTAGGCTGTTTCGTTCACGAAACATGTGAGTTGCGCGACTCCTAGACGAGACTTGATAGACTTAGAGGTCACGGGATTTTTGGTAACGATCGAGGAAAAGGTTAGACTCGTTTTTATGGGTTGTAGAGTGGTCCCCTAATGTAAATGATGTCGGTACGCCTGATCTCAGTGGTTGCAACTTCGAGTGATCTAAATATACACGGTTAATTTTTAAGTATATCTAACAATAAAATAGGGATTTCAGACCACGTAAATGAACAACTTTTACTATGGGACCAACCACGAAATCACGAAAAAAAAATCAGCCGTTCCATAGAAAAGTACAACATCGACTCGACTATAATGTATGAATGGAACAGCTGATTTTTTTTCGCGATTTGGTGGTTGGTCCCATAGTAAAAGCTGTTCATTTCCGTGGTCTGAAATCCCCATTTCATTTTTAGATATACTTAAAAATTAACCGTGTATATAATGGGGATGAAATGGGGTGAAAAAAAATAGATATGGATGTCGTTATTGTGGTTTTCTGACGATTGGGAAAATGACATTTATTTTGGAGTCCAACACGGTGGACATGATTTAACCCCAAAAAGGGTGAAAATGGGGTTCAAATTTTATATGGAAAAAGAATAAAAAAGACATTACAACTTTAAGCTTCGTAGGAGCACGTCTAAAAATAAATAGGCATACATATTATATTTTTTGATTTTGAAAATCAACCCCGTAGGGGGTAAATGGGGAAAACACTAAAATCGATATGGATGTCGTTCTTGAGGTTATAGTATGGGTATGGTATAGGTATGGGATGATGATTGCGGAAATGACATTTATTTAACAGGTCTTACCTGTTTGTTTTGTCTTTTTTTTTACTTTCTCATCAATTTGAACACTAGAAAAGCCAAAAAAAACGTCCAGTCACACAGTTAAAGTCTATTAATAATTGTTTTAATATATAACATATATTTGCAATTTAAGTTTATCCGAAGGAATTTTTCCTTCAAATTGGAAATCGGCTGCTGTTGCCCCAATCCACAAGAATGGAAATAAGTCAGACCCCAGCAACTATCGACCAATTTCACTGCTTGGGTCGTTCTCAAAAATTCTTGAAAGGCTGGTAAACAGGCGACTTTCTGCTTTCCTGGAAAAACATAAACTTCTTTCAGACCGTCAATTCGGTTTCCGGGAAAATAGGTCAACTGAGGATGCGGTTGCATTGCTGACTGGTTTAATTACTGATCACTTAGACAAGGGTAGGGCCTGTGTCGGAGTGTTTTTGGATCTTGCCAAAGCCTTCGACACAGTTTCTGTTCCCATATTACTCAAGAAATTAGAAGCTGACGGCATTCGTGGAATTGCCTTAAATTGGTTTCAAAGCTACTTATCGGACGAACCCAGTGCGTTAAGATTGGCAGTGCCATAAGCAGTCCTATGGCAATTAATTTTGGGGTTCCCCAGGGTAGCATACTGGGCCCAACTCTCTTTTTACTGTACGTAGATGACATCCTTCGGACTAATCTGGTTAATGCCGACATTATTTGTTACGCGGACGACACTGCCATTGTCTTTCATGATCGAACATGGGATCAGGCTTTTGAACGAGCTGAGCGGGGAATGTCGATCGTGGCTGGCCTGCTCCAGGACAATTTACTGACTCTGAACCTAACTAAGACAAAATTCTTGTGCTTCCACAAAACTTTGGCTTCTGCACCAGCAAATTCCATTTTGAAAGTCCATGACTGTTGTCAGCAAAACTCCCGACGCATCTCTTGCTCTTGCAGCACAATTGAAAGGTCTCATTCTATAAAATACCTAGGTGTGATCATAGATGAAAAACTCTCCTTTAAAGAGCACCTGGTGGCAATGTCAGGCAGAGTGCGAAAACTAACCTATGTTTTCAAAAACTTACGTGAGGTAGCCAACTTAGAACTTCTTAAATCAGTATATACAGCTATTTGTGAGTCGGTAATTGGTTACTGCATCACAGTCTGGGGTGGAGCAGCAACAACTAACATGATCATTCTGGAAAGAGCCCAGCGTTCCGTTCTTAAAGTAATGCTAAAAAAACCTCTTATGTACTCGACCAGTGAACTTTTTAAAGAATGCGGATTACTATCGGTTCGGAGTCTTTTTGTTTTACGTGTTACTGTTAAAGTCCATCGCTCAATAAAAAGTCGTAAGGGGTATGAAGACTTAAATAAGAGGGTATTTAAATTGCCTGTGCCCAGGACAAAAACTAGCTTTGCTAGAAGACAAAGTGCCTTCCTCCATCCGTATCTCTACAATAAAGTCAACCATTCGTGTAATATCAAACAATGCTCAGTATCCGAATTAAAGAGTAAAGTAAAAAAATGGATTACAGATTACTCTTATAAAGACATCGAAGATTTACTTAGAGTCGTCAGTTGACCTTATACTGGGTAAAAATCTCAAAACATTCATCAGAGCTCGCACCGCCAATACAAAACTTATACTCACACTACTACATCACACACACACATACACTCACTCCTTCACAGTCCACAAAACCCTCCAAATATGTCATTGCGTCAAAATTAAATTAGATTTTTTGTTCTATTTTTGTTGTTTTCTTAATTCTGTAATGTTCAATATTTTATTACTACATTCTTCTTTTTATCAGTGGTCGCTCAAGTATGCAACTAAGTGAATGTAAAATGATTACCTACAGGACAGGCTACGCCTAGTGTAGGGATCATTGCAAATATTATTTGAAATGACCTCATTCAATGTTAATGTAACTTTATTAATCGTAAGCTTATCAACTGACTCTTATTGTTAACATTGTGTCAATAAATATATTTTATTTTTATTATTATTATTTTATAAAGCTTTAATATTCCCAACGAAAAAACAAAAATATTTAATGCCACAACTAATAGTATTGAAACTGCAAATCACGTACTTTACAGTAGAGCAGTTTAAAGTTTTTTTTACACAAAAAACATAAAATCGTAATTTTGAATTGTATCATTAAAGTTTCTTTACTAAACAATAGCTTATTTTTGTCTCTTTTTTGTGCCTAATAACAATTTTATTATAAAGTTATAAATATATTTTCCAAGATATTTCACATTCGATAATATTCCATGCTTTTAAAATCAGGAATTTTATCGAATATGGCTGATTCAATAGTATTCAATGCTTTTGAAATCTGGAATTTTATCGAAAGTGGCAGATTCGATAATATTCTATGATAATTTATTAAGAAATAGCTATATATTTGCATTGAAATCTCTCTATGAGGATTCCCGTGCATGCGTTAGGATGACGGCGTATACACTGACTGGTTTGGCATATCTAGGGGTGTCAGACAGGGATGTGTTGCATCACCATGGCTCTTTAATCTGTTTTCGGACAGTTGTATGAAAGGTCTGAAAGAACGTGACTGTGAAGTTATGATGAATGGGACTCAAATCAAGTGCCTCCTCTACGCTGACGACCAAGTTATACTTGCGTCTTCTGCGCAAGAGTTGCAGGAAATGATGTCTGTTATGAATGATTATTTTGTGAGAAAAGGGATGAAAGTGAATGTAACTAAGACGAAAGTGATGGTGTTTGAGAGAGATGAAGAAATGACTGACTGTACGGTAATGTTAGGTGGCGAAAAAGTAGAACAAGTCCGTGAGTTTGTATACTTGGGGAGTTTGTTCACAAGGGACGGAAAGAGAGAGAAATATATAGAAAGGCGAGTGAAAAAAGGAAATTCGGTGAATGGTGCTATACACTTGGTTATGAGGTCATCTGACCTCGGTTTCGGCAAAGGCGCGAATGGCTATTCATAACGGAGTGCTGGTACCGACACTGATGTATGGAAGTGAATTTTGGTTATGGCAGAAGAAGAATGAAAGCAGAATAAATGCGGTAGAGATGCGATCGTTGAGGAAAATATGTGGAGTAAAATTGAGTGATAGAGTGAGCAATGATGTGATTTGTAAAAGGTGTGGTCTGAAAGATGATATAGTGACAAGAATTGAGAAAGGAATGCTTCGGTGGTTTGGTCACTTAGAGAGGATGAATGAAAGGCGAATCACGAAAGAGATATATTGTGCGAATGTAGAAAGAACGATTGCGCAAGGGCGTCCCAGAAAAACCTACGCGGACCAATAAAAGGTTATAAAAAAGCCTGGTGGACGCAGTGACAGAACTATGGCTGGTATACTATCCAGACTACTGGCTTTATTCACGTCCAGAGGCCGTATTACAAGCTCTTAAATCCTGCCAGGTTTAAAAATTGCTGTAGTGACATCTCTTTCTCGGTGTATAGCAAATAAAAGAGATAGATTGATAGCCAGTCAGAAAACTGACTGGAAATAAGAGGTCATAATACAGCCCCAGATCAAGCAATGCTTTTTTTAAATTCGGTCTCTCTGATGTGGATTTCCGACATTGAAATCCCATAACTTGGTAAGACCGATGGTACAACATTGCCAGGATCTAAAGAATCTAAACGAGAACACTCGGCAAATAAATTGGCAAAACGGTATGTGCCAAAGATCCGCCTGGTTCCCGCAGAGGAGGCATTGAGGGACGGCAGAAGTTGACTTCCACAGATTATACCAGAATTTTTCAAGAAGCAAGTTTTCCCTATGCAGGACTTGGCGGCTTTGTTAAAGGCTTTCCTCTTTTCACGTGTATTTCTAGCTTTACAGGATCGAGCATCAACCCAAGCAAGATATAACTCATGTTTCGACGCTACTGCATCTCTATATTTAGCATAATACCAAGAGTGAACTTTGTAAGAGACCCTGATAAAGCAGAACGATCACAGCATTCGTGAAGCAGAAGGAAACATAACTTTACCTAAAAAATTTTTTTTTCTGCTTAAAAAACTAGTATAAAATCGATACACAGGAGCATAAGCCTTTAGCCATAGGCCTTGTCCCGCTACATTTTGTTATTTTGGTTGCATTATATTCATTAGGTAAAAAAACTTATCCATAGTAATATAGTGACTGAAAGTTTTGTTGGCTTTCCTTGTGTTAAAATTGATGAGAAAGTAAAAAAGAATCACAAAACAATTAATTCTTACATAAAAATTACGATTTTAAACTGTTTCAAAATCCAATATGTATTGATTGGATTGGACAATTTTAGGCGCACGTTAATAGTGTAGGATTATTGGAAATGTGTGAAATATTGACGCAGAAGTAGTTTTGAGGCGGAAAATATTAGGAATTAGCCGTAAGAGCACATTGAATGTCTCACTCCATACAAAAAAAACATAAAATATTTTTATCCAGCCAAACTATTCGTTTTAGACACAAATATCTTAAGAAATTTCTTATATAATAAAGAGTTCTATCGATTAATATTAAAAAAAAACTATTCAAAAAAAAAATAGTCGTAACTTGCGCGCGTCATAGCTCTAAAACGAAACCACTGAGAGCCGGCAGACCTCATCGTTTTAGCTACGGAGAAGCCATACTTTAAATAGGTATTAATACTGACAATTTCTCTGATCGTTACTTTCTCGTAACAATGAAGCCTCTTATAAGCGCTATTACTGGAAGTGGCAACCACTGAGATCAGGCAGACCGACATCATTCACATTAGGGGACCACTCTACAACCTATAAAAACGAATCTAACCTTTTCCTCGACCGTTACCAAAAATTCCGTGACCTCTAAGACTATGATGTCGACGACGACGCGTCATCGACATCAAGTCTTGCTAGACGCAGCGCGACGAGGCGGGCGTTTACCTACTACATCGCTTCTAATACTAACACTATTTTATTTATTACTAAAACCCCTAAAACCTAAAACTACAAAACAAACAGCTAAAACTATTATTTAACACTAAATAAAATTATTGAAGTGAAACCTTCTTTAGCGGCGTTGTACGCTTTTTTGTAATGGGGAAAAAATGTTGAACTCGCGTCAGTCAGTCAGGATCACGTGACCCTGATCGAAAATTCGTAAGACGGATGTGACGGATGGAGAGTAGACAGCCGGCGTCGGAAGTATCCCCCTCTCTTTCTACGGGGCGCGGCGAAAATAGCAGCGCGTCATTTCAAGACATAAACACTTGTGCCACCATAGCAACGTGCTTTTTTTTAATTCAATGCCAAACTAAAACGCTAGTTTTTAGGGTTCCGTACCCAAAGGGTAAAAACGGGACCCTATTACTGAGACTCCGCTGTCCGTCTGTCTGTCTGTCTGTCTGTCACCAGGCTGTATCTCATGAACCGTGATAGCTAGAAAGTTGAAATTTTCACAGATGATGTGTTTCTGTTGCCGCTATAACAACAAATACTAAAAACAGAATAAAATAAATATTTAAGGTGGGCTCCCATACAACAAAGGTGATTTTTTTGCCGTTTTTTGCTCGATATTAATAACGACAATAGGTAGACAGTTGAAATTTTCACAGATAATGTATTTTTGTTGCCGCTATAACAACAAATACTAAGAACAGAATAAAATTAACATTTAAGGGGAGCTCCCATACAACAAACGTAATTTTTTTGCCGTTTTTTGGTACGGAACCCTTCGTGAGTGAGTCCGACTCGCACTTGGCCGGTTTTTTACATTCTCTTTGGTCAAAACTCTAGATATTCTGTCAAGCTATGGATAAGCCTTTCGTACAATACTGTTCTGTATTCGTAAATTCAAATGCAGAGTAAATTCGTAAGACGGCAATTCGTGTAAAATTATTCTCTAACCATTCCAAAATATCAAAAATGCACAACGTTAATATTCAAGTTTTCACTTCTGCCGGCACTCCCGGAGTGCAACCCAATTTTCTTTTATTTACTAAAAACAAACAAAGTATACAAAACTTTCCAAAATCCAAAAGAAAAAGACGAAACCGACTTGACCAACACACTTCGATATGAAATATGAAATGAAAAGTACGGCCCCATCCATTCTCGATACCACCCGATGCAAGCCCCGGGCGTTCACCCCGCGCGCCCGCTCCATATCTCTGTGAATGCCGAAAACTAGCAAATATTTTTCTAAGTGTATTGCTCTTTACATTTTTCAGGCGCTAAAAAACCTGTTTATTTTGATTTTAATAGTGATCCATAACATTTGCATTCTTTTTTTTTTGATAAGTCTTTAATTCATCTTATGTTCGATTTGTATTTTGAAAAAAATTTGCTAGTTGCCGCTGAAAATTTCGAGTATTACGCGACGAAAAAACTTTTTAGAAAAACATTTTTTTTTCACTAACTAAGCTTTTACTTGAAATTATTTATAGCTAAGTCTTTAATTCAGGATATTTCAAATACAACAATATTTTTTTCTACCTTTCAAAATGAGTGGATTCTTATATCTATGCGACAAAACTTTATATGTTTTCATTGACGCTACGTTTTGCAGGTCCTTAAATAGATAATAATTTTGCTATGAGTGTGACAGAAAAAATATCCTTCATTATACTATGAAATCGCGCAACTGGATAGTGACGTATGCAAGAGTTACTCCCGGAAGGCCAGACCTTGTTTTCTTGCACCATGTATTCTCCCATAGTAAAAGCCACAGAACCAAGGGCGTCGCCAGGGTAAAAAAATATAGCCAACTGCAAATAACCGTGCAATTGACTTGCTTTTCCGATAAATCCTGCCCCATCTCAAAACTTGAATAAATTCACTAGGTGCTCTTGACTGTACCTACAATTCATATTTTTCTCATACTCTTTAATACTAACTTGCCGCCCCCTGGGCCATGGGCTGGCGAGGCCCTTGCACAGAACAAAGAAATGAAAGCTATCTCAGATAAAATAAAACCGGTCAAGAGCGAGTCTAACTCGCGCACCGAGGGTTCCGTACCATCATAATTGCACCATCAAACCCCACTGCAGAGTAAAATAATAAAATTAGTATTGCAGTTTTATGTCAGTGCCATCTCTTGACCGATAGTGGAACTACTGTTAACATTTTTAGAAATTTGATAATTTCTGAAAAAGTGTGCTATATCGAGACATCGTTTTATTTTTCCTGTAATCTTTATATAAACTGCTATCACATAGAATTATTTCAGATTTTTCTCTTTGCAAAGTTCGGAGATAAGGGGGGGGGGAACGGTATTTTTTTTTACATTTTTCATCATAAATCGAAATCTATGCGGCCTAAAACAAAAAGAAAAAATGATTGAAAACGTGCAAACGGCGTTCTTTCATATGACACCCCACATGCCCTAGTAGCCCCACTTCCAATTTTTAGGACCCCTTTTTAGTCCCTGTTGTAAAAAAGATATTTATTTTTTTATAAATTTCTTTTTTGCAAAATAGTTGGGCAAATGTCATCTTAAACTATTCCAAATTTCAAGTTGATACCATTTGTAGTTCTCGAGATATCCAGCTGTGACAGACAGACAGACAGACTGAGTCACACCATAAGGGTTCCTTTTTTACCATTTTGGTACGGAACCCTAAAAACACCAAAGTCCATTCTACCTCAATAAAACCGAGGATTATTTAGAATAGATAAATCAATAACTTTAGAGAATATAATTATAAATTTCTTGGAATTAACTTACCTATGTTAGGTGTAATATAATCTTCACCAGCCCAGTAATCATAGTATGTCTGTTTATCTTGAAAGTTGAAAATCACTCTTCGGTTATGCAATCGGCAGTTTTCACAGAGTCTGATAAAAACGACATTAAAATTAATGAGACAATCACACCTAAATAAGCTTATCTATCTATAGCGTTTCGAATGCATTCATATATATTTTTAACAACTGTTTGGATTTTGATTAAAAACGATTAGTTACCTTAACGGAAGTTATTTAAGGCTGAGTTGCACCATCTTAACATAACCTTTACTTTAACAGTTACAAACTTATCTGAGCCAGTGGTCAAAAGTGGAACTAAGGTGTTATTACATATGTTACCTAGGTTACGCCATAGACGACAGCGACATTGTCACCGAGGCAGATAAGTTTGTATTTGTTAAAGTTATGGTTAAGTCAAGATGGTGCAACTCAGCCTTAATCTTATTAAGGTTATATTTGTCGTCTCTGTCTTCGGTTAATTAATTTAAAGCGCTTTCCTGACCGAAAGTGGCGCCGCGCTGCGGTGAATTTTATTTAATATTGTAATTCTAAAACACTATTTCATGAAACACACTAATTAATAAAACTTCTCATGAAATTTTTAGGGCCCATAGAGTACTAATATTCTGTGGCCATCCTACTAATATCCTACTAATCCACTAATATTATAAATGTGAAAGTTTGTGGGTTTGGATGTTTGGATGTTTGTTCCTCAATCACGCAAAAACTACTGAACAGATTTGGTTGAAATTTGGCACACAGATAGCAGATAGCCTAGATTAAAACATAGAATACTTTTTATCCCGATGTTTCCACGGGAACGGGAACTACGCGGGTGAAACCGCGGGCGGCTGCTAGTAGTATAATATTTTGAGACTTTTTAGGCGGTACCAATATATTTCCTTGTAGTCACTGCTAGAAGTAGATAGCAAAACTACTACAAGTGGCCGTAAATAATTACACATTTGCTATCTACTTCTACGTATTACTTCTACGTATGACCTTCTTAAAAGACTATGAGCCCTCAAAATGCCACGAAAAGTTATTTTTTTTATTTCTTTAAACAACTTATTAAATAAAAACTCTGAGGGCGCCACTTTCGGTCAGGGAATCGCCTTAAAATAATGAGCTAAAGCTATTTTATCTTGACTACGGAATTTTAATAAGAATCAAATTATTACTTGAAGATTGAAAGTTTTCTAATGACAAATACAAAATCTACAGGATGAAATCAAAATTGTGGGGTGGCTTGAGACCTTCAAACTGAACAACTTTGTCTACAGGACCAACATACATTTTGGTCGAGTAGATTTGACCTTTTCTATGGAACAACTGATTATTTTTTTTGCTCTGATTAAGTTGGTCCCAGACCATAGTCAAAGTTTTTCTTATTTATGTATTTAGGACAGCTAACAAGAAAATTCACCAAAGACAAGGCAATGATACATTCGAAGGACTTACATGCTACAGTGTTGTCTTTTTTACAAGCTGCCACGACATGCATTATTTTCAACTATTCAATATATTATTACATAAGTATATCTATGTATCTTGTTTTTATATTTATTTATTAATATTCAGGGCCTGTATCACAAATTCCGACTTTGTTCAAACTCAATCTGAATAAATTCATATCTATTTATAAAATATATATGTATGTATGTATTACTAAATGTAAACTAGTGCTCAAGCATAAATTGCGGAACAGGCTCTTACATTTTTTGATAAAAAATGGAAAGAAAAATATATATTTTTTCTTTACATCTTTTTTTTTTGCATAATCAGTGAATATGGCATATTTACAAAACGCTAATTTAATTTACAATGGTGACAAATGGTATTTATGTGTAAGTTAACTTCTGTGTAAAAAAATAATTAAGTATAACTATTGTTTGCATCGTGCAATTAAATATATTATTTTATGTAATAGTAATAGTAAGCTATACATATAAGGTCCTTCGTAAATAGTGCACATAATTTTAAGGGGTCAATGTACTCATGCATACAAACAACTTTTACTATGGGACCAACATTGAAATCGCGAAAAAAAAATCAGCTGTTCCATACATTTTGATCTATTTGATTTTAAATTTTCTATGGAACAGCTGATTTTTTTTTCGCGATTTCAATGTTGGTCTCATAGTGAAAGTTGTTTGTATGCATGAGTACATTGACCCCTTAAAATTATGTGCACTATTAACGAAGGACCTTATATATACATACAATTATATATATAAATATATGTACAGCATACAGTTGTTCAGTTTGACGGTCTAAGCCACACTACAAAATTTACAGACTGTTCAAAAAACACCCTGTAGATCGCCTTACTTAATCTTGCTGAGCAGCTCAAGAGGCAGGTTGCCAGGGTTGAGGTGGACGGAGATCATCACGACTCGCAGCTCGTCTACTGGAGTCAGGTGGAGGAAGAACACCTCCCACTTGTTCAGGGCATCAGCTTCAAACTGCAGTTCCGCGTCTACCACGTGTATTGTGCAGGTCGATTTCTAAAGAAAAGGATGTATGCTAAAATGTTTCTTGAGTCATTTTACATTATTAACTACGAGTTTTAGCTGTATTATAAAACAAAACACTATTAGTACAGTAGCCCGTAGAAGATTTAAATGTTCTACGGGCTACTGTACTATATGCATTCAAATTCTTATAACGGGTGTAACAAGACCTTCAACGAAGCCGAAGCCCACGCGTTCCGCCCATCATCAGGATCATTTTTGTCTTATAGACTATACCTGGGAAACCAATAGCTATGAAGTTATTGAAGGTCAAAGTCAAAAATTTTTTTTTTCAAAATTTTATTGAAATCTTATTTTATTCGTTATTTTCTACTTTTTGTCCAATGAAACATTATCAAAATTTTAAGTATTTCGTAACAAACAATGACTTCAAAATGTCGTCACTCGACGCAGCTCATGAGCACGCACAAAAATGTTGCCTTTCAACTCTGCCGTACGCAGCTGGGTGGATCAACTTTTTATTGTTTTGTGGCATTTCTTAAAATATCTACGTGAACCATTTTTATATGAAGTTTATGTGTAGTTGCAAATACTCTCAGCTAATTATCTTATAAGAAAACTTAAAAGACATGAATTTTTTTACGTGATTTTAAAGAAAAACATAGGTGACCCAGGAGACAACTCCTATTTTTCATATAAAAGCTGGGGACAACGTTGTCCCCTGGGTCACCCATGTTTTTCTTTAAACTATTGATTATTTTTGTACAAAACTAAGTATGTTTTGTTGGCTATGAATCTAAATATCTTAAAATAGAGATTTTTTACAAAAGAGTTATCTAGTTTTGTTTTAATTTATAAAAAATAAAAAATGGATAGATTTTTTCCTTACAAAAAAAAGTTGATTCACCCAGCTGTGTAGCATGCACTCGCAGGCGCGGCCTGTTGTACACGTTACATTGCGTGGTAAAGTATGCAATGTTTATTTAACACCAAAAATCAAAATCGTTTCCCAGCAATAATTTCGAACAGAAATGATCCTGATGATGGATAGAATACGTAGACCTCGGCTTCGTTGAAGGTCTTGTTACACCCGGTATAGGTTATTTATTTAGATTAAACAAGTATACTCAAGTATTATACAAGTCCACAATCTTTTCATATCCTTACGTGATCGAATGAGAAATGAGTATGTAGGTGAACCAAAGTACCCGACATCGGTCGAAAGATTGCTCAGCTGAAGTGGCAGTTTATTTATACACAACGGGATAATGCTTGGCCTTCACCTCACCTCATGTTAAGTGATGATAAGGCAGAAGATGGAAGCGCACTACAAATCCGAAATCCTCATCACTAAGGGACTGGCAATCTTACCTCTAAGTGACGGAACACACCAATTTATAAATTGTTGTTATGGTGTCAGACTTAGGTAAGATGGTGGTAGCTAGCCAGGTGGACTTAAAATAAGCCCTACCACCAATCAAACCGAGTACAAATCGTACCCCCCTGGGAATCGAACCCGGGACCCCTGCGTCTTACACGGGTGGGCGAACCACTAGACCACAAAAGTGGTTAAACATAGCGAGAAGAACTGTATATGGCCGTTGGGGCGTGGCGGTTCTAGAATGGCAACCGCGCACCGGACGACGTTGCGTGGGTAGGCCCCCGACAACGAGGACCGCGACGTGAGGGTTGCGGGAAGCCGCTGGATGCGGGCAACGCAGGACCGATCGTTGTCGAGATCCTTGGGGGGCTTATTCCCAGCAGTGGGTGTCGTCGTCGTGCGGCTGATATCATGATGATGATGATATATTTATATAAATAATTGTAGTGAAGATGATTCTGTGTGAATGGTAAATGCGGTGCTGGTCGACCCAATGTAGTTTAATCTGTTTCCTACCTTATAAGTTCCATTGGCATGTGGCTGGCGTTTTCTGGCCAACTGGTAGCAGTATACAGCAGTGAGCGGGGCGGTCGCTATCTGAGTCAGTGCTGCGTATTGGATGTCACTCATGTCTGGTGAAATCATAGACCGTGGTAAGTTTACTAAGTTTAATAAAGATTTAACACAATTTCTTTCTAGCAAAAGACACAAAAAGAGAGATATAACACACAATTTTCTAGTAATAGACACAAAAAAATATATTTGGTATGCAGGAGCTTTTCTCCTGAATTTCAAATCTCTCTCTTTTCGTTCCTTCCTAGTTTCTTTTGAAATAAAGCTCTTATTTGAGGTAACTCAATTTCGAGAGTACAAAGTGGTCATAACGGGACAGTGCTTGGTCTTCACCTCACCTGATGTTAAGTGACGATAAGGCCGAAGGTGGAAGCGCACTACACCCGGAATCCTCATCACTGACGAACTGGCTGTCTTACCTCTAACTGCCGGAACACAACAATTTTTAAATTGTTGTTATGACGTCAGACTTAGGTAAGATGGTGGTAGCTAGCCAGGCGGATTTGAAATAAGCCCTACCATCAACCAAACCGAGTAAAAATTGTACTTGACAATAGTAGGTATACAGTATAAGTGGAATCTGGTGTTAAATGACTTAAAAAAAAGAAGGAGGTTATCAAGTCGACGCCGACTGTATGTTTTTTTCTTTGTAGGATTACTTAATATTTTCATTTGCTAGAAAAATGTGAGTAAAATTACATGCTACTTTTTCTTATAAAAAAACATCAAAAACTTAGTAATTTAAGGGCCGATTTTTCAATTCTCGGTTAACAGATATCAGTCAGTTTAATTATTAATGAAACATAATAACACTGGTCAACACAAGTCTTGTTTCCTTTAATTTTTTTTCTGTTATTGGGTATCTCTATAGCCTTGAATATGAAAAAAATACTGGGAGATTGCTAACTGCTTTACTTTTTGAAATATACGGTATTATTATTTCGACAAAAAAAAATTAGAAAATTAATACATATATTCACAAAATAGGTATTGAATACTATCAAATGATCTTTTAAAAGATTTCCTTGAATAAACGACTTTAGGTAGATCTCATTGCAAACTCCAGCAGTAGTCTACCATAATATGCGAGTCCCACCGCCCCTGATAACGCTCTTCCATTGTCCCAAGATCCTGATGAAATCTTTCACCCTGCTCGTCTCTGAAATCACCCAGATTTTGTGGAAATCTGTATAAATGCGAGTGCAGAAGGTGGATTTTTATGCTCATGTTACACCCTAGTTATTGCAAGTTCGATAGCATGGACTTAACAAGCTCGACGTGGGAGTCAGGTTTCTTTTTGCCTATGAAATTACTCATAACCAAAACAAACTAATTCCAAGCTTTGGATTCGACTTCAGTCATTGATTTGACAAAATTAGGATCTTTTACAAGTGGGTAGACCATCAAAAATACCAGCTTTCAATTTTTCTGTGCTTGATCCAGAAATTTTTCTGGATCAAGCACAGAAAAATTGAAAGCTGTGTGAAAGTGAAAGAAAATTGAAAAATTCTCCACTTTTGTCAATCGCCTTCACAAACTATTTCATTATGCCGAGTTTAATATGAAATGGTGGAAGTATGATGCGGTCTCGGCTTACTAAAGGCATGTTTATAACATTTTTGGTACCAACTTTTAGCTCTTCTCGCACTGGCCAAACTTTTTGTGACCAATGGTGTTGTTATTCACGACTGTCTCAGTGACACATGAAATAAGGGAACTTCGTGGACCCCTCTTGTTGACCTAAAAGGAAGTTAACCATTTTCAGATCAACACAAATGACCCATTTGTAATCTTGATGCTTAATTTCTTTCTATAACCTTTGTATTGATGATACGCAGTTTTTATAAAGTCCGGTATAGGTTTTCAATATTTTGCCAATACAAATTCACCAAAAATATAGCAAAAACGATCAGGATTAAGCACACAACATCTTGTTGACGAAGACATATCGAAAACAACAACAAAATATATTTCAGAGTCCAATAACAAACTACAATCTAAGTAAAAATAGTAAATGAGTGTAGTTAGCCACAGAACAAAGAAAAATTGTGTAGTTAGCTGTAGCTCAAAAACAAAAGCTGGTAGAGAAAAATTGTTGACATATTCAGAAAATACGCGTCAATTTGAGATAGAAACAAAAAAGAAATTACAGGAAACAAACATTTTTTTTTTGTTGACCAGTGTAATAGGTAGTCATTAAAAAATTTGACAGACAAACATTGATTTTCTTTCTGCTGTTAGCGTAGTTTTATGACTTGTGTCATTATTGAAACTCTAACTTACCTATCTTCTCTTCATACATGGAAGCCAGAACTTCATTAATATTCTCTGACATCAAGTAATCCTTGATGACCTTGGTGGGCAGCTTCGGCTCCAGCCTTCCTTTTGTCTGCTGGTAGCTCACCAGCTTCTGGTACAAACTATAGGACTTGCACCATCGCTGATGGGACTTTGGAAAGTGATCAGGATGCTCCGCACAGTATGATATCTGAGGAGAAAAGATAGTAAAAAAAATACCGGCCAAGTGCGAGTTGGATTCGCGCACGAAGGGTTCCGTACCAAAAAACGGCAAAAATAAAAACATGTTTGTTGTATGGGAGCCCCCCTTAAATATTTATTTTATTCTGTTTTTCAACTGTCTACCTGTTGTCGTTATTAAGATCGAACAAAAAACAGCAAAAAAAAAACACGTTTATTGTAGTCCTTGCCCGCTGATTTCGGGTACCTACTCTTCGCCTGAAACTGCTTAAGGATAATTATACTTGCGTTTCATAAAATACTTTCTCAATCACCTTTCACTCAACTTTCTTTAAGTCAAAGTCAAAATAGCTTTATTCAAATAAACTTAATAATTAGATTTGTTCCGGATTCGTCACTTTTGAATCGTCTATATTTTCCTACCTCCCGTTCCGGACTTTTTTAACTGACAAGCAGAACTGGCGCATTACATAACCAAACTAATTATGAGCATTAATAAAAAGGGAAAAGTTCGATAATAATATATATCTTCATGTGTATCGAAGTTTATCTTTGTCTAACATTAGTCAGTCTTTAATAGTTTAGTTCTCTTGACATTGAACTGAAACAATAAAACTAAGTAAGATTGATGATACTGTCGGCACGGCACATGCTGCTCTAATGGTGTGTCCCCACTTAGGTTCGCGAACCACCGCGCTCCGCGCTCCGCGCTCCGCGAACCTCGGAGCGCGCTCCATATTTGGGATCCGATGCGAACACGCGAACACGGAGCGCGGAGCGCCAGTGTGGCCAGATTCAGTATTTTAATACTTTTTCGGTATATTTTATCGACTTTTCCGAACATCAGTATTTTTGTAGGTATATTAGCGGAAGTAAGTATTTTCGGTATATTTTGGCTATGAAGTTATGGTAACTACGGTGCTAAGTCCCCGCGAACATTGATGTTCAAGGAATTTCCCGGATTATGTCTATATTTCATTCAGAAGCAAAGATCAGTAGAGTCTGTTCTGGAAAAGAACCAACTTGGGATTTATGCTTGATTACCGTTTTTGAAATGTTGACGGTACTGTTACGTTTTAGTGCGACTGTATTAACAAGATAAATATTAATTCAAGATAGTCGCACTATAATTACGTATAAGGCGACGGCTACACACAAAGTATTTACTGTGGTCCAACTGTGTGGTAAATACTGATAATTCCAATTCCAACGATGGAATGAAAACGCACGCCTACACGCTCAGTATTTACCACATGGTAATGTTGCCAGATCGTGCCTTTTATTACGATTTTAGTAGGTACTATTTTCTAAAAGATAGCAGCCAAATTTTATGTTTGGGGGCCGATTTCGATGAAACTCGGTTTTGGATACTATTTCGACAACAAAACAGCAACGCAAAGTAAAAAATATAAAAAATCCAAGATGGCGGCGAACTTTTTTGTTTGTGGGCCTATTTAGATGAAACTCGGTTTTGGGTACTATTTTGACAACAAAACAGCAACGCAATGTTAAAAATATAAAAAATCCAAGATGGCGACCAACTTTTTTGTTTGTGGGCCGATTTAGATGAAACTCGGTTTTGGGTACTTTTTTGACAACAAAACAGCAACGCAATGTTAAAAATATAAAAAATCCAATATGGCGACCAACTTTTTTGTTTGTGGGCCGATTTAGATGAAATTCGGTTTTGGGTACTATTTTGACAACAAAACAGCAACGCAATGTTAAAAATATAAAAAAACCCAAGATGGCGGCCAACTTTTTGTTTGTGAACCAATTTAAATGAAATTCGGTTTTGGGTACTATTTTGACAACAAAACAGCAACGCAATGTTAAAATTATAAAAAAATCCAAGATGGTGGCCAACTTTTTTGTTTGTGGGCCGATTTAGATGAAACTCGGTTTTGGGTACTATTTCAACAACAAAACAGCAACGCAATGTTAAAAATATAAAAAATCCAAGATGGCGGCCATATTTTTTTGTTTATGGGCCGATTTAGATAAAACTCGGTTTTTGGTACTATTTTGACAATAAAACAACAACGCAATGTTAAAAATATAAAAAATCCAAAATGGCGGCCAACTTTTTTGTTTGTGGGCCGATTTAGATGAAACTCGGTTTTCGGTACTATTTTGACAACAAAACAGCAACGCAATGTTAGAAATAGTACCGAGTTTCATCTAAATCCGCCAGATGGTGCTTTGAAGTAAACATAGTCTCTACGTTAAATATTGCCGAATAATTTTAAATCACAATTCTAACATTTGAAATCAAGTTAAATAAATAATTTCTCTAGTGATTCACCAGTGATATCGTTTGCAGAACTATACCTATAGTTTAGAAGTGTCTATTTGTGCTCAAAAAATATTCAGTGCCTTTTTTAATCTGCGGATTATTAAAAACTGCGGAATATAGTCTGAGCATTATCCTCAGAAAAGTGATAAAACTGCGCTTTAATTTGCGTAATAAATCTCATCTCCAGTGTTAAAACTAAATATTATCATCAGTGATATTATCAGTATTGAGGTAGTACTATAATAATTATTTTCGTCTTGACCTCATACTCAAACCAACTCATGCATCAAGTTTCAAACCCTACTTAATTGATCAATACTTTGAACGCTTTAAGTCGCTTTGGCGCATACGTTAGCACACTGACACCCGATTGCACTAAACTTAAGGATCGCCTAAGTCTGTTCCTAACTACAACACGACCAAATTAAAACGGTGTCAAACTTAGCGGTCATGTAGCTGTAATTCGCCTGCTTAACTTGGTCGAGTTGTAGTTAAGAAAATACTTAGGCGATTCTTAAGTTTAGTGCAATTGGGTGTGAGTGCTGCATACTGAATTCAGCTGTGAGTGGCCCGAAGATCAATCCTCGCTAATAAAGACTTTTTCTCCCAAATTTTTTTTAGAGACATTTTATTTATTTTTAAAGATATCTTTTTTATTTGTATTGAAGATATTTTTGGACATTACTTTTCAATTACTTTTGATTTACTAAAATATCTTCATCCACCAAAGCCGTAGTAAGGTATAAGATTATTGAGAGTAATTGTATAAGAATAAAAAATGTCAACTAAAGGATCATCTGAGTGCGCGGGATGTCCTAATATCATGGATGGAGCAATATTCATGCAATGTATAATCCGGTCGAGTTAACTCGGCACCTGAAGCGCGATAGACCCCCTTCGTTTTCTCCTTTCCTCACGCCACTGTCGTCATGCCAGTAGCGTTAGTACATTTGTTAGTGATAATTTATCGATAATCTATCGAAAACTTTCAAAAAAATTGACGACAGTGGCGTGAGGAAAGGAAAAAACGAGAGGGGTCTATCGAGCTTCAGGTGCCGAGTTAACTCGACCGGGTTATAAACGTTGCAAAGACAATTATCATTTGCAGTGCACCGCAGATTACAATGCGATGACAGCTGAAACTAAAAACGCCTGGATTTGTGATTTCTGCCGCATTCGCGAGCCCAAAAAGGGTAATTCATTCATTCATTCATTCATTTATTTATATTCAGGCAACAATGGCCCATAGATATATACCTTACAAACTAAACATATATAAAAATATAAAAACAATGGTGTTAGTTAATAACTTATAGTACCTAATGTTAGTAAATAATTAATTTGACACTAATTTCTGTGTCGAATCGGGGGCACAGGGCAATGTTCCTCGGAAGCGCCTGTACACCACGCCCTGCGGCCAGAAGTCCTCCTTCATGAAGAGGTCCAGCCTCGTTGTCGGGATGCGCACCACAAACGCCTTGAAATTGGTATTATGGCGCGACTCCAAAGGCTGAACTCTCAAACAAAAGTTGCTTTTCTTCTTAATGTACTCTATCACGTCCTGCACGGTGATGGTGTGGTGCAGGCGGGACAGATACACAGCCGTGGTCGGAATGGCAGCTCGCAGCAGGAAGTTGGGCCCTGTCGGTGCGGTGCCATGGTGATTCTGCCTCGTTCGCTGACGCTTTCTGTTCCGAACTTCGATGAAACCGTCTCCATCTTGGCCCGGTCGGACGACATTCGGCGACGGAGCTCTTACATCGACGGGAGCTGGCTGCTGAGACTGCGGCCTTGAGTTGTTGGCGGCAGCAACGGCAGCAAAATTCCGTTGACAGCTCACGGGCGCACGCGTCTCAGACGCGCGCGGCGCCACCGCGGCAGGCGGCGGCAGCGGGGCGCGGGTGGGAGGCGCGCAGCTCGCGGGGTCGGCGCTCGCGGTCGGTGGCAGCGACGGCGGCGGTCGGGCTTGGTCGGGCCGTGGCGGAGACGGAGTCGAAACTGCTGACTTGCAGCTCGACGTCGATGTATCGAGGCAGGCCCCACGTCGCATGTTGACATATGTGCCTGCAACTGACCTACTTACGGCGAGTGATTCACGTAAATCGTCAACTTCTTTACGCAACTCACTCACCGTATTTTCGGATGCTTGGAATTTCAGCATCACTTCAGCCAAACTAGCCTTTAGGGACACGATGTCCTTCAGGAGGCAGGTCACATCGACGTGATCGAAGGTGACGGGAGGCAGCTTGTTGAGGTCCCTCGCCACGAACTTCGGCACGTCATCGGGATCGGTTTCCTTGAACAGGGTGATGATCTCCTGCAGGCTCTTCTGTGTCCCGTCACGTCTCCGGGACACCATCTGGTCGCTTTTGCCGAGAGACTCGTACAAAAGTTTCTTCGCCGTGGCCACATCGTCCTCGCTGAAGCTGGACTTGCATATTTGCAGTGCGCTCAACTCGTCCATGACGTCCAGCTTTTGTTGTAGGAACGCCAGGAGTTCATTTGCCACAAGTTTTTCGCTCATGGCTCTATACGAACAGCGGCACTTGGCCGCGTTACGCGTTCGCTAATTGTTTTTAGTATGCGTCTGTACCGATCCGCATCGCACACACGACTCCACCAACGAGAGCTAAATTACCACTGCCTCCAATGATAGCTTCGTTACCCAGCGCTTGAAGTCAAGTTTTCCTGCGCCAACGAGTTGTTCCTGCCTTTCGGCCAATGATTTAAGGAACATTATTAGAGAGGAGATTTACAATGCTTCTGAGGATGTTATTAATCCAAAAATTGATGCCTTGCAAAATATGATAGTTGGCTTTGAATCATCTCTCTCGGCATTCAGCCAGGATCTGGATAGCATAAAAACGCAACACGCCGCCCAGTTGGCCACTTTGAATGATGTCCGCAAGGAAAATGAGTCGCTACGTTCAGCTAATCAAAACTTTTCTTCTAGACTGGCACAGCTTGAGTTACAGACACGTGCAACAAATATTGAAATACAATGCGTCCCAGAAAACAAGCAGGAAAATTTGGTTAATACAGTTCTGCAGCTTTCTAAGGTTATAGAGTGTCCTATCAACGAAGGCAACACTCATTTTAGCGCTAGACTTGCTAAAATGGACAATAAAAGTCCCCGCCCACGCTCCATACTCGTAAAAATCAACAGTCCTCGCCTTCGAGACCAGTTTCTGGCGGCTACAATAACGTTTCACAAAAACAATTCTAGCGAAAAACTTAACACCAGTCATCTGGGTATCGGCGGCAACAAAAACTCACCAGTTTATGTGACAGAACATCTGACACCAAAAGCAAAACAACTGCATGCAGCGACTCGTCACATTGTCAGGGAGCTGAAATATAAATTCGTCTGGGTACGCGACAGAAAAATCTTTGTACGGAAGTACGAGGAGGCTAACTACGTATAAATACGGAATCATGAGACTCTCAAAGGTTTATCATAAAGAACGCTAAAGTTGCCTTGTTATCTTTTGTTTTACTAACGGGGTTAATTGCTGTCTCCAAAAGATTGAACTCAGTGCGCCTTTACTCTTGTGAAGATTCACAAGAGTAAAGGCGCACTGAGTAGATGACTGCGAGGGGATGACTTGTGGTTGCGTGTTGGAAGTGACGGAGTTAATTCTGAGAAGTTGAACATTTGCGGTGTTTACCTGCCTCCTCCTTTAAAAAAGCATATTTTATCACACTTTATAGACAACTGTAACCGTGCTCCTCTCTGAATGATTTATTTTGATTAAAAATGTTTGATCAATTGGAATTGTATTGCATGCTTTATATATAAGTAAAATATTTATAATTTTGATTTGCTTATGTGTAACATCTATAATTGAGATTGCATTTAAAGTGTTATTCATTTTCTTTTTGCTGTGAATGATTTAATGTTAATCTTATGATGTTAATAAATGAATAAAATAAATCGGCCCACCAAAAAAAAAGTTGGCCACTATCTTGGATTTTTTTATATTTTTAACATTGCGTTGCTGTTTTGTTGTCGAAATAGTACCCAAAACCGAGTCTCATTTAAATTGGCCCACAAACAAGAAAGTTGACCGCCATCTTGGATTTTTAATATTTTTAACATTGCGTTGCTGTTTTGTGGTCGAAATAGTACCCAAAACCGAGTCTCTTCTAAATCGGCCCACAAACAAAAAGTTGGCCGCCATCTTGGATTTTTTATATTTTTAACATTGCGTTGCTGTTTTGTTGTCGAAATAGTACCCAAAACCGAGTTTCATCTAAATCGGCCCACAAACAAAAAGTTGGCCGCCATCTTGAATTTTTTGATATTTTTAAAGTTGCGTTGCTGTTTTGTTGTCAAAATAGTACCCAAAACCGAGTTTCATCTAAATCGGCCCACAAACAAAAAAGTTGGCCGCCATCTTGGATTTTTTATATTTTAACATTGCGTTGCTGTTTTGTTGTCGAAATAGTACCCACAACCGAGTTTCTTCTAAATCGGCCCACAAACAAAAAAGTTGGCCGCCATCTTGGATTTTTTTATATTTTTAACATTGCGTTGCTGTTTTGTTGTCGAAATAGTACCCACAACCGAGTTTCTTCTAAATCGGCCCACAAAAAAAAAAGTTGGCTGCCATCTTGGTTTTTTTATATTTTTTACATTGCGTTGCTGTTTTGTTGTCGAAATAGTACCCAAAACCGAGTTTCTTCTAAATCAGCTCACAAACAAAAAGTTGGCCGCCATCTTGGTATTTTTTTATATTTTTAAGATTGCGTTGCTGTTTTGTTGTCGAAATAGTATCCAAAACCGAGTTTTATCTAAATCGGCCCACAAACAAAAAGTTGGCCGCCATCTTGGATTTTTTTATATTTTTTACATTGCGTTGCTGTTTTGTTGTCGAAATAGTACCCATAACCGAGTTTCATCTAAATCGGCCCACAAACAAAAAAGTTAGCCGCCATCTTGGAGTTTTTTATATTTTTAACATTGCGTTGCTGTTTTGTTGTCGAAATAGTACCCAAAACCGAGTTTCATCGAGATCGGCCCACAAACAAAAAAGTTCCGAACAGACTCTAAGTTACAGATAAGAAATGACAGGCAGCCGCCATAGTAGAATTATAAATAGTATCAAGTCATCTAATACGTTTAAATAAAATTATTTTCTGTTTTGCACTTCACTTTATCTTTGAGGTTTTTCTTTCGCTAATTCGGGAATTTTCCTAAAGTAGTTTGCCCTTACCTTTGGATCGTTATATAAGTAGAACGTGTTTTTTTTCGTTTTTATTGTACTTGGCGCATCCATCCGGAAAATATGTTTAGTTTTGCCTTCGAATAGAATGTTAAAATATAATTTAAACATTCATTCTGATGATAAATGAATAAAACCTGTTTTGAAAATCAGTATTTTTATCGGTTTATTTTCCATGTGCAACTTGGTATGTTTCAGTATTTTTTTGAGGTGCTTCGTTATTTTCGTAAACTTTAATCTGGCCACACTGCGGAGCGCGGTTCGCGGAGCGTGGTTCGCGGAGCGCGGTTCGTGGAGCGCGGTTCGCGGAGCGCGGTTCGCGGAGCGCGGAGCGCGGCAGGGTTGCGTTCCGAACCTACGCTCCGAGTGCAACCAATCGCTCTAACGGCGGCGTTCCAAACATTAGAGCGTAATTTTAATTTTTAAAATGATCATAGTAGATCCTCAAAAAACGGATTTTATTTGATTCAAAATAAAGGAAAGTTTCAATTATTCGTATTCCAAATGGAAAACGAAGACTTTGTACTATTAATGACATTTAAAGTTCTTGGTCGTTTAGAACATTAGAGTGAGTTAAAAAACCGGCCAAGTGCGAGTCGGACTCGCGCACGAAGTGTTCCGTACCAAAAAGCGGCAAAAAACATGTTTGTTGTATGGGAGCCCCCCTTAAATATTAATTTTATTCTGTTTTTGTATTTGTTGTTATGGCGGCAACAGAAATACATCATCTGTGAAAATTTCAACTGTCTAGCTATCATGGTTCATGAGATACAGCCTGGTGACAGACAGACAGACCGACAGACAGACAGACAGACGGACAGCGGAGTCTTAGAAATAGGGTCCCGATTTGCCACACCAGATGGCGTTAATGAAAAGAGAAGCTTAGTAAAAAAAATACATTGACACACATTTTTATCAACGCCATCTATCGAGCCTACAGTTTTTTGTCATTTTGAAAAGCCCTCATTGCGAAGACAAGGTTCAAAATAAATTAAAAAATTTTGACACTTTGTACAACCTGACGTGCTACTGACTGTACATAAGCATGATTGTCTATTCAAAGTTTTACTCCTTCTTAGCCACTCATTATTAATTACACAATAATAGTACTGTGGAGACAAAGGTACTTTATAATTAAGTTTATATGAATAAAGCTTATTTGATCATGGGAACGGAGCGCGGAGGGTGGTTCGCGGAGCGCGGAGCGTGGTTCGCGGAGCGCGGTTCGCGGAGCGCGGAGCGCGGACGTCTGCTCCTCGCTCCGCGCGTCCACATTGCGCTCCGCGAACCTGCAACAGATGTTCGCGGAGCGCGAGGTTCGCGAACCTAAGTGGGGACACACCCTAATGTTCGTAAATTAAAAACACCGGCGGTCAATTTGTCAAGATCAATAAAATTAACTTGTCACATCAAAAAATATCACTTATCATTGCCAGTTTTATGGTCTGCTTTTTAAAAGTGCACAAACTGCATAGTTCCTATGATGACTACTTGAACTAGTTACTATTATTCCTGTAATTTTTCATTAAAAAAGGCACAATAACGTAAAATTCATTTAAAAGTAAAATAGATAGCGACCTTGCTTAAAAACATAAGTGCCTAATGTATAAACACATGAGTAAAAAAACCGGTCAAGAGCGAGTCGGACTCGCGCACCGAGGGTTCCGTACCATCATAATTGCACCATTAAACCACACTGCAGAGTAGAATAATAAAATTAGTATTGCAGTTTTAGGTCAGCGCCATCTCTTGATCGATAGTGGAACTAATGTTAACTTTCTTAGAAATTTGATAATTTCTAAAAAAGTGTGCTATATTGAGACATCGTTTTATTTTTCCTGTAATCTTTATATAAACTGCTATCACATAGAATTATTTCAGAATTTTTCTCTTTGCAAACTTCGGAGATAATGGGGGGGGGAACGGTATATTTTTTTCCTTTTTTTTTTCATTTTTTTTCATTATGCGGCCTAAAACAAAAAGAAAAAATGATTGAAAACGTGCACATGACGCTCTTTCATACGATATCCCACATGCCCTAGTAGCTCCACTTCGAATTTTTAAGACCCCTTTTCAGTCCCTGTGGTAAAAAATTATACCATACCATATTTTAATACCGCTATCATTTTTCGTCTGAAAAAATAACTTTGTTTTTCACAGTGTTTGTATGAATGACAAAGTTATATTTGCGGTTTTGGAAGTTGTACTATATCTCGAAAAATAATTACTGTATCTCGTTCAAACCAATTTTCTTTGAAAGTGTTTATTAAGATCTATAGCTTATATTTTTTTTAGATTTTTCACCTTCTTACTTTAAAAGTTAAAGGGGGGGACACACACATTTTACCATTTTGGCGGCATATATCTTTCAAACGGTTGACTTTGAAAAAAAATAGTCTTAGGAACCTCAATGTCATTTTTAAAGAACTATCTAAAGACACCCCACAAGTATTGGTTTGATGAAAAAAAATATTTTCAGTTTCAGTTCCATGTATGGGGAGCCCCCCCTTAATCTTTTATTTTTTTTTATTTTTGTATAAAAATCGTAAAGCGGTTCACAGAATACACCTACCTACCAAGTTTCAGCTATGTGGTCCTAATACTTTTGGAATAAAGTGGCTGTGACATACGGACGGACAGACAGACAGACAGACAGACATGACGAATCTATAAGGGTTCCGTTTTTTGCCATTTTGGCTACGGAACCCTAAAAACGTAACCTGGCATGAAGTCGCGCAGAATTCGTGTTTTGACAATACCTGGCCACATCCTTCACAATCTACCAGCTTGCTCTGTCGCCACTCTCGGCAGCTGACATCGGCGCAGATCCTCGGGTAAAGCAGTGCTTCCTGTTCCCAAGGCACCAGACGTCTCTTCAGCACCTTCTCACAAGACACGATCATCTGCATCCTAAGTAGACGGTAGTTTTGACCTGTGACGTTCTTAGCATCGGCATAGATATGCTTCTGATCTGAAAAAGAAATAAAGGACATCATCCATTTTGGTCCAAATGTGAAAGTGCCGGCCAAAAAGCAAAAGTGCTCTATTGTGATAGATTTTGTCCACCTAAGCATTTCTTATTATGGCACCGAGCACCGCTATACTTGATTTTAAATAAGTTCAAAAAGTCTGCCTTTTCATACATTTTGGCACAAATATTAAAAAAGTCTGCCAAAAAGCAAATTCTGATAGATTTTGGCTGCCTAAGCATTTCTTAGTATGGCACCGAAGCTGTAGCAACGCTGTACTTGATTTTAATTGAGTTTAAAAAGTCTGTATTTTCATACATTTTGACACAAATGTAAAGCGGTGCTACAACTTCGGTGCCATAATAAAAAATGCTTGGATGGACAAAATCTATCAGAATAAAGCACTTTTGTCTTTTGGCCGGCACTTCCATATTTGGCCCAAAAATGTATGAAACATGGATGATGTCAAATAATTCATTACGGCCAACAAAATAGCTATAGTAAATCTGACCGTATGGTTTAGGGAAAAAAACACTCACCCTTCAAATGACCGATAGTAGAGACAGCGAAGCACAACGCCTGATGTTGCGCCCAGTCCTCATCTTTGTGTTTACCGCTGCAGTAGAAAACCAAACAGCAATAACTACAAGGCACTCTTGACTGCTTCAACTCCTTCTTGCACACGTGACACGAACTTTGCAGAAACACCTTTCTGAAACTATACTTGTATACAAAATCATCATTTTCATTCTCCAAAGAAAAAGACTCGCCAATAGACTTGTTCTTCATAAACTTCCTTATGTTTTCTGTCTGAGATTCCTTAGATTGCCTTTTTGCTTCAATCTCAATGGAATCTTTTATCTTCACCTTGGCTAAAATTTCATTAGGAGATTTATTCTTTTCTTTTTTATAATCCATTCTATTCGACGGTACAGGAATGTCGGGGTGGCCTAACAAGTTTTTTGGCTGCGAAAGAGGATTAACTTTTTCATTTCTTTTTTCTTGTTTTGTGTCTTCTATTGGCGCTGTTATGTTTATTTCAGGATTCACGTGTGAAGCTTCCATTTGGTTTGCGTCGTTAGCGATCATTTCAAACGATTTGTTTATGTCATCTGCACTAGAAGTCATAGCGTCTTCGAAATTTTCAATCGGTTCAAATTCACCTACTTCTTGTTTTGATTCTAGCTCAGTTAGTGATTTGTCTTTACCCTCCTCAGTTACTATTGCTATGTCAGACTGTTGTTTACTGTTTTCATTTGAACTTTCAGACTTTTGTTCTGTATTCTCCTCTTTTTTAGCAGTTTTTTCTTGTTCTATGGGTTCACTGGTAGCGGTAGTAGATGAACTTTCAGTTTGGGCTGCCGGCAAATAGCTATGTTTTCCTTTCTTTTTAGACTTTCCTTTATTTTTATGGTCTTTTCTAGCTGGGCATACTGGAGGAAGAATGGGCTCAGTTATAATTTCAGTCGATTCCTTATTATCTGAAGTCGATACACTTGCTGATTGCAAAATATTGTCTATTTTGATTTTTATCTCTACATCTTTATTTTCTTGTTCGATTGTACTCTTTTCTGAAGGTACACTAATAGGAGCTGTTTTTTTGGCATGAGATACAGGCTCTTTACTTTCTTTGACTGATTGCGAATAAACATCTACTTTACCGATTTCTGCTTCAAGACCTTTTTCACAAGGCATACTTAATGACTCCTCTGTAATGACCAACATATTATTAGCAAATTCCATTTCAAGTTCCTCTTCATTTTTCTCTATACTTGTTAGCTCTGCTAGAGATTTCTCTATTGAAAGTCTCAATTCCTCCATGTCTTGATTAACTTCCATCATTTTTGATTTCAAGTCAGTTTTTTCAGATTCTTTTGGTTGATCTATTTTTACCTTACAACTGGCAACTTCAATTTCTGGTGTAGTAAGAGGAGTCTCACCAGACCCACAAATTAATGGCGTGTCTGGTATTTGGGTTGGTATTTCTAACCTTGTCTCTTCGATAACAGTGATTTCTTGAATTATCATGTTGTTGTTGTTATCATCAATCAATTCTTGACTTGTTGCTCGGGGATACTGAATTATGTCAGGCGTAACACCACAAGCAGATCCTTCTGATTCATCTGCTTTGAGACTACTAATTTCAAGATCATCTTGAGAAGGCAAATTGCAAAAACTCTCGGTCTGGTCCTCGAAAAGGTCTACGTTTTCCTTGGACAAACTTTCTTTGTTAGACTCTTCTTCGAAAATAGGTGACTTGGTTTCAATTTTGGGTTTCATGAATAATTTAGGTGACTTTTTTCGTTTTTTCTTTGTTTTGCTTTCCAATGTCTTAATTTCAGTTTCTTCATAAATCTCTTCTGATACTGATTTTATATTTTCTTCAGATTTATCTGTTGTAGGCTTAATTTCCATTTCGAGGCTGCTATTTTCTGAAAAAATGTCGACGTTTGTGCCTGTTTGGTCTTGAGTTAGATCATCTTCAACTTTTTTGGGATGCTTTTTTTGTTTCGAAGACTTTTTATGTTTTGTATCTATGTCAATGTCTATTTTGGGAAGAAGATCACTTTTCGTAACAGTTGTTGGATCTATTTCCACTAACGGTGTAGCAATTTCAATTGTGTCTTTTGACTTCTCTTCTTCAAGACTTACTTCCGATTCAAGGATTAAGTTTTCGATACATATTTTATCTGTCACTATACTTATTTGACTTTGTGGTGAATCGGTTTCAGTTGTTTGTTGCTTCTTTTTTGGTTTTGGTGATTTCTTCCTCTTATTATCGTTCTCAGTATCTGGTGTTACAAGAACATCACATTTGATCTCTTCAAAAGTTTCGATTGATTTCTCTTCTTCAGGTATTATTTCTGCTTCAGAAATAATGTTTTCCATACAAAAACTAGCAATCATACTTGATTGAACGGGTGCTTTATCAGTTTCAGCTGTCTGATGGTGTTTTTTAGGCTTTGGGGTTTGTTTTCTCTTTTTACCTTTTACATCATCTGTGGTTGAAGGAGCTTCACTTGGTGATATTTTAGACTCAATTTCCTCTAACGTCGTAGTGATTTCAGATAGTTCAATAGATTTTTCTTCTTGGTTTGGTTCTTCATCTAATATTTTGATCTCTTTTTCGACAAGTTCATGTTTGATATTTTCAGTAATTTCCTGTGATTTTTCTTCAACTGAAAGAATTTTGGTACCTTGCATTGTTTTTTCAGATAATGAGTCTTTCATTTGATCCTCTAATTTTCCTTTTCGTTTCCTTTCAACTGGTTTTGCTATTTTTGCTTTCGTTTTTGAATTATCTTGATCTAAATTTATATTTTCAGATGAGAGACATTCTTTCGGAGCACTTTCTTCTTTTGTCAAAGGATTGTTAAAATCTGGTTGACCTGAAATATCTTCAGAGATACTTTTAACTTCCATTTTTGGTGTTGGATCAACAACTAATTCTTTCTGTTCTTCTGTAGGGGGAAATTTTTTATCTTTCTTTTGTTTCTTTTTCCCTTTACTGCTTTCAGTTGCCGATGGCTCGCACACATCGGAACTATCTTCTTTTTTCAATTCAGGGATCACAACTTTTTCTTCTAACAGAGCAACTTCTATAACATCGGGTATATTTTTTTCTGTAGAAATATTTTCTCCTTCAACACTTGATGTACCTAAAATTATACTTTCTATTTTAGAATCACTTTTTTCATCTTTTAGTAATTTTTGAAATGCAGCGACGCAACTGAGTTCATCTGATTTATCAGATTTTTCTGAGTCATTTCGATTTTTCTTCTTTTTGTTCTTCTTTTTAGATGGTTTTAGTTCTTGTTCCAATGTACTTTCACCAACAGGAAGAGTTTGTTCTTTAAATTCAACTTCCACTGTTTCAGGTTTTTTTATTTCCTCATCTAAAAGTGCTTTTCCAGTCTCTTTTTCTGATAATATGTTGATTGCTTCAGAAGACTTTTTACCTTTGTTTTTCTTTTTACGAGCACTTGGTGCTACCTCGGGCATATCCAGTACTTCTTCCGTTTCTAAGGCTACATATTCCTCTTTGGTTTCCTGTTTTTCGACTTGTACTTCATCTTCACCGTCAGTATTCAGATTTTTTTTCTTACCTCTATTTCTCTTTGGTTTCTTTGGAGTTTCATCAATTTTTTCCTCACCTATAAGCACTTCACTAATTATTTCAGGCACTCTCTCTTCAATTTTTGAAACACTTTCTATTATATCTGAGTCTTGCTGCACTTTTTTATCAATGGGTGTCTCATCTTCAACTTTTTGAGGAGGGTTGGGGTTTGGGGGTTTGTTTGGTCGATTTTTGTTTTTACTCTTTTTTGTGTTCATTTTGCCACAAGCACTTGGTCGTCATGAGAGCACGACTTTTTAATTTAACTTAACTTAGCCGAAACGTCTGGGCAATTCTTATTTCAGAGTCCATCTGACCGATCGTCGTGTGTTTTATTCTTGTCCCGAGTATGTAATATTTGAAATGTCAGGTGGTTACCGCCACGGTAAATGCTATCTTACGATACACTGAACAAAGTTGGTTTTGAGTTGACCTGAATAATTAGTGGTTGTTGTTTTGTGCATGCAGTTAGTATGAGGAAGTGACTGCTGCCAAAAGTGCACCGACGCACCACATAGAAACAGTTCTATTTATAGAAATAGAAAAATGGCAAGTCGAATCTACAATTGATGGCATAATAATAATTAATCTTAGTTCAGTTTGATTGTTTTGAGAATTAAGGTTATGTGCCAACAGAATGATTGGCTACAGTTAATTTACGAGAATTTCTCAAACTATTTGTAATTTATAACATCTTATTTATTTAAAGAGTATAATATTATGGACGTCGAAGTAAAATAAAAATTTGATTAGAAAAGCATGGCTTTTTCGAAATTTATAAGATGGTGTATTAGTAATTTAACCAGACCAGTCTTTTTTTAATAGTTTTAAAATATGCGTGAATATAATAAGTACTAGCGGCAGCCCGCGACTTCGTCTACGAGGAAAATTCTTTTGCTATCCCTCGGAAACAATACTTTTTTTATTTATATACCCTTTCTCTGTACCCCTGACAACGTGTATGTAAAATTTCATGACGATCAGTTCAGTAATTAGGACGTGAAGGCGTTACAAACAAACAAACAGAAAAGGATTTATTTTAATGTAAGGATTTAATTTTCATTAAAAATCAATACAAATTATACAATAACTCTCAAGGTTATCGAGAAACAAAACTCAATTTGACAGTAACTATAACGGACAATGCCACATCAACAATAGGTAGGTACTACATTTATCTCAAACACGATCAAAAATCAAAAACGTCCGTCTGGTGTACAGTCAGCAGCACCCCTGCCCAAATCAGCCCTGTCAAAACCGTAATTTATTTCAAACCTTAGTATCTCCGCATTTAAGTATAAAATTGATTGTATATGATTACCCTGACGTGGAAGCCCAGAGCATGCCGTTTGCTGTACGTCCAGCTACCACGCGACCTACATAAATCTTTTACGGTAGCTGAAATCAGGGGCTTTGAACTACAAATAGTAATTTGAACCTTATGTTAAAGCGTTAAGAAGCAACGGATTATAATTTATTAGCATAAATTTCTAATAATATAGCCCTCGTTTTTAAATGTTAATTTTGAGGGGTGACAACCCTGTATTGTTAGGTCAGGAGTCGGCACTTTAAAACTGGTTACATTTTTTTTTTACATTTTTTTCTTTTTTTATTCTTTTTGTGTTTTGTTTCACTATTTGGGTCATTTGGTCATTGTGCGAGTAGACAATTAAAAAATATTATAAATATTATAAAATTATGTTTCATTCTGTCTTATTGTATTGTGATTTTGTGAATCTCAGGGAATCTGCAGTTTGATGTTTTACTTTAACTCCTAAAAAACTAACAGTTTTGTAGGAAATGTAGGTATGGTATGGTAGTATGGAGAAAGGGTAGCCACTAGTAGGAAGGCCAAAGTGGAAGATCTTCCTCCGGGCTGGGAGGTATTAGCCCGGGGACCGCGGTCCAACCGGTGATGGTTGGCAGTTGTATATATGCTGCGTCGCTGAGAAAACTCCGTCAGCGAGATGTAGGTTTCTCCATATATTCTCCATACTACGAAGTGCCATTCCTTACTAATCTTTTGTGTTCATTCGACACTAGCGCCATCTAGTAACACCGGTTATGAATCTTATTGCAACCGTGTGTTGGTATGTGCGGCGTCGTAGGTAGATATTGTAGATGCCGCTACATCACTCCCCCCCTGAGACCGGAGGTCGATAGTCCAAGGGTTGTCCAAGCTCAGCTGTCAGTGCGTCAGAGCTTTGCGAGTGCCAGAGTAGAGTGCTGCAGGAGATGCCCCAGTCTGCGGTGAGTCGAGACAGTCTACGGTGAGTCGAGACGTTGTGGGGTAGGAAGGCGCGTCCGCCAGTGCTGCAGGTAGATCCGTGTCCACGGTGAGTCGGGACCTGTCCACGGTGAGTCGGGACAGTGGAAGGTGACGGTAGGTCCGAGCTGCTGGTGAGGTGCGCAGAGCTGCCAAGCCGGAGTGAGGGCCCAGTGATACTCCAGTTATGGGCTGCGAAGACCAGGTCGGGATGATGCCGTCGAGAGTCGCCGAAGGTCCAGGAAGCGTCGTCTATGATGCTGCGATGGAACCTTGAGGGCTGGTGCTGGCTGCTGTGCGTCTGGTTGCGGTGTGACTGCTGCGGATGCTGGATAAGGTATGAGGAGTGATGGCTGCGCTGCGTTGCTGAAGGTGCTTGATGTGCTCCGTCGGGGGTCACCAGTGTAGGAAATGTCGGGGTCACCAGTGTAGGAATGTAGGTAGGTTTTGGTAGTATGGAGAAAGGGTAGCCACTAGTAGGAAGGCCAAAGTGGAAGATCTTCCTCCGGGCTGGGAGGTATTAGCCCGGGGACCGCGGTCCAACCGGTGATGGTTGGCAGTTGTATATATGCAGCGTCGCTGAGAAAACTCCGTCAGCGAGATGTAGGTTTCTCCATATATTCTCCATACTACGAAGTGCCATTCCTTACTAATCTTTTGTGTTCATTCGACACTAGCGCCATCTAGTAACACCGGTTATGAATCTTATTGCAACCGTGTGTTGGTATGTGCGGCGTCGTAGGTAGATATTGTAGATGCCGCTACAAGTTTCATTTTTTTGACAGGAAAAGCTGTTATTTGTAAGAAGTTAATTGATAACCAAAACCAAACCAAATTCTGATTCTAAGATTTTATTTACTATTTGTTAGCCTATTTTTTAAACGACTTTTTCATGACTGAATAAGCAATTTTGAAAAAAAACAGAATCTCACTATTTCTGTAAGTAAGGTACCTTCCAAAAAGTAAATAATAGGTCTTTACCTATGAAATTGCCGATTTGTATGGAGATTTTTCAAGAAGTTGCATTTTTCATAATAGCATTTTCTTTGTTCATTTAACAACCATGAACACTCATGTAACAAAACTTTTATGTACTGATGTTTGAACACTATGCTAACTTATTTCCATTTAAGATAAGCGAAAAAATAAGTTTTGGTTAAGTTACAACCCCTTCGGTCACCCTTTTTTTTGCTCACAAAAAAAGAGTCACTTTCAAGATCTTTTTTTTAATGTCACGAAAGCTAAAATATGGACTTTATTTTTACTGATAGTTAACTATCATGATCATAATTCGATGTAATATTCACGATTTTGTTAAAATTTTAAAATATAGAAATTATTATTTTCTCTGTATGTGACAAAATATCGGCAATTTCATAGGTAAAGACCTAATATTATAATATATTGTCAAGATTTTATTAAATGAAAGAAAGTATTACTTTATCTATCTTTTGTTTTCGTAAAATGTACAAAATAGGTACCAATGAGTCAATTATATTAATTCTTCATAATGTCATAAATGACTCATTATAACTTTTTTTACTTTATGACTCACCACGATTAAATCACTTAACGTTTTAATGCCACGCTCCCGAGCAGCACGAGGGTTTTTGACCATTGAGGGGAGAGAGCGTAAACTACTTATGCGCACACGCAACCTATGGCTAATAATAGGGAGGTTTCATATTTTATAGAGATAATTAATTATGAAAAATTAAAAATAGTAAGCATTATGAGTCTAGAGTCTAAATACTAAAAAAGAGTTAGTCGTGATAAAGTTTGGCCGCATGATGAAAACTTAACCTTAGGCTGTTCCACAGATAATATTATACTATGCTGTTCTTAACTAAAATTGAGCGTGCCAAACTCTCCTTACAAATAATTAAAAAGGGAAGCGGGTTAAAGTAGCGCTCCGCCCGGCTTCATTTTAAAAATTATAACTGTCCAGGTTTAGCTAATAGGTCAAGTGTGCCGTGAAGTCGGGTGGAATATAATAAAAAAATACAATACTTATTGAGAAAACATCACAATTAAAAAGGTCAAAAATTACCCACCCTACCACCTGACTTCAATGGATTTTTTTTAAGTAATTGACCTGAACATTATTTTTGCTTTTTTAAAGCTGTTGTAGATACAAATTCCCAGATTTTCAATAATTTCGCTCCCTGTAAAATAGGTTTATTAAAACCAAAAGTTGCCACTACCTAATTTAACTAAAACTAAAGAAAAAAATTATCAAAGAAAAAATACAATTTATAAAATACTTTTTGAAGCAGAATGTGTCTGTGTGTGTAGTGTACCTATAGAAGAATAGAGATAGGGACGTCCACACATGAAATCCGCACATGTTTGACGCGTGCGTGCCTCGAGGAAAACGCACAGAGTAGCTAAACAAAATATGGCCAAAGTCATATTATGTTTAGCTACTCTACTCTATATAAAATAGTTAAAATCTTACCAACGCCAGTCTTTGCATCTTTCAACAGGAAAAATCAACTCTACAAAATACTCGCTACGAAATAAGTGGTAAATAAGTACTTATAATTTCGTAGCGTTGGGATTTGCAATTTTTTATTGAAAAATTTACTGAAAAAAAATAATTATTAAAAACCCGTTTTTAAACGTGTTTTTTTTACGGACTAGTAAAAACAAACTAAAATTAAAACATAAATTCTTCTGTAAATATTTATTTTATTATTTAACCTTAAGACCCTATCTATACCTACAGAAATTTTAAATCTAAAAATTTTAAACCTAAAAAAGTGGGGCGCATGCTATAATATGGACGATAAATTTTACAAAATGCAATTTTCTAGTCCGTTTTAATATTTTCAGTGCGATTTTTTTTGTAATAATTTAGTTCGTTTTAAAAACGTGTTTTAAAAAAAATTTTTTTTAGTAAATTATTATTTTCTGCTTTTTAGTAAACGAGCTAAGACCGATCGAGCTATACCACCTCCTATCAGAGCACTGTCAAGACGATTCAAACGAGCCCAAATTCGACGGGATTGCATGGTTTTGTAACAGAGTCCCAGTGCCCTTCTTCCGGCCTCATCATCAGACCCTGGAAACTATTTCCCAACAAAGAACTCGTCAAGACGATTCAAACGAGCCCAAACTCGATGGGGTTGCATGGTTTTATCATAGAGTTCCTATGGCCTTCCTTCGGCTCCATTATCAGATCTTCGGACACTGTTTCCCATTACAGTACTCGTCAAGATGATTCATACGAGCCCAAACTCGATGGGGTTGCATGGTTTTATTACTGAGTTCCAGTGGCCTTCATCCGGCTTCATCATCAGACCCTGGACCCTTTTTCCCAACAAAGTACTCGTCAAGACGATTCAAACGAGCCCAATCTCGATGGGGTAGCGTGGTTTTATTAAAGAGTTCCATTGTCGTTCTTCCTGCTCCATCATTAGACCCTGGAAACTATTTCCCAGCAAAGAACTTGTCAAGACGATTCAAACGAGCCCAAATTTGATGAGGTTGCACGGTTTCAATATTGAGTTCCTATGGCATGGCCTTTCAGCTTCATCATCAGACCCTGGGCCTCATCTCCCATTAAAGTACCCGTCAAGACAATTCTAACGAGCTCAAACACGATGGGGTTGTATCGTTTCATCATAGAGTTCCTGTGGCCTTCTTCCGGCTTCATCATCAGATCAGCTTAATGACACCATAATATTGCATAGCCTTCTATTTTGTTCATTGGTTACTGTGCCCAACATTATTTTTTTATGTCAACACTATGAAATACTCGCCACGGAATAAGTGGTAAGGATAACATTATAACTTCGTAGCGTTAGAATTTTCTATTGATAGATGCAATAACTGACATCTGTTTGCAATTATCTGTAGGTATTGAAATAGCAAATCGTTATTTTGTTCGTTGGTTACTGTTTCAAATTTTTTTTTTATTTCATCGCTACGAAATACTCGCTACGAAACACTCCAATCTCTCCAATCTCTACGAAATAAGTGGTAATTATAAATTCGTAGCGTTAGAATTTTCTATTGATAGATGCAATAACTGACATCTGTTTGCAATTACCTGTAGGTATAGAAATAGAAAATTGTTATTTTGTTCGTTGGTTACCGTGCCCAACATTTTTTTTTTTATTTAAACGCTACGAAATAATTGGTAAGGATAACATTAAGTGTTATAATTTCCAATTTTCTTTTGATAGTATGCAATAACTGACATCTGTTTGCAATTATTAATTTGCAGGTATTGAAACAGCAAATCGTTATTTTGTTCGTAGGTTTGTTCGTTGGTTACTGTATCCAACATATTTGATTTTGAATTTCAACGCTATGAAATAGGTAGTAAGGATAACATTAAGCGTATTACAATTTTCTTTTGATAGATGCAATAACTGTCATCCGTTTGCAATTATTTGTAGGCATTGAAACGGCAAATCGTTATTTTGTTAGTTGGTTACTGTTGGCCGCTGTGTGGCACTTATTTAAAAATAATAAATCATAAAATAATAACTTGTCTCTTTTCTCGTTTACTCTGTGCTCATATCGCAATATGTAAATACAGGGAATATCTCACATCCCCTGTTATTAGCAAGTAAAAAAGGGTTCCGAAGTTTCTGGTTCGATTCCTGTGGGACACGTGGTGCTCCGTATCCGGACATCTGGATAAAATGTTGTTCTGTGTTGCATTAATTTTATTTCCACTGTGTTAGTCTTTCTGTGTAAAATGTAGATTAATTCATTTTTCGAATTCTGTACCCAAAGGGCAAAAACGGGACCCTGTTACTAAGACTCCACTGTCCGTCCGTCTGTCTGTCTGTCTTTTGTCTGTGTGTCTGTCATCAGGCTGTATCTCATGAACCCTAATAGCTGGACAGTTGAAATTTTCACAGATGACGTATTTCTGTTGCCGCTATAACAACAAATACTAAAAACAGAGTAAAAAAATTTTAAGTGGGGCTCCCATACAACAAATGTGATTTCCTTTCCTATTTTCGTACGGAACCCTTCATGCGCGAGTCCGACTCGCACTTGGCCAGTTTCTTTATTCTTCAATGCCCGCGTGGACGCCAGCGTCCGGACAACAATAGAAAATCTAATCTGTCTAATTTTTCGGGCGTTGAAGCGTTAAACAAAGTGTGTAGGTATCGATTTTTTTTCTGCTTTTTACTGCCTCCACCCGGTTATCAAAATCTTACAATAATTTATAATGCAGTAGGTAGGTACTAACATTTTAAAAGATTAGTTTAATAAACGCTACGTAACTGTACAAATTAATTCGGGAGGAAGAAAAGAAAATAGGTTTCATTTCCTTTTGTTCTTAAGTCGTGTCATAAAACCTTCTTGGATTAAAAAGTTATCCTTCTCGCGCGGGCTTTTAATAACTCTCCGAGTCTCAACCTACTTTTATAGGCCTTAAAATATCGAATGCCTTCGCCTCGGCAGATTACGAAAGTGCCGCGGTTACGACGTCACGTAGAGTCATTGACCCCTACACTGTGACAAGTAGGGGGGTGGTATCCTGATTGTGTGGCACGTGTCCATAGTCCCACGATACGTCACTTAATTACATTTTTATGTCGATATAGAACGAGGATATAGATCATGTAGACTATTGTATATATAACAGAAAAGTAATGTATGAACAGTGAATAAATGTTTCACCATGTGAATGTAAAGAAATGACCAAGCCACATATTTTGACTATCTATAGAGTTTGTGAAATTTAGGGCGCGTAGACTTAGAAGCTTGGCTCTACATGAGATGTGATAACTTTTTGACAGTGCGAGCCTATAATAGTCTCGTCTTGGCAACGTTTTGCATTTAAACATTTTGGTGGGAAAAATCTTTTTAGGAACAGCGCATACGCTATTTTATTGTTATGTCTTAGTTATCTTACCTATTTAATATAACCTGAATTCAGCACCACGATGAAAATAAATCTAGCCTGATATTTCCTTAGTCATTCACCATTAATTTGGTTTGCGCATTACATTACCTACCTATGTTTTTGTTAAGCAATTACGTAAAAATGTTAACTTTACCATAGTGTAAATATTATTATCTTTTCAATTTCATACATTGATTCCTTAAATAAAAACAAAAAACAGATATACCTTACAGAAAGTTTCATTAACCCTTAGGCCACGTACGCACTGACCTATAGGTGGCTGCTTACCGCCTAGCGCCTACATCACCTAGCGTGTAGCGTACTAAAAGAAGCTAGACGATTAGCGAAGGCCGAACGCAATGCACGCTTGGTGCCTTAGGGTGGGTACTCACTTAGGTTCGCGAACCTCCGCGCTTCGCGAACCTAGAACAGTGATCCATAGCAAAAACAAATATTTTTACATTGGCTACAGTGTGTGCCTGTGTGAACCAGCTTCGCATACGAGTTCCCTCACGTACACACCTCGGCGCCCTGTTTCAGCAGAGGATTAACGATATTTTCGGTGCAGGTTCGCGGAGCGCGGAGGTTCGCGAACCTAAGTGGGTACCCACCCTTATAGCTAGTCGTTACGCTACACACTGGGCGCTAATAGCAAGCCACCTGTCGGTGCGTACGTGGCCTAAATATTGTTGGTTCATTTCACATTAACATTACAACTTTAAATTTTTTCAGTAAAGTATTTGAAACATTCTGAATGATAACACACCAGGGGAAATTCCCGGGTTTTTCACATTCCCGAGACCCGGGAAAAGTATTTACAATTCCCAGGGGTTCCAGGGAATCGGGAATTATCGATATTTTTATGAAAAACTCATGGGTTCTTGAATTATTTAGTAAAATAAAACATACCGGGGCCCTACCGCCTAACTTTTCGAACCTCGGCGGGTCTGCCGAGCTTCAACTTAAAACAGATAAATCAAAGTAAAAGGAATTTCGTATTGAACTATTTGCCGAAGTTATTTAGAAGATCTCGATGTCCGTGTGACATCATGAATTGGGGTTCGCCATTTTGGCCTGGGGCCGTACCGGCTAACGAATCGAGCTTCCGAAAATTTGCCGAGTTTCAAATTAAAAAAGATAGATTGAAGTAAGGAATTTCGAATTGTACTATTTGTTTAAGTTATTTGGAAGATATGGATGTTTGTGTGACCTCATGAAGTAGGGTTCGCCATTTTGGCCCAATTGGGGCTCGATTTATCTGTTTTAATTTGAAACCCGGCAGACTTTTCGAAGCTCGATTCGTTAGCCGGTACGGCCCCTGATTGGGGCTCGATTTATCTGTTTTAATTTGAAGCCCGGCAGAATTGGCGAAGTTCAATGCGTTAGCCAGTACGGCGTTCGGCCACAGGGTTTAAAATAAAAAGACCCTTGAGAAAGCCAAACTCAACGAGTACGCATTCTACTCAACAAAACAAGAAACCAAAAAATCCTGGTAATCGATTTGATCAGTCTAAATGACAAAAATGGTCCTGATGATAGGTAGGATACTAGGTCCCGGCTTCATCAAGAGTATTTTTACACTAACTTGTCATATGGTTGTCTCAAAAAAAGCTATTGTTTTTCGCTCTGCTATAATTTACGTTCACAGTGTCATTCAGTGCATGTAACAGTTATGTATTTAACTTTTTAACAGAACATTTTTAATTCCTATCATTCCCGGGATCCCGGCGCATATTTCCCAAGATCAGACATAAGTAATTTCCCGGGGATTCCCGGGAACGAAACCCTATATTTAACATACTTAATTATAATATTGAATACATTACTGGACCTACAAAATATAAAAAGCTTTTAAGAAATAGATACTTATTTATAATTGAACAATGGAAACGTGCAACCCTCTTTCGCGCCTGGAAATGTACATCTCAGCTACCCCTAATAATAGCTGCATACTCAAATGACAACCTTACTTTGCTTAGATTAGAGTCGAGTTTCATTCAACGCCTGCATAACCTTGATTGAATACAGCTTTTTACTCACTACTTCTAATTTAAGCCGTAAAGTTTTACCTTAAAGTCGATATTCGTTTGAAGCGAAATGTCATAATTTAGTATTTCCTCGTTTACTTTTCAAAATAGATAGAGACTTTATTTTTATGTACGTATGGTTTTTATTAGCTTGTGGTTTGTTTTCCTTTTTAGTGGGCTTAGATATTTCCTCTGAGAATTTCGCAAATGTGATCGCAAGATGTTATTTTTTGTTATACTTAATGCTGCTAAGTTACTGGGTGCTGTGTAATAGGGTTATAAAGCCGAATATGGTAGATAGGTTACCCAGATACCTAAGATATGCACACAACCTCGAAAACTTATTATCCCTAAAAACCGCTACATGGCTGAGAAATTTTAATTTTATTTTTATTTGTATAGAAAAATGCAAAGTGACAACCGCAAGACGCAAATAAACTTCATACGTACATACATGCACCATACACTCACGCCTGTTTCCCATGAGGGTATAGTGTAGAAAATGAAGCGATTTTTTGTATGGAGACCCCAACATTAAATCCTCAGTCGATGAAACTTTGCAGGGATGTAATATAGTATGAACCAAAACCTATGTAGAAATATCCAAAAACGAAAAAAAAACGATTTGGATAATTATAAAATATGTTTCATTTATGATACTTTATCATACTGTAAAGTTTCGTCTACTGAGGATTCACTGTGGTCCACTAATACCTTTCTTTCCTACACTAGTAGGCAGAGACTATGGATCGCCACCTGCTATGATCCTTGCACACTTCTTCCGCTTCATTCACATCCATCAATCTTTTCATACATGCCTTGTGGTTTATACCGACTTCAAAAAAGGAGGAGGTTCTCCGTTCGTCTGTATATTTGTTTCTTTTTTTTGTGTATGTCCACCGATTACTCAAAGACGGCTGGACCGATTGAAATGATTCAAACGTTATTACATTAGGTAAACTCCCAAGTTGGTCCCGTTTTTTTAAATTTGGAAATCGGTTCAGTACCTTTCAAGTAATCTTGAAAAAAGCACGAAAATAGTATGATTTTGTGTGAATTACCTCGATGTATGGTCGTTTGTTTATGACACTTTATGAACTGAATAAGATAATTATTTTTTTGTTGGAAGAGGGATATCTGTGTAGTTCTTTAACTGACTTAAAAAGGAGGTTCTCAGTTTGACCCGTATGTATGTATGTTTCTTCGCGATTATCTCACGTTTCGCTGAGCTGATTTTTCTACCTAAATAATTTACCTACAAGTAGGGTTGCCAACTTTTCTTTACAAAATAAAAAGCATATTAAGGTCGGAAAAGAAAAATAAACAGTATTTTAGGAAAAATAACAATATTTTGTATTTTTAGTATTTTGAATACATATTTCTTGGTGTTCTTTGAAAGTTTCGTATGCCTCATTACGTTCGATCATCTAGTTCTAGAAACTCAGAACACAGGTGTGATCTGTGTCTAAAAACGAAGTCTGAGCTGCACCGCGCGCCTATAACGTAGGGTTGGGCGTTTACATTTAAACAGATCTATGGATACCAGGCGATGCCCGCTGAAAACAGTATTTTTGTACACTTTTTATTTGTTCAACGGTAAAAAGTATAATGTAGTGAAAAACAGTATAGGGGCAGTTCTCCGAGGCAATTGATTTTTCTGTCCAGGCTTTAAATTCGAAGAAGACGTGAAGATAAATTTCTAAAAAAAAATTTATGGCTTGTTTGTGCCTTACTGTAACTGGGAGCATAAAAAAATTATGACAGCACTTACTGATTTTCAGTGAAAAAATCCCAAAGTTTGAAAAAGCTCCTTTTCGTGACGACGGTGGCGTGTTCCATTCCCAAAATCAAACAGATCACAAATAATAACTTGAAACTTATCAAGTTCCCAACACTGTTTTATATGTTCCTGGCAAGCTAAGTAGTTGTTTTTCACTTTAGGTTTTACAAATGAATTATACTATAATAATTTCTAAAGCTATTGAGCATTGTTTAACATGTCATTGACTTTCATATGATTTCCGTGCCACTCACAAACCACGCTGCACACCACAACTGATTTGTTTTAGCAAGTTCTCACAACGATCGACCGCTTGCTTCAGTGTACTCCATGCTACTGGACGGGACACACGGCCTCTCTGCTTCGAGATTGAAAAAAAACGAAGCTAAGTCTGTGTTTTGGGTCAGGGCAGTTTCTAAATCCGCTGGTTATGGTTTATTATGAATTTAGTCCCAACAAAATTTCAATGTTTATTGTAAGATACAGCCATAAGGATGTTATTCCAACGCTTTATATTAAAATTGTGTATATGTTTTATAATTTGAGATAATTGGAAAAAGTAGATGTTTTCTGAATTCAGTGGCTCTGATATCGGTGGATTTTAGTGGATAAAATGGTACCGAAATCAGAAAAAGACCCACGGAAATCAGATTTCATTGCTCGAAATAGAAAATATGTATTGTTTTTTTTTTAAACGTTTTCTAACGCAAAATATTTATTGTGTCCACCTTTTAAGGTAAATATTTAACTGATAAGTTGCAGCTTTTAGTTTATTAGTTTTTTTTGTGAGGTTAAATTATGGCTGTGTTGATACGAAATAATTAATATTTGCCATGAAAAAGCATTGTTAATGTTGATTTGAGATTTTGTACTTACTCAGCTTTCGTTAATTTTATTTATTTCCCCTTTAAAATCATATTCAATCTGATTTCGCTGGCCACAAACCTGATTTTAGTGGATCCTCAAATTTAAAAATCAAATATTTCGTAAACCGCTGTGTCAATAGGTGCGCCATTTGCATATATTTACTTAGATTTGATTTTATTTTCACTAACGTTAATCATATAACTTCCAAAAACCGAATGAAAAAGTACCACCAAAATGAGCATTTTTGGCAAGGTCTGGAGAAGTGTTCATAGTACTGTTTTTAACAGTATAGTTGGCAACCCTACCTACAAAGTACACTAAAAATGAAAAAATAAAAATTGTTTACAAAAAAAACAAAAAACCGACTTCAAAAAACCTACTTCTAAAAAGCAAGAAATAATATTCGTAATAATAAAAACACGTCTATTGAAGTCGGGTGGGGCTTTTAGAATAAAAAAATCCAGCCCCACCCGACTTCAATAAACGAATATTATTTCTTGCTTTTTAGAGGTAGGTTTTTTGAAGTCGGTTTCCTGAAATCCTTCTTAAAATAAACTTCGCAAACGCGAATATATTGTTTTCAATAATCAATTCTAATAATAGCAAAAGCAAAACACAATGACGGTCAAGGGATGCCACTGCGCAGTTTATCATAAAAAGACAAAAATGATTCTTTTTACAAAAAAAACTGTTATTTTTAGGGTTTATTATAATCTTCCAGGGTTGTACGTATGGTACACTATCTACCATCATCGGCATTGTAACCAAACATCCTGTATAACAATAAATATTATTTTTCTTAAGAAGATATCAATAATAAAGTACCTACCTAACATATTTATCATTAAACTTAATGATAATTTAATTTGTTAAGGTACTTATCTTAAATTCTAACAATCACCACCGCTTTTCAGCTTTCAAATAAAAAAACCGCATTAAAAATCTTTGATTAAAATCGGTTCATTAATTTGGGAACTACAGACAGACATCACACACGTCAAACTTATAACACCCTTCTTTTTGCGTCGAGGCTTCGAAATCGTCAATACTTTTGTAAAATAAAGTATATTCATCAACTTCTCAAGCTTACGCGCTCACTAGACATGAAACAAAATACTTTTAACTAAATACCAACTAATTACAAAAGTACTTTCAATAAAAGTGTTTTATTTCATGTAGTAAGTAATATTAGTCGTGTAAAAACAATAATGTCCATTATAAATCACGTAAAACATAAAACCCCAAAAAGTACGGTAGGTAATTAACATATTAAGCTGTTTATATTGCAAGATAACTTTAATGTTTATGTTATTGTATTAAATAAACAATTTAGTAGGATTTGTGACTCTCGTAAACTACCCATTTACCCTGTTTTGCATTCAAATAGGTAGTCCAGACCAGGTAGAAGTTATGAGATGAATAATGTTATAAATGAATAATTATGCAAAATACTGTTGTATAATATTATTATAATGTTACATTTATGATTATAACTTTGTTTAGGTAACTTCCGCCCACAACTTCGTCTGTTTGGAAATTAACGTTCCGTGGTAAAAAAGGGTAAATTCTATACTAATCAAAAGAAAATACTACTCGGCTTGAAGTAATAATTTGTTACTTTTATAATAGTGTCGTTTTCTCAAGTAGGTAAGTACCTATTGCAATTTTTTATTCTAAAAGCCCCACCCGCACCCTGATTATCTAAAAAGAAACTATTTCGCGATCGGTTTCATTCCACATACATTGCTACTTTTCTTTGGTATGTTTTTTTTTAATCCAAAAAGAAGTAGCAATGGATCACTATCATCTATGAACTGCAACCAGTCGCTAGGTGGTTTTTAATTAGATAATCAGCCTGCCGACTACATTAGACGTTTTTAATTAATTTATTGGAACCTCATTTCTTGCCGTTTTAGAGTTGTTTTTTTAAGGTTTTTGAAGCAGGTTTTGTTTTTTTAAGCGTTTTATGTTATACTTTTTGCGGTGATGATATTATAATTAAAACATTTTAATATTTCATACTTTTCAATGGTATACCCCGAGTAACTTAATTTCCACATTTCGCGCTGTTTGTTGTTATGAAGTTCCGTTAGGTCTTCGCAGTTCAAGTCTAGTCCAGAACGACCTCGACAATAGATAGGTACCTAACTTGCTGTTGATTGTCATAAACCTACCAAAATTTAAATCACTACACTATTCAGTCCCTATTTGATTTTGAGGAGTTCCCTTGTGTATCTTCAAAACTCTAAGTCCAATGCCAATGAAATTAATATGGTATCATCCTTAACCCTTTTGCAGTTAGAGGGAACATTTTTCCCACCAATTAAAACCAATAAAAATACCAAAGTTTCAATTTGTAATATTATTTTTCGACCTGACAACACTAACAGAACATTATGACATTTCGGTTTATTTTTATTTGACATTGACAGAATGTTTTTTTTTCACAAAGTTGTTGAAGTGAATATTCAAAACTGGCGTTTTTTTCTATTGCAAGGGAAATCGGTACATATCTTGGCAATCAAGTGGTGAAAAAAGGTAAGTTCTTCTAGATGTTGTGCTTTTGAATGTTATTTCATAGATGTAAGACTTATTTTTGATGTATCTGCCACAAATTTTCATTTATGTCGATTTTTGTTGGTGGGAAGAATATTCCCTCTAACCGTGAGTACCCGTGGGTAATCCGTTTCCTATAACTAATAAGGTTAGAGAAAATATTCTTTTATTGTGTTTATGGTAACTGTTTTTATTTCTTTGCGACTAAGGATTAAATGTTTTTCTTTTCTTATTGGTGTCTAATTGTGTGACATTATAGAGTTATTATGCATGATTTATGTTGTTTTTTTTAGTTTCTTAAAAAACATACCGCTATAGCAGGTAGAGGGAATATTTTTACCACCAAATTTTTCGAATTTTCATAAAAATATCTAATTTTCTTTTTCTTTTCTTATTGGTGTCTAATTGTGTGACATTATAGAGTTATTAAGCATGATTTATGTTGTTTTTTTTAGTTTAAAAAAAACATACCGCTATTTCATAGAAAATAAAAATATTCCCTCTCGGTAGAGGGAATATTTTTACCACCAAATAAAACTGAGTAAAAAAAAAAATTAAATCACATTTTATTTTAGGCATCTTAAGTAACACAAATTCGAAAACAATATCATTCTATCTCATCTAGAACCTTATAACCGTTAAAGGGTTTAAAAGTATTCTTTCATCATTTAAATCGGTTCATAAACAAAAAAAATATAGTTGAAAATCCGTCTAAATTCATATAAATTGGTAACGAAAACGACAGTATTTTCAAGATTTCCTGAAAACTACTGAACCGATTTCAAATTTTCAAATATGGGACCAACTTGGTAAGAAACCTGATGTCATAATGTTTGAATCATTTCAATCGGTTCAGCCGTCTTCGAGTAATCGGTGTACAAACATATAAAAAAAAACGGTCAAGAGCGAGTCGGACTCGCGCACCGAGGGTTCCGTACAATCATAAATATATTTGGATATGTTACTTTAGTACAGTCTTTAAAAAACTTTAAAAAAGTAGGATAAACGGCAGACATGTGGAAGGGCGAACAAGCGGACAGTTAATTTGCAAATCTTAACCACAGCTGCTTATGGTGACTGAAAAACACGTTACAAACTGTTTATATTACTAAGTACGAACTTATTCTTCGTTTATTCGTACGGCAAATAGTAGGTAATTATATTAGAACCAGCCACCAATTATTATTGTAGCATTAGGTTGCGCCATCTCTTGACCGATAGTGGAACTATTTTTTTTCTTAGGTCAGCATTCTTAGGACAGCGCCATTTGTTGACTGGTAGTGAAGCTAAAGAATTTTTGTTTGTTTTTTTAATTTCTAAAAAGTGTATAATATTGAGACATCGTTTTATTTTTCCTGTAATCTTTACATAAACTACTATCACATAGAATTATTTCAGATTTTTCTCTTTGTAAATTTCGGAGATAAGGGGGGGAAAGGTATTTTTTTTACATTTTTCATCATAAGTCGAAAACTATGTGGCCTAAGAAAAAATAAAAAAATGTTTTAAAATGTGCAAACAGCGCTCTTTCATATGACAACCCACATGCCCTAGTCACCTCACTTAAAATTTTAAAGACCCCTTTTCAGTCCCTGTTGTAAAAAAAAGATCTTTTTATTTCTTTCTTATTTGCAAAATAGTTAGGCAAATGTCATCTCAAACTATTCCAAATTTCAAGTTGATACCATTAGTAGTTTACCAGACAGATAGACAGACAGACAGACTGAGTCACACCATAAGGGTTCCTTTTTAACCATTTTGGTACGGAACCCTAAAAATATACGCGACGAATAGATAACTTCCTTCTTTTCAATTTTTGAAGTCGATTTAAATGGTATGCGAAAATGTAATTTTTTTTAATTCTTACTGACACGGCGAATAGGAGAAATTATACAGTAAAGTCCGCAAGTTATAACTATTACAGCTTTCGAACAATATCAAATTCAAATAAAATTAAATTAAATTTACATTAGGAAAAAAAACCCTTCAGAAATTAGTTCGCTTGTATGGAAAACCATCCCAACCATATTTTCTTTTGAGTAATAAGTACGAGTACCTATGTAATAAATTAATTATAGCGTGGTCCTCTGTGGCCGGAGCACATTTAAATACTCAGATGGTTTAGTTCCAAATAGAGGCTAGATACCTGTAGTCTACCTTCACAAGAATATATAATAATTAAAAGTTCCTCAACAGATAAAGAAATATTTATCAAATAATGTGGTTCGGCCGCAGAACAATGCTCTCTGGCCGCGCCAACTCAAATTTTAAAAAGTGTGATACATTTTCAAGAAATTGATGTCCCAGTAAAAGCTACCTGAATAGTACCTTCCACACGACAAGTTTCGTAAAATAAAACTCATTGACTTAGAAGTTACTAGCCGTAGTTTGTGCTCCGGCTGGAGAGCATTCTCTGATTCAACATTAACAAAATTTTCAAAAAAGTGGAAGAATTTTCCGTGAAAAAAACGCACATTGGCTTAACGTTTTCCTGAAGTAACCAAATGAAGTCAACAAAATGCAAATGCAACATCGCACAGCGTGAAATAACGAACGAATTTTACTTGCAAAGGCGATTAATCGTCTTTTGCAGGTTTTCAGTGCTATGACTGTTATTTTGGGAGCTTTTCAATTGGCTGCCAATTAAAAAAAAACTCGTTGTTATTCTTGAAAAATGAATGCACTGAGCTAGTTAAACATCGTGTATTGAAAAACCCTGACAGATTCTGAAAAAGCCGGTAGTGTTGCTTAACTGAACAACTTTCTTCATGGAACATAGGTCGAAAAATGAAAAATATTTTTCATTCTCCCATACAAAATGTATTGGTCAGCTGACTGACTTACTATAGAAAGGCGAAAAAAAAATCGTTTTTCGACCTATGTTCCTTGGAGAATGTTGTTCCATTGTGAATTTAGCTAACTTTTTTAATTTCCAAATTATGAAAAGCACTTTTATGACAAGGAACAAGAATAATACGAAAGCTAAAGTGACCAGTTGATATAATATTGACATTTGTACTTCTAGATTCTCTTCTCTACAATACTTAATTAAACAACTGGCTTGACATTTTACATTGCTTATTTTTTTATTAAAAATATCAATATATTATGCATAGTTTATCGTTATAGTTTTAAATCGCTGCTGGTTTAATAAATTACTATTTCCTCCGATGTCCCATCGCGTGAGCTCGAACCAAAGTCGTGTACTCGAGTCTGTGCATTACAATTTTTATTTCGCTGTATTTTCGTGAAAAGTTGCTAAGTAAATAATCCACATTATCGTTTCGTGTCGCCGAAGGACACCTGTGGCTACGAAATAACATTCCGCTGTTACAATAAAGTTACTCCAAAAAATATTGCAACGTAATAAATACCGAACTCCAAAACTTATAGGTCATCAACAAAAGGCGGGCCGGTTCAATGGAAATCTGGCAGCGTAACGTCGCCGGTGAATGAAACGACTCGTCAATTGTTTACTCGATAATATGGTTTTAAAGTTTGATATAATGCGCTCCAGTGGTACACTTGCAGCTTTTACACTGACATACTTCGGTAAAGGTAATGGCTGAAACTTGCATGTAGCGCTTTGTTCGTAGGAACCTAGTTACGCCCGGGAGAGATCGATGCTGCCGGGGTGTATCTGGTTTTTTCGGACACTATACCAAGGAGGGGTGAACGAACCGAGTTATGTAAGGGCGGTCGATAGCGGGGCACATGCGCGCACCCCTTTGGCACCCTCGCACTGACGCTCGCGCGCGCACCCGAAGCGGACGTGCCGTGTTTTCTTTTACCGCGTTTTTCGTTTCCCTTTCGTTCTTTCCGTTTATGATTTGAGCCGCCACCATGTCGAAGGGCGACGCTGAACAGCAGAATGGCTCGGGCGAGGAGTCCAAGACCAATTTGATCATCAACTACCTCCCGCAGAGCATGACTCAGGAGGAAATAAGGAGCTTGTTCTCGAGCATCGGTGAGGTGGAATCCTGCAAGCTGATACGGAATAAAGGTGCCGCGTTCCCTGACGCTCTGAACCATGCCCTGCACGGCGGCGGACAGAGCCTCGGCTACGCCTTCGTCAACTACCACCGGCCGGAAGACGCGGAGAAGGCGATCGCCACCCTCAATGGGCTTCGGCTCCAGAATAAAACCATCAAGGTTTCTTACGCGAGGCCCAGCAGCGAGGCCATCAAAGGCGCGAATCTGTACGTGTCCGGGCTGCCGAAAACGATGACTCAGACAGAATTGGAGAGGCTGTTCAGTCCGTACGGACGCATAATTACGTCGCGGATTTTGTGTGAGAATTCTGGTGGGCGGCCGTTCACAGGCGGCGAACAAGGATTGTCGAAGGGTGTGGGCTTCATCCGCTTCGACCAGCGAGTCGAAGCGGAGCGGGCGATACAGGAGCTGAATGGGACTGTGCCGAAGGGTGCTACGGAGCCGATCACGGTGAAGTTTGCCAACAACCCGAGCAACAACGGGAAGGCGCTGGCGCCGCTCGCAGCGTACCTGCCAGCGGCGCTGCGCTTCCCCGCGCCTCTTGGACGCTTCAGTTCAGGCAAGTCCCTTCTCGCTATCAACAAAGGCCTACAGCGCTACAGTCCCCTCGCCGGCGAGCTGCTCGGCGGGGTCCTCCCCGGCGCCGTCGGCTCCGAATGGTGCATTTTCGTCTACAACCTCGCCCCAGAGACCGAGGAGAACGTTCTCTGGCAACTCTTCGGCCCCTTCGGCGCTGTCCAGAGCGTCAAAGTGATCCGCGATCTGCAAACCAACAAATGCAAGGGCTACGGCTTCATTACCATGACCAACTACGACGAAGCGGTGGTCGCGATTCAGTCGCTAAACGGATATACACTCGGGAACAGAGTGCTGCAGGTCAGCTTCAAAACCAACAAGATAAAGACCATCTAAGGGGGCGGCCCCGGAATCGCCCTAGCTGGACGTAAGGACGGCACAGCAGGAGCGCACCCATACATGTCCCTCCCCCCGCGGCGCCGGCCCAGCCGCCCCACGGCTTCGGTCGCCGTCGCACCACAAGGACCTGACTAGACTGTCTTCCGGGCATCGGACGGTTTGCCCCATCGCCCAACACGATGGTACGGACGTTTTGTACGTTAATTATAAAAATAGCGAATGTTTTAACTCGCTCTATTGTGAGGCGACCCTTCGTTCCGCGTACTCTACTGTTTTTATCAAGAAGTATATAATCGCTTACAGAAGTGGGTTAAGTATTTTCCGGGAAATCAAAATGGCGGAATTTCGCGCCCAGGGCGCATGTACGGATGAAATGGCGGACGCTGAATGAAGGGCCGCCCCGAGCATGCAATAATAACTTTAGATCGACTGACGGCATCAAATGCCCGAAAATCACTGGCCCGACTTAATAACCATACATATTGGTAATAGTCAATAACAAAATAATGATATTAAACTTCGCTTATGAACGGTTGTGGTTATCGAGAAATAGTTTTCGAATATAATAAATAATATTAGCAATAATAACCTAATGCTATGCTCCAATTTTATATGCGACCATATCGTGTTAAGTATTTTAACGAACATGATTAGGCCACGATTGGACCCAAACCAATGTTTGCCAAATGTATGAGAAATCAACTCCGCTCAGGCGTGGGCGCCTCCGGGCTCTCCCGAGCCACTAATCGAAGTAAAATAGTGTTATATTGTTAAAGATTGGAAAAATATATATATTATCTATACGTATATTTTAATCATATATTAAACTAATTAAGGATGAAAACTAATCAAAAACTGTGATAGGTTTTGATAAAATTTTAGAGAAGAAAAAAAAGAATAAAAAATAAAATCGGAGAAAGATCCTGGAATAGAGGCATGGCGTTGATTGTACACCGGTACGTTCCCGCGCGTTCAAATCGTGTAGGTAGCTTAGAAATTTTTGAGATAAATTTTGTGGAAAACGTAACTAGGATCCGTATCGTATGAACTACGGTGCGACATAGCGGACGCTACAGGCTGTGCCTGAGGAAGATGGGGAAATCGATTTAGCTGTTCTGGGCTACGCGGGTGTGGGTGGTGGCGACAGGGTGGCTGCCGTGCCGCCCCCGCCGCGCGAGTGAGGCCGCAGCGTGCCAGAGAGGGATAGCACTCGCAGGCTAATGCCGAGGTCACGAGGAGTGACGGAGTGAGGGGGAGTCCGTTCGCGGGACAATGGTGCATACTCTAGTCTAACGATATCGTTTCAAAAATAAATCGATGTCTAAACATATGATCGGTACCTGCTATATAATAATGTATGGATGCGACCCTGCGTCTATTCGAAAGTAGGCTTTAATTGTCTTAGTCTAAATGGAAATTTGTAAATAGAAAAAAAAGTTGTTTAAAAAATATTTAATTGTATTCTCGCCGCGTCTAAATACACGCCACACCAACTACAAATATCATGATTTCGACCCGACAAAGACCTATTTATGAACATCGAACTTGAATAGATTTAATATCGTGCCGTCCTAACGACCCTACGATTTTTGTAAAAAGAATATATACATAATATAATGTAAAAACAGTTTTGTAACATTTCAGATATTAACTAATAGGTACTCATTACATACCAAAGATGGAGATTAAAATTTACAAGTATTTATATATTTATTATAAATGTAAAACGTGCAATAACTAATAGCCAGTAATTTAATAAAAATATATTAAACAAATGACTCGAAGAGGCGTTGGTAGACTTTTATGTCAGTGATTGTGGTATAGATTGCGCCACGTTTGTTTACTGTTTATTGTAAACTTTATTTATCTGCACTCGGAGGCGAGTGGAAACACACGTTTTCTTAATTTAAAAATTTTAAAAAAACTTTCAAAAAAAAATTTTTTTTTTCGCTTCTTTTGATCAGCTTGAGATTGCTTGACATTCCAATTTAGTCTTAATACGTTTTATTATTAGGTATATTGTATTTAATTTAGTCAAAATTGTGAGTTACCTCTGTTGCCCATGTCACTCTTTTATGGACATAGGGTGGAATGTGCAACATTTGTTTGATTTAATTTTAATTAATTAAGGGTACAGTTGGCAAGTAGTTCCAGAGTGGAAGTTAAGCACAAGTTTTGCTAATTGCTAACCTACTTATATATTATTATTATTATTGTATTTAATAATAGTCGTCTCCTAGGTTATATATAACTAGTTGTTGTGTTTTGTGTTACTTTGATTCAGCATAAGATCTCAACTATTCTAGTCAACCCCTGGGGGTTGCTTCGGTATATAATATACTTATATTTTGAATAGTTGCGATAGTCAATGTTGGTAAATTAAATACTCTTATATGATAATTTCGATATCTGTTCTTAGATTTACTCTCATTAATTTAGTGTATGTGCAATTCATTGTATTTAACTTATATATTTAAATTAGGTGTGCATTAACTTATTTACTAATATAATTTATAATGTAACTTCAGATTCGATGTCTGTGGTGACTAAATTGATTTATTTATTAGGGGAATTGTACACTGGGCGTTAACGAACATAGAAATGTGTCGATATAATTGTGAATTCTGTAAAATGTGATTTAAAAGTTTAGTTTTTTTGTGACTTGTTTCAAAGTTTACGTAATTCTGTCTTTTGGATCGAAACAAAAAACACCAAGATATTTACTGAAAATTCATCGACTATTTAGATAATAATAATAAAATTATTGAGGTGAGAAATGCTATTTTGGAGCGAGATTGTTCGTAAGCGGTCAGTTAAGTAAGTAATGTTACGTCACTAGTGTTGTTAATAGAATGTTTTGCGAGCTCCCTTCATCTTTCGGTAATAATTATTAAAAAATAATAATGGTAAATTATAATAGTGCTCAATAGCTTAGACGGCGAATGCCTGTTAGTGTACGGAACGGGAGAAGCAATAATAAGTATATTGTGAAATTTTAATCCACTAATTGACGGGTACGTTACAATTAACTTGATATTTTTATATGTATTTTAATATACTGTAAATCATATCTTCATAGTTGTAAGTGGTTGACAGCAAAACGTTCTATTAATAGCCGATTGATTGTTCACAAGGCGCTAATAACCTGTAAGTCAGTTTGTAGCCATTAAACAGCAATACTTTTAAGTATATAAATGAATGCCCGTTTTGCCACAAATTTCTTAAAAAGTATTTAAAACTTTTGAGCGTAAATGTACATGTGCGTTAACCCAGCGAGGCCACATATTAACTTTGCACATTTTTAAACCTTTCTTAAATTTTAATAGTTATTAGAGCCTTGTACATCGCGGTTGTATCTACAATACTATGTCACATAGGGTTGTGGATAAAAATGTCAAATGTTACGAACCCCACTAAGTGACAAGGGATAAACAGACCTATTATCAATAACATAACGGCTACTTTTTGAACGGTGTTTTGATGCATTTTTTATGAAATTAAAAATAATATTAAAAAATAACTTAATTAATTGGCAACTCAGAAACAATACTCTAAATACGCATAGGCTAATTGACATTGTGGCTGTGAGATTAGCAAAAATAAAAATAAAATACATGTGACGATTGATCTTAATTAATGGATAAAGGTAAACATTTAAGTGGGATCGCAGGGCAAAGAAATACTTGTATTCGGACGAAGAGCAATAACGTTTTTTAAGAATCTCTCACTGACAAAGTCGATGACAAAATTACAACAAACTCAGGTCTTTAGACGATCGACTCTAAATATAAATAGATGAAAAAGAAATTTCTTTGTTCTGTGATTGGAATCATGCAACCACGCGTACAAAAGAAGGTTAATGGCCCATATTTAATAAGTAAATCAATTGACAATTCCGATGTAAATGCGTGAACTGTTGACTGTCCAAAAACTGAATTCGGTGATATAATAGTGCTGTATGACGGGTAAAGCATGTAGCATTTTTCTAAGCAGTCGTGTGTAAGCGTAAGCAACATAATTGTGGTGTATAAGTGATAGGAATGGCCCGCGTCTCAGCCACATGCACAAAGCACAAACCGAGTGGCCGAGCCGCTCGCGATTCCACTAGTTAAGACACAAAGAAGAAATGAAATCTTCCATAGGAAATAAAATACGTAAGTTAAAATGTTCTACGCGTAAAAATGTTTCAAACATATTGTGTCATCTGTGGACCGCTATATTAGACGCGATGTTCTAGTCAAATGCTCAATACAAACTGCGTCACCTAATATAGCCGTACACTTATTTTACTGTATCAAACATAACGACGCTTCATTGAAATTTTTTTTACGACGTAGAATACTCGAGACATCGACTAAATGTGTTACTATTACTTCATACGTCAAAAATCTATTTAAAAAATATAAAAACATGAATGCACTGCACAACGCCTACTCTTTAACGCTGCGACGGCTATATCGTTATAAAATTATTATAAAAAATAATAATCTGCATTGCTCATTGTACGTACTTCCTCGTATTTTGGATCTGTTTCTATAGTAGTAGCTTTTAGATGGTATGTTCGCTGATGGTTTTATAATATATAGCCTGGTGCAGCGTCATAGTCGCTTCCCTTAACGCATGATCATCGTCACTAGGGAAGAAAACATATAGTTCCAGACAAAGGTACTGTAACAGCGATACACAAGAACACACCAACCAAACTAACCAAAAGCCAAACCAACTGGCACATTGCTGTATTTAACACTGTATGTTTTCTTCCTAATCATTATAGACAGTGAAAAACTGATCCGGAGCGAGAAGCAATATTAAACAAAATTTAAATAAATTTAACAGAGGGTTGCGAAATCAGCAAGCTTTAAAAAATGCGCGTCCTTTCCGCGTCCAAATAACTCGATTCGAACGGGTAAATAACAGATTGCAATAAATATGTAAATAAAACATCAATAACGGCATCGGTTTAGCTTCGGGTGAGCGAATTATTGAATTAAAAATAACCAATAGTTTCGAATTTAAAGAATAAAAAGTAATATCATGTACTTAATATCAATTTCACTGTCTATTTATTAGGTATTCGTTTTCGGTGTTGATTCCTCTATAAACCTGCATAGCACAACGGTTGGTTCCCATTTCGTCGGGTCTTTTTCAAGAAAATATCGTGGAAAAGGAACTTAATGTCAATCCGCCATGATAGCGAGAAATTGACAAGAGTCGCCATTTTTTTCATATGCGTTACGCAAGCAAGGCCTAAAATAAATAAGTATTAAAATAAATATTTTCGAATATTGCGCAATGGGAACGAACTTCACCGTGCAGAGTAGCATGTGATACTCCTAGTACATTAATGTAGTCAATACTCATTATCACAAAAGTCAAGATCAAGGAAAGTACCAGCATTGAAATTGAGAGATACTTTTCGTGGTCTTTGTGTGCATTTTCTACGTGGAAAACTAAAATCATCCAAACTTCCAACTGACTTGAGTGTAAGGATAGAAAATAATTTAGAAAAAATGCATCGTAAGATATTAATAAGAGTCTCAAAATAAAGTATTGAATAAGTATTTTACCAACTTCAACGTTAAGGTGTACTAGACAATGAAAGCAATGATATTTATAATTAAATGAGATTATGAAAAAAATTGGTCAGCCATTTTCCTTGTTCATGCTAGCTGACTCCACTTTGATACAAATACGTATTTTATAAAACTTATAAAAAAATATAAAAAAAAACGTTAAAACTAAGATCTTCCGGTAAATTAAAAATCAATGTTGAACTTTCTTTTCATCTTTTTATGATTATTATAAAATTAAGGGGTAGGTGTCTGTGTTGGTATAAACCGATTTAGTTAATATCGTACCTAAGCGTTAGGTATCTCTATATACTTATTGTGTCGGTTTAAATAATTATTACCTCTACTTCATTATAGCTTTTGTGAGAAAACTTTGATTTGCACAACAAATAGTAGTTGGATTAAGGTCGCTGCACTAATACTGACATCTGTCAAGCACTGTGTTCCCGCACTACAACTGTCAATTCAAGATTATGTGGCAGTGTCACTTTTAATATTAGCTGGAAAACAGTGTAAAGATGAAACAGTGTTAGTGCCGTCTTTAGTATAAATGTTGTTCCCAATAATTTGTAAGATCGTTTTTAAGAGTTCGTGTTTTAAGGTTTTCCAAAATCGCGAGAGGGCGGTAAGCGCAATCTCTTCAAGGTAGCCATTTTGGAAAACTTGCACACGCCGTCTTTCTTTGAAATACGGAATAGAAATTTTTAAAAATACTCATTCCTAAAATAAGCATTAATAACCAAATATTTACATCCGTAGTGGTTACTTGGCTGTTTTTAAGTAATTTATTCATTAATATTTTCACGTAATTTATGTGTCTATAATTATTAATTTATTGGAATTAATTATAATTGAATAATAAAAAATATGAAAAATGTCACATTCTCTTCACTTTATACAATAGTTTTTACAATATGATATTTAATATCCTCAATGGTTGTAACTATACATTTCTTGTTCTAAATATATAAAAAACCCGAATCAAGTCTTTTTTTTACTCGACCTAAAAGAATGGGAAATAAAAGGCTAAAAGCACTTGAGACATTTTAGACTGCATCCCCTACAAAAATTGCGTTGATTCCCAAAGTGTCATTGTAAAGTTTTTGTTTTGACACGCGACAGGCACCCCATAAAGGGGTTTCTCACTAAGGAACCCTCAAAAATGGGGTTACCCTGTGGGGTGAGTTAGCTTTACTGATTAATTATTGAAAGATTTATGCATGTGCCAAAGGGACAGATAAATGTGTGCCACGGACAATAAAAATGTAAAGTTTAAAAATATGTATCAACAATTGTTAAGTAATAAAAATTTGTTGCATTAACGTTATCCATTTTTAAATGACAGACAGTTGTTAATTTGCATGGAAAGTAACTTTTTAATTACGGGCTAGACAAATTAGGATAATTTCTTTTATATGGGGGAGTATTTTTTATATTCATAGTAATATCAAACATAACAAGAAACATTTGAAAATACTACATGTCTACACGAATTTTTTTAACCTTGCTATCATTTAACGAGCTTAATATTTGTAATTAATAAGCAATAAATTCTTTTTTATGTTTGATCAAAGATTTACCCAATCATTTACCCAGAATTTACGCAATTCTGTTAGTGAGTGGCTCAGCAATCGGTGTCAAACGAAACGTTCTAGGTTTGGTTCCCGGAATTGAGATATGTTTGGCTGGTAAAGATCACGGGTTTTAACAATTCCCAAGAGTAAAGTTTGATATGTGTTAGCGCTGAATAGGGCTTACCTAAAATAGAAACCTACCTACCTCACATAAAACCAACCTAAATAATGAATAGAAAATCAATATTTTATATAAAAAAAATGTAAATGGTATCTAGCGGCTGTCAAAAATATAGTCGTTCCTCAATCAATGGTTGAAGATTTTGAAGGCCAGGTGCTTACCAGCTGTGGAATTTTTGGAAAAAAGGTAAGTATTACTAACAATTAAAATAATTTCTTACTGTAAGTTTTCATTGTTGCAACTGTAAGTGATGTTGTTAACTGACTAGGATAACTACACGGTACTTTTGCTTGAAATTCATGTTATATTACTTATTTATAATGGCCACCAGATGGTAAGCGAAGCAATCGTAAACTGAATACTAAAAGACGCCGGGGATATTACGAATTCGTTGACAACCCTGACCCCATTTTCCAACCCTTAGATCTTTGGCAACCGTACCTTTTCATTGACAAAAATAACACTACTAAAGGCTTTTCACTTCGCTTCTCTGAAAAGCACCGGTGTAGTTCCAATGTTCTGAAAATATGTCAAGTGTGTGTACATAAAAAAAAAAATCCTTTTGACCAAATACTAAACAGAAATTCGTAGGTATTCTGAATGCATAATTTAAGAGGGCTCCACACTCGGGCCGCGAAAGCCCGCGAAGGCCGCGAACTGCGAGTGTGGAGGGTTTCGCGGCTTCGCGTATGAGCTTCGCGGCTTCGCGTTCGCGCTTCGCGGCGTTCCCTGTCCGGTGGCGGTTTTTGGGGTCCTGCTAGTGTAACGTATATCAGTTTAACCTTGCGTGCATCGTGCGTGCGTGGTGCGCGTTTCCACTAGTCAATTAACAATGTTATAAACATTGCTTCGAAATAGATAACAATAGTTCTGTCAGAACAGAACTAAGAACACAACTCTGTCAAAAATGTTTTTAATTTACAAGATGGCTTAACAAGTCGGTTACAACTCGCGTAACATAACTTGGCCCAATTTTTAGTACCACGTGACCTGCGCACTACAATTTTTGTACTGAAAATTGCTACTGCGCAAGCTTTATTGTCTATGGTTTGGCTCAAGTTATGTTGCGCGAGCTGTAACGCACGGAAAAAAAATTGACCAAATAGAAAAGCGAAATAAATTAGTATCCTGAATGCATAACTTATGAGTCTACCTAGTGTAAAACTGCAACGATAGTATCTGTATCAATACGTTTTTTTACTCATGTGGTAACAAAGCTACCTATATAAAAAAATAAGGTATGTTTTATGCCCTTTTCACCTAATCTATAAATATAAAAATATAAATCTTATGCCCTAATTTGGAAAATTCGGAAAAACGTGGATAAAGATGTGACCCAAGAGCGCCGATATCCTCATAACTCAAACATAACATTTTGTCGAATTCAGCTAATCAAAGATTTCGAACCCTAGACGTGTTTTCCAATATTTTTAAGTGTAAACCATATCATATTAGCATGGAGAGCATCGATACACGGAGATTGGCTCGGCTGGGGCATGGGCTTACGAGGGGGGGGAGCAGGGGCACTGCCCTCCTGGATTTTGTTTACTTCCAACTAACTATCAAATATTATTATCGATAAAATTTCTTATTTTCCCTTTGCAATACAATATATAACTTTAAACAATCGTGCGGTGCGCCCATTCTAAACTGACAAAAAAATTGCGCAGCGCGGCCTTTTTACACGACTGCCCAAAAAGGAGTGTTTTACACGACTGCCCAAAAAGGAGTGTTTTTACACGACTGCCCAAAAAGGAGTGTATATTGGTTCAGGGTTCATGTGTTTGTGGGTATGTGAGTTTCTTTATTTCACCATAACTTCTAAATGGCTCAACAAATTTAGATGTATGGGGTATCGTTAGAATCATTACATCATTCCGAGTGACACTGGCTATAATTTTTTTGAAAAAAGTCAATATGGCGGCTTTACGACGCAATTTTAAAATGTAAAAAAAAATTGTCTTCAATTATTAGAAAATGGGCATCAAATGAAAGGCCTTAATGAGTACATTTCAAAACTATATACCTACTACTAACTTTAAGCTTGCTGTAACCTTTTCAATGAAATTGTTGTTGTTATCCAATTGGGAAGTTACGAGTCATTCCCACTACAAGTATCTCTGATTACTTACCGGGAAGTCTCGATGTAAAATTATTTTAATCAATTTCAGTAATAAAGCTATATCTATTATTTTATTTTTATTTTTAATGATTTGTCACTAAAATGTGTGAAATAAAAATAAATAAATTTAAAAAGTATTAAAAACACGACTGCCCTGCCAAAAACAAACTAAAAAGTTAAATAACAAGGGTCTTTGCAGTCGGGAGACTTCTTTGATTAAAAATTGTTCCACAAAACGGTCCCCCGACTGCAATGACACTTGTTATTTAACTTTTTAGTTCGTTTTAGGGAGGGCAGTCGTGTTTTTAATATTTTTAAATTTATTTTTTAGTATAGCCAGGCAAGAGTTAGTGGATGAAACCGACTTAAAATCACGCTGCGCGGCCTTTTTCTTACAAAGCCTGCCTTTTGTAAGAAAAAGGCCGCGCAGCGTGATTACAAGATTAGTGGATATAAGTATTATTATTGTTTATATTGTATATAAATGATTTAATTGACATAAAAAAGGACATGATACTGTTTGCTGACGATGTTTCTGTTATAGTGACGACAAATAAAAATCTGACAATTGAACAACATAAAACTGACATATTAACAACTTTGACATTAATAATAAAATGGCTTCAAAATAATAATTTAAAAATAAATTTATCAAAAACTAGTATAATGAATTTTAACAATTTTAAAAATCAATCAATTGACATTTGCTTTGATGGTCATCTTCTGGAAAATACAAAAAGTGCCATATTTTTGGGTCTTTTAATAGATACAAAATTATCATGGAAGGGGCAAATAGAGAAAGTATGCGGCAAAATTAATAGGTTTGTATTTGCATTATACAAACTAACTAAAGTAGCAAGTGTAAATGCAGCCATTATTGCTTATTTTGCGTATATAGAATCTGTATTAAGATATTGTTTGATAGTATGGGGGAACGGCACTGATATTAAACAGCTATTTATTGCGCAAAAGCGGTGCATAAGAGCTATCTGTAACATAGCTCCAGATATATCATGTAAGCCCTATTTTAAATCTTTAAAAATACTGTCCTTACCGAGCCTCTATATTCTTGAAGTGTGTGTATTTGTAAAGCAAAATATGGATAAGTTTACAATGGCGAAAGACATAACCCAAAGGTCGAGACGTGACCCTTACAGACTGGTTCTAATGACGGTCCCAAAAACTCAACGATTCCAAAAAAATTGTCATGCTATGTCTCAAAAAATCTTTAATAAAATACCGAGTCGCTTTAAGGATTTATCTTTACAGCGTTTCAAAACACTTTTGCGTAGGTGGTTGCTGGAACACACATTCTATTCCATCGATGAGTTTTTGAATCATAAGGAGTCCTGTTGTAGTCTATGCACGGCTTAGTTAAATTTAAAACAAAAGAAAGTAGGTATTGACATAAACTGTTTCTTGTTAATTAATGATATAAATTAAAATATTAAACTTTGTAAAATCAACAATGAAAATCCCATATTTGCATGCTATCTCATATGGCTAAATAGGTTTTAAGCACTTAACAAATGACGACCAACATTATTGTAAAATACCTACCCTATTTACTGCAAATAAATAATTCTATTCTATTCTATTCTAGGTAAATAAAAATCACGCTGCGCAGCCGTTTATTTACAATAGACAGATAAAATTATTAGATTACTTAGTGGATGAAACTGAATAAAACTGCGCTGCGCGGGCCTTTTCTTTTTTCTGATCTGGCAACCGTAGTCGAGAATTATAAAGCTTATTTAAAAAAAACGGACTAAATTATTACAAAAAAAAATCGGACTAAAAACATTAAAACGGAGTAGGTAGTAAAAACAAACTAAAAAATAAATTCTTCTGTAAATATTTATAACCCTAATACCCTATACCTACAGAAATTCTGAACCTAAAAATTTTAAACCTAAAAACGTGGGGCGCATGCTATAGAATATAGATTGACAATATACTATAATAGACATAGATGATAAATTTTACAAAACGCGCCCACGTTTTTAGGTTTAAAATTTCTGTAGGTATAGGGTATTAATTAGGGTTATAAATATTTACAGAAGAATTTGTTTTTTTACTTTTTAGTTTGTTTTTACTACTCCGTTTTAATGTTTTTAGTCCGACTTTTTTGTAATAATTTAGTCCGTTTTAAAAACGTGTTTTTAAAAAAACCTTTTTTTTCAGTAAATTATTATTTTCTGCTTTTTAGTTAACGAGCTAAGACTAAAAAAATATACCATCTCCTACTCTCGCACTCGCACTCGTCAAGACGATTCAAACGAGCCCAAACTCGATCGGGTTGCATGGTTTTATTACAGAGTCCCAGTGGCCTTCTTCCGGCTCCATCATCAGACCCTGGAAACTATTTCCCAACAAAGTACTAGTCAAGACGATTCAAATGATTCTAAACTCGATGGGGTAACATGGTTTTATTAAAGAGTTCCTGTGTCCTTCTTCCAGCTCCATCATCAGATCCTGAAAACTATTTCCCAACAAAGCACTCGTCAAGACGATTCAAACGAGCAAAAACTCGATGGGGTTGCATGGTTTTATTACAGAGTTCCTATGGCCTTCCTCCGGCTCCATCATCAGATCCTCGGACACTATTTCCCATTAAAGTACTCGTCAAGATGATTCAAACGAGCCCAAACTCGATGGGGTTGCATGGTTTCATTACCGAGTTCCAATGGCCTTCTTCGGGCTCCATCATCAGACCCTGGACACTATTTCCCAACAAATTACTCGTCAAGACGATTCAAACGAGCCCAATCTCGATGGGGTGGCGTGGTTTTATTAAAGAGTTCCTGTGTCCTTCTTCCGGCTCCATCATCAGACCCTGGAAACTATTTCCCAACAAAGAACTCGTCAAGACGATTCAAACAAGTCCAAATTTGATGGGGTTGCACGGTTTCAATATTGAGTTCCTATGGCATGGCCTATCAGCTTCATCATCTGACCCTGAATCTCGTCTCCCATCGGAGTACTCATCAAGACGATTGTAACGAGCCCAAACACGATGGGGTTGTATGGTTTCATCATAGAGATCCTATGGCCTTCTTCCGGATCCATCATCAGATCAGCTCAATGACACCATAATATTGCATTGCCTTCTAGTTCTGACCTATGTTCAAAGTTTCAAGTTTCTAGCACATTGGAAAGCTAGTACAAAATCGTTCACAAACTTTGCGGAGAAGCAAACAAACAAACAAACGAGAAAGCAACCTAATAAAAACGTGTTAAAAAGTACCTACCTACCTATTTTAATTTGAGTATGTTTATTTATTTGACTAGGTGCTTATGAAAAATCTGATTTGCCCCCCCTAGCCAAGAACCTGAGTACACCCATGGCTGGGGGTGTATCGATCTATTCAATTCCGACAACGGATGAGAGGTCGTTAACTTTGTCATCGCTGCTCGTGCCTCGTGTCGATTCGGCTATTTATAGAATCTTGGAGGAAAAACAGCTTTTTGAAATGGTTTCTATATTTTTTCTCTTATTCCCACCATTAATCTCTTTATTCATCTAGGTATAAAGATAGCGCAAGTGTGTGCCCCAACAGCTGGGTCACTAAAATGGCGAATAGACATTTTATAAATTACAATAACAATAGTGCTGTATAGTGAGGGCCCTATTTAATAAACGTGACAATTTGTAACCTGTCATGACAATTTTATATTCATTACGTCAAACATTAGAAAATAGAACAAACTACTCATACCACAACACCGCAATATAAACCAAATTGTCACGTTATCCCCCGTATTTCAACCTCCAGTTTTCTGAATGGCTATAAATGCGTCTCTTTTATTTGCTATACAACGAGAAAGAGATGTAACTATAGCCATTCATAAACCTGGGCAGTTTTAAAAGGTTGTAAAAGGTTTAACCCTGGGGGGTAACCCAGGAGTTTCTTGGGCACTGCCTTACCTTACGACTTTACATGAAGGTTTTGACATTAATTGAAGTCCATCCTTTTACTGTTTTTGAAGTGAAAACTTCTTTAGCGGCGTTGTACACTTTTTTTGTAATGAGGAAAAAATGTTAAACTCGCGTCAGTCAGGGTCACGTGATCCTGATCGAAAATTCGTAAGACGGATGTAGCGTAGACAGCCGGCGGCGGAAGTATCCCCCTCTCTTTCTACGGCGCGGTGAAAATGGCGGCGTGTCGTTTTGGCGTTCGGCGGGTTGATTTTTCTGAGAGATAAACTTTTTAATGTAATATAAATTGTCACGTTTGTGTACGATAGCGCAATAAATAAATATTGTTTTCTACCTCATAAATGATAGTACTTTTATACTGATAATTAAAGTAATTCGTGCAAAATTATTTCCTAACCATTCCAAAATATCAAAAATGCACAACGTTAATATTCAAGTTTTCACTTCTGCCGGCACTCCCGAAGTGCAACCCGATTTTTTTTTATGTAGGTATTATATTAGCGCAGCCCGTAATAAAAAGGAGCATCGTTAAAAACATAACCCTCTTGCAGTCGGGTAAAAAGGACAGATAAATGGGAAGAAAAGCTAGAAACAAAATAGGGTCTTCAAATGGCCAAGTACCTACCAAATCTGAACATTATGCCAATTTAGTTATGGTTACGTTACGCCATAATAGGGTATACCCTTTTGAGCCGTGGCCGAATTAGTTTCGCCACGAGGAAACTTAATTCCTTGTAGCTAAACCGTAGCATTGGTCCATGACCGTAGTCTAGTCATACAGTCTGTCTATGTAGTGTCCTCCCTTTCAAACCAACGAAATGGTTGAAACGAGACGATATTAGTGTTGATACTTTTCAATGTCATGACTTTTAGACAGACTGTAGTTTAGTTAACATCCGCCCACTGACGTCCATTATAGGTACAAGTACGCTGGACAGGCGAACGTCACCAGTCGTTTGTTCCGCGGGCTGATTATCTAATTAGAAACCACCTAGCGACCGGTTGCAGTTCTTTTTGGAAAAAAAAAACATACCAAAGAAAAGTAGCAATGTATGTGGAATGAAACCGGTCGCTAAATAGTTTCTTTTTAGATAATCAAGGTGCAGATTTGAGCGGTAGTTAGTGTACTTGGAACTAATTAGTTCCAAGTACACTCACTACTGCCATAGTATTGGCTCCGTGCACGCTTTTAGCGCCACCTAGCGTGTTGCAACTTTGTTGGCTCTGCGACCTGACCGTTTTGACGTTTTGATATGTAATGGCGGCATTGTGACAAAATATTAAAAAATACTATACATATTATGTTATTAATGTAAATTTCAAAATTACTGTGATTTGGGTGGACAAAGTGTTGTGAAATCATTTTTGGTCATTTAAATTAAATATGGCAAGTAAGATCTATTCAAAAAGAGTGTTTTATTTTGGTTATACCTATTAGTTTGTTTACTTCTTTTTTAGTTGTAGATTTTGTAAAACAAGAGGATAAAGCTACTTTAATAATTTTATTAAGTGATAATAAACATATAAAATTGTTCCTGTATCGCTAGTAATCAATTAAATATCGTTTTCAAACAGATTACAGAGCCTTCATTATTTCTACTTTTTGCCACCATGAGCGCTGCGATCGATTATTATACCTTCGCACCCAGCGAATAGAATCTACTGCTCTCAGCGCCAATATGGCGAATTTCAAAACGGCACAAAAAAATTGCTGTCATTTCATGAGATTAGCCTGTCCAGCGTACTTTGTATAATGGACGTCAGTGCATCCGCCTGTATGGAGGAATAACTTTTATGTACTATCAACGAGTTTACATACGGCTATAACTTAAATAATACAATAATAATTTTAATGACATAATGACATTTTCCAGTTTTCCTTACCTATATTGTCAGTCCGATTAAAATAACTATTACGTGTACTATTATGTATTCTGTGGTGTAACTAGGGTGCATATTAATGTTTTTTGTATTTGAATATAGTAATGATAATATTGCATAAACAAATATCCGTCGGGCATTTTCTGGAAAAGTTGCGATAATAGTATTTGACTATACATGGTGTTAAACTACATGACTACGGTTTGGCTACGAGGAATTAAGTTTCCTCGTGGCCAAATTAGTTTGGCATTTTAGTTTGGCCTCGAGAAAAGTGGGTTTTGACTTTGAACTATTCCATTTGGTAAGGTCAGGCAGTGGTGCTTGATGGCACAGGCATCGCCCTGCAATTTAAGCAAGTGTTGGTCAAAGTTGAGCAGAATTTCTAATAACGCAAACCTAATCCTTAGAATGTTTTGGATGCCTTTTACCTACACATTTTGCAAGAAAAAAGTCAGAACTTTGCGGTAGAACAATGCAGGTGTTAATGGTAGCATTGGATGATGGATAATTCTCTTTATATGCTGTAAACCTACATTATTATCTATTACATCTATAACATTCGTAAATCATTGGCAAAAATAACACGAACAATGCAATACAAGACGCGAGCTTATCAAAATTTAAAAAAAAACTTCTGTAACAATAGGGAAGAACACAAAAACGTGATATCCACGACGCGAATCGGATTTCGCAATTTGGACCCCAATGGAATCGAACCCCATCGAAGTGACGTGTCGTGAAAATTTACAAAAACTGTGAACAAATCACGTTTCGCATACATTGCTATGTACGCTTCAGTAACATTCATACAGTAGTATACGCACTACGCACTGTAAATCGAAGTTCGTTTGTGTTTCGTTTCCGTTTAGGGATTGTCTCCCGGGCGTTGACCCGCTCCCCTCGCGGTCAACGAACTCATCCCGAGTGGGGCGAAATTTTGACGTTTGTATGTCTCCGAAATCGAATTTAATTTCATAGGATAACAACTAATCAATCTGGCCTGTGGTTGCCAAAAAGAAATTGCTTTCTAGAGATAAGACCGCCGATTGTCTTCTTCCTTTTGTATTGTTTTATCTTACCTTATCAAACTACAGTAGGTAGGTACCAACTTATTTTATTGAGCAGTCAACTTTTGACATTTGGCATTCAACTTTGGAATCTGTTCCAAATAAAAATAACATTTTACTTGATTCAAGTAATAATAATTGTTTACATTTAAATTACCGTTTAAGACAATAGAGGCGTCCTCTAGCCCTGACTTAACAATAGAAAAGCCTAACTGTTTAAGAATTGTACACCAGAATATGCAAGGCTTTTCTGGCAAAGATTTAGAAATAAGCTTATTCTTAAATTCTGAAGATATTGATGTGTTATGTGTTACTGAGCATTGGTTGAAAAAGCACGAATTAGTTTTAAGTTTGGATAATTACAAAGTTGCTAGCTCGTTTAATAGGAAATCTGCTATAAGAGGGGGGTCACTTATTATTCTACATGATAGTTTACAATATAAAGAACGCAAAGATGTAGTATCCCTCTCAATTGAACGAACCATTGAGCTGTCTTGTGTGGAACTTGATCAAATAATTATAGTATGCGTATACAGACCCCCCACCGCAAATTACTCTGAGTTTGAGTCCACTATGGAGGAAGTCTTAAAAATGACCTGTAGGAAGAATAAAAAAGTCGCGATTTGCGGAGATTTTAATGTCGACATCTTAGACCCTAAATTAGCCAAACTGTCGAGTAGGTTCATAAACTTATTTAAATCATTTAATTTGCTACATATTTTTAATGAACCAACGCGTATCACACCCACATCGGCAACCTGCTTAGATAATATTTTCTGTAACTGTAATGTTATTGAAAAATCAATTTTAAATTGTATTAAATCCGACCATAGTGGACAATTAGCCTCCATTGAGCACCATCATGTTCCACCTAAACGGGAAATAATGTGTAGGCCAATAAAAAAACACTGTATTGAAAAATTCAGAATCAATGTCACAAGTAAAATTGAAACATTACCAGAACCAAATTTTGAAGCCAATAACCTATATAATCATTTATTTAGCATAGTTCAAACTGAATTTAGTGAAACTTTTAAACAAAAAGTGATCAGATGTAATGATAGTACGAAATTTAGTGACTGGGCCACACCCGGTATATATAAGAGCAGAAGGAAATTATACGAACTTTATGCAGAGAAAGCTACTTCTTGTGATCCTAACTTCATTGAATTTGTCAAGAAGTATTCACAAACATTCAGAGAAGTTTGTATCTTAGCAAAGTCCAAGTACTTTTCAAATAAAATAAAATTAGCTGACAATAAAATTAAGGCTACTTGGAATATTATTAATAAAGAAACGGGCAAATCAAAATCCAATATAAATTCCTTCTGTTTAAAAACTGGTGATCAAACTTTTGAATCTGACAATGAGGTCGCTAAAGTTTTTGAAGATTTCTTTGCTAGAATACCTGCAGAAACTACCAGTACTCTTAGTGCTTGTCCCAACATCGCTGTCTCCCTTCTGGAGTCTAGTGTTGATAAGTGCAATGAAAGTTTTTCCTTTAAATATATAAATAGTGCAGATATCATTAAAGCTTTTAAAACAATTAATGTTAAAAAAACAGAAGATCTTTGGGGCATGTCAACAAGCATTATTAAATCAATAATTGATATACTAGCCCCTTACTTGGCTTTTATTTTTAACAAATGTATTGACGAAGGGGTCTTTCCTGATCTAATGAAAAATAGTAAATTGATTCCTCTTTTTAAATCTGGGGATAAAAGTGACCCAGCTAACTTTAGGCCAATATCTATACTACCAGCGCTTAGTAAAATATTTGAAAAAATTATATATTCCCAATTATTAGATTACTTCACATACAATAATATACTTCATAAAAATCAGTTTGGATTTTCCAAGGGTAAAAGTACTACTGATGCTGGAATTGCACTTCTCAAACATATTCTTGACGCTTGGGAAGAAAAGCAAGATGTAATTGGCATTTTCTGTGACCTTTCTAAGGCATTCGATTGTGTTGATCATCAAACACTATTAAAGAAGCTAGAACATTATGGTGTCTCTGATAAATCAGTTAGTCTTATGAAATCGTATTTGTACAATAGAACTCAGAAAGTAGTGATTAATAGAACTGAATCTACCGGAGCCCCCATCAATATGGGTGTGCCACAGGGATCAATATTGGGCCCATTGTTGTTTCTAATTTATATAAATGACCTTCCCAACTACGCGAATAATTTATGTGAGACAGTACTATTTGCGGATGATACTTCTTTAGTTTTTAAAGTAAACAGAGGTAATAACTGTTCGGACGAAGTAAATAGTGCCCTCTCTAAAGTTTCATACTGGTTTAATAGTAATAATTTAGCACTTAACCCCAAAAAAACTAAATGTGTTAAATTCTCATTACCTAATGTTGAGCAAACAAAATTAAATATTAATTTGAATGACGATGAAGTCGAGTTTATTGAGAGTACAAAATTTCTTGGTATCACACTAGATTCTCGACTGCAATGGGATCCACATATTGAGGCCTTGTCAAGTAGACTTAGTTCAGCGGCATTCGCTGTTAAGAAAATAAGGCTTTTAACTGATATTGAAACGGCAAGGTTAGTATACTTTAGTTATTTTCATAGTGTAATGTCATATGGACTGCTATTGTGGGGCTCAGCTGCCAGTATTGAAAATATTTTTGTACTCCAAAAAAGAGCTGTTCGCGCCATATACAATCTACGGCGAAGAGATACCTTGAGAGAATTGTTCAAAGAAATAAATATTTTAACTTTGGCAGGCCAATACATTTATGAAAATTTAGTTTATGTAAGGAAACACTATGATTCATTTGCTAAGAACAGCAATATTCACCAGTTTAATACAAGAAATAAAGATAAACTTGCCGTTCCAAGATTTAGGCTTGCAAAAACTAGAGGTTCATTTATGGGGAAAGGCATAGCCTTTATTAATAAAGTTCCACAACAAGTGATTGATCTTCCTTTGCATGAATTTAAAAACCATGTTAAAAAAACGCTCATGGGTAAAGGTTATTATAAAGTAGACGATTATCTTAAAGATCAAAATGCGTGGAAATGATGTAACATATAACTTGCTACTATAAGTACTTTGTTGAAGTAATATAACAATAAGTCTATGTTGTTGCCAATAATCCTGTCACCCTGTTGTAATTATTTGGTAACGATATATTAAAGTTTGTAAATATCGTTACTTATGGCTGTTACAGCTGATAAGTTTCTTGCGCCCGTTCTTCTTGTCAGCTAAAAAAGTCTGGAACGGGTGGTAGGAAAATATAGACGATTCAAAAGTACTTAATAATTAAGTTTATTTGAATAAAGCTTATTTGACTTTGACTATGACTTTGACTTATTGTTTGTTTACTTACACGAAACCTGAAAATCCATTGTGATCAACATTTTGTGCTTCCATACAAAAGGTTCTACATCAGCCATTTTTAATGTCCTCACTCCACTGCTGTGCTGGGGCACAGGCACAGAGGCCGTATTACTCTTAAAACCTGCTAGGTTTATAAATTGCTGTAGTGACATCTCTTTCTCGCTGTATAGCAAATAAAAGAGATAGATTGATAACCAGTCAGAAAACTGACTGGAAATAAGAGGTCATAATAGAGCCCCTGGTCTTCCTTATGGAAGAATGAGCCATAACCCACCACGCGGGCCCAACGCGGATTGGTAGGTGGTAACGACTGCAAATGCAGCCGGTACCAACGCCCTTGCGAAAGGTCGCAGAGCCAGGCACTAAACCAGAGTTTATTTAAATATATTTTTTTATATATAAAATAGTGGTTACCTACTTGCTTACCATTGCTTTAAAATCATCCGAAAGGCTAGAAGAGGCCGAGAGCAGAGATAGAGAGCTTGCCCGTTGATTTTATTTTTCTGCCCCCTTAGTATGTCTACCGAAACACGACATATACAGGGTTATTTGTAAAACACCAACAATCTCGTAGGAGTAGATTATTAACATTGTTTATGATGTTAATACAACAGTATACCTACAGGGTTATTTGTAAAACACCAACAACCTCGCAGGAGTAGATTACTATCATCATAAACAACAACATTTTGTTCTGACTTTTCCGAAAGCAGCCAAAAAAAATCGACTTCTCATACAAAACTCGATCAGCTGTTCAGACATTTTGTATAGAAAGTCGATTTTTTTTTGTCTGTTTTCGGAAAAGTCGCAGAACAAAACAGATGTTGTTGTTTATGATGATAGTAATCTACTCCTGCGAGGTTGTTGGTGTTTTACAAATAACCTGTATACTGCTTGATATGGCGCTTTATCGACACTCAACTGCGAAAATCCATTGTATTTTGACAGTTAAACGTGATACATCGTTATACCATATCGCGTTTCGGTGGTCATGCTAAGGGGGCTGGGGAGTTTTTGGCGGGATTTTGTCGAGTTCAGTTTGGTGACTATTTTAATTATTCGCAAATTGATTCATAGTGGATATTGTGTCTTAAAATTGGTGCAGTTTTGTGGTACAAGTGTCTACGCAACTGAACAATATGTGGGATAATAGAAATAGGCGCGATCTTGGTTGTGTGAAACTGAGACTTTTATTGTAGTGGTCGCTACCTCGGCAGAACTTACCGAGTAAACTGTCTTGATACACTTGCTGCCAAATGCTCCAAGCAGCATTGGAATGTGATGCACCCGCATTTTAATGTAAACTGAAACAATCTACTAGAAATACTGAACTATTCAACACTTGACACTGGCAAAAATTACTTCCAAGAGGAAAGTAGATTGCCAAAACAAAAATAAGAAGAAGAAGAAAGGGGGCTGGATATCCAGCTGTATCACAATGGCTTTCGATAAGCTTCAGATGCGTTGAAGAAAAATAGGATACCTACCTACTTATCATGATTAAAACCTTAGAATAATAACACCTTTATGTTGTGTTATTATTCTAAGATTAAAACCATGTATTTTTAACACAATGCCATGAGAAATTCAAGTAAAGCATTTCGAAAATTCTACAAAATAAAGATTTCCGTAAGTAAAGAAAATAGAAAGCAATCATAGGTTACAAAAAAAATATTGACTGTTACTTTCAGTTAGTCCTAGTATGTTATGTACACACGACAGCACATCAAGTCGAACAGTTGAATAGCGAAAAGAGCTTTTATTGCATAAGACATAAAGCCGGTCTCAAGATCAACATGTAAGGCCGGCCACACAGACGGAATCTCGTTACGGAATTCCGTACATACGTGATTCCGAACGCAGCAACTGCATACAAAATCTATGGGCCTGCCACACACATGCGTGATTTTTCCGTACGGAATCTTCATACACTGTCGAAATTACGTCCGGAATTACTGCGTTACGTGATTCCGTCTGTGTGTAGCCGGCCTAAAGGTCTGAAGCTAGGGTTTCCTAGGATAACGGTGCCGTCATGTTACAGCCGTAATTCAGCGGCGTAGAACGTTGTCTACGTAAATACAGCGCGCCGTGCTGTTTACATAGACAACGTTCTACGCCGCTCAATTACGGCCGTAATATGACGGCACCGTCATCCTAGGAAACCCTAACTTGATGCCGTTGTCTGTTAATATTTAACAAGTGGACGCAAAAGGGTGCGTGCTTTATCAATCAATACCTGTCTCTTATTACTAGGTACCTTTTAATATATGTGGTGTGGTAGGAATATCAACCCTATTGCCATGTGTTAGGGTGGAATCAGAGTGCCCTTTCTCCATTGCTGTTACAAGGGAAAATCAAGTGCGAAAGTCCTTTGAATTTTAATTGAGTTTTTAGTCAACTTATGAAACTTTTAGAAAGCATTCGGGTAGTAGTTACTAATAATTACCATAATATAATAATTAATGCTTGGAAAATTGCACACAGCGCTATCAAGCCCTAAACTAAGCAAATCTTGTAATATGGGTGCTAGACAATTGATATACTACTTATATGGTACTTTTTTAAATATATACTTATTATACATAGTAACACCCAGACCCGTCACAGAAATTAAAATTCATCAATTCAATTTCTGCCCGGCCGGGAATCGAACTCGGGTCCTCTTGCGGGTAGGCGGCATGTTGACCACTGCACCACTCAGGTCGTTATGATGAAGACTGAATGCGAAAAATGTCATCGTGTTGTTTTGCAAATAGATAAAAGTAAAGCATTTCCAGAACTAGGCCTTAGAATCAAATTAAATAGTATTTTATATATTGATCAAAATATCCATTACAATTGGGATGTTGACTAGTGACTAAAATAACGAAATATTAATAAAAATCGTAAACATATTAAACTTTTAGAGTAGCTTGTATACCTCTTGGTTTTATATATTGCATATTATTTGTTTTATGACCCTTCAAAGTTGGGTGGACAAGTCATTTAAAAAGTATAAAATTTATTAAAATAAATGATACCTTTAATTAGTTCGTAAAATGTTTAGCAAATTTGTCTAAGAAACCATTTTGATAAACACAATATTCAATATAGCTGTCGAACAAATTTCCTACGTGTTGCATACAAACTACTGAGGCGTGACGTCATAATTCAGTAGCCGTTAGTATGGAGCGTTTTTGGGCGAGTCCATTTGTGTGCATTTCACACTGTAATATCTCGGGCAGTTTTCAAGCTAGCGAAATAATTATTTTACCAATGTTTCTTTTTTTGACAGGTAATTTATGTAATATAAAATAAAAAAAGTTGTCAACATCCCAACTCTACAATCTGATCAAAAAAATGTAAAATCTTGTCCCTGCAAGACTTGCGAATTCCATTTTTCGCCCACTTCTGATTATCCAGAAAATCAAAGCAAATCTGCCCTTGATTACATAAGTCAGTTGCTGACGATTCTCGTTTGTAGGTAATTAATGTTTGACAGTTTCTATTACCAAAGTGCTATTATAGCACTCTATTATCAAACTATGAAACATTAATTTCAAACGATTTCAAATGAGAATTGTTAACAACAGAGTTACGTGACGTAATGCGTCATGCTCGTGAACGGGTGCTGCCAGTGGGAATCAGTCTGCTTCTGTCTGCTTGTATTAAGGGCGTCATAAAAAATCGTATCTGTTTTATATTGTCTGTATGTATGGCACTTCTTACTCAAAACAATATCATAATAACTTACCTTGTTTTGATTTATTTAATTGAAATATTTTTACCTTCTAAGTAGTTTTGTGCAAGGCCAATGAAAAGCTTTTGGATATTAATTTTCAATTAGATGCCTTAACATGGGTAGCCTATGTCATGTTCTCTTTAATCATTTCTGCGGTGGCGTCGTGTGAGGCGGGTCGTTACATTCCCTCAAATATGGTTGAGCGAAGCGATGGCTGGTTCATGCGTCATGCTCGTGAACTGGTGCTGCCAGTGGGAATGGGTCTGCTTCGGACTACCTATCTTAACGCATATGGAATTGTATGTTTTTTTTTCTTGTAACAGCCTAGACTGAATAATAACTTCAAACTTTGAATTTAGCTTTAACCCTGTAAATTGATTAAGAAATTTGAAATTCATTAAATAATGATCTAATTAAATAATGTTATTTATTTGTTAATCTTTGTTAATATAAAATCTGGAAACGATATACATCCATTTGATAAAGCTGACAAGTTTTTTGCGCCCATTTTTCTTGTTAGCTAAAAGACGTCATAATGGGTGGTAGGAGAATATGAATATAAGGTTCTTGGTGGTAGGGTAAAAGAATTGACGATTTAAAAATGCTTATTATGTGAGCTTATTTAAATAAAGAATATTTCACTTTCACTTTTAATCATATTCTGCATCTAACTTATCTTCCCGATTGTACTTGTTTTATTATTAAAAGCTCCTACTGATTTACATGAACATTTAACAAGCTGACTCCGACTTTATTCCTTTGCAATAAAACTCAACATAGCACATTCTTTACCTGCATTTCACGAGAGTAAGCAAGTTATTCGTAGACAAAGCGCTATCGCACACAGGCAACTAAGCGCTATCGCACACAGGCAACTTAGTCTCCCAGCAACTGTTTTGTCTCTCACATCAAGTCCACGGGTTTATATGGAAGCGCGCACACGAAGCGACACGGTCGTCTGCAACTTTTCATACAAATCACGTGAGAGACAAAAAAGTTGCGGAGACAAAAGTTGCCCGTGTGCGATAGCGCAAATAGCCGTGCAAATAGCTACATAGTTACCATGACTACGTGGCTAATAACAGTAGGTCCGTGTTTCTTTGATGAAACCCTTTGAAGAGGGTACGATATGAATTCGGTAGGTCTCACTCTATCATCATTAATGATAGAGCGAGTACTTTAATTAGAATATATACATGTTGTTTCAATACAACTTCACAGAAACTTATTAACTTTTCAAGAGATCCGTAGAACTAAAGTAACCGAAATCGCTCGAAGGAATGCTCAGCTGAAGTGGCAGTGGGCTGGACACAGTGACAAGAACCGATGGCCGTTGGGGCGGAAAAGTTCTGTAATGGCGACCGCGCACCGGACGACGCTCCGTGGGTAGGCCCCCGACAAGGAGGACCGACAATCTGCCTCTAACACTGTCCCCCGGGGTGACATCTGGGATTTTTTTTCCAGTCGTCACGAGGGTGACAATTTTTTCCTTAGTTCCCTTCAATGTGCGGTCGCGGTGCGCCGCTGGATGCGGGCAGCGCAGGACCGATCGTTGTGGAGATCCTTGGGGGAGGCCTATACCCAGCAGTGGGTGTCGTGCGGCTGCTATGATGATGATGATGAAATCAAGTTTAACATATCACATTTTGGCATTCAGTTAAGATTTCATAGACGTAGTACTAATATCCATTTTGTGTTCATAGGTGAAAAACATAAAAATAAAAGAATCAAATTGCATTGAAAAGTTTATTTCGACTTTTTTTATCGGGATCTTTTTCAAATTGTAGGAATCAAGTGGTCATGTGATTTCCAACCTCGCATTTGAACGTAGTTTTACCTGAAATAGAGAAAATATAAATAAATATCATCAACACAATTCCTACATTAATTATTCCTAAAATAAGTTTGCATTGCCTTCAAAAATTAATAAATAATTATAAAAATATATATACATACTTGTTACGATAACATCACATGTCCTATCTCTTCACCCGGCCACATTTATTTTATTTTATTTTATTTTATTTAGAACGGCACAATAACAGACATCAGACAAAATTACTTACGATAAAGAAAAGAATATTAAAACTAAATGCATGCCTATGTCCAATTACAATTGTGCACAACATTTGTAGAAATGAGAATAATTATACACCCAGATGTTTAAAATACAAATACATACAAAAACAAAAAATTATACAAAAATCAAATATATCGGTTTTAGTTCTTTTTAGGGCCACTCTAAGCCCGGCCACACACTACATACGGAATCCCGAATCAGTATAATTCCGAACGCAGCAAATCCTTACAAATCTATGGACCTACCACACATATACCATAAGAATAACTGTGTAGACCGGACACTCCCGCTCCCGACGGGCTCAAGGTTAGCCAAAGTGTTAAATATTAGCCAACATATGGTATGTATGCGTGTATGGCGTGTATGCCAAATATTAGCCTACACGTTAAGGCTGTATATTTGCATTTCAACAAAATTAGTGTTTTTCCAATGAAGTTATCTAAAGAAGAAAGCATTATTATTGATGTAAACCTTAGTTTTAGGAAGCACAATTCTTAAATTAGTGCCGTATAGAGAGAAAAACATAATAAATTGTCAGGTATTTTAAAACGAAGACAATCTGTTCAAGTGGAATTTCAAATTTGCTTGTCAGAGGTATTTTTCAAAAACGTTTCAGCTGTAATAATTAACAATACGACTCATATTTATTTTTTCTCTTATTGTTTGTATTGTCAAGGAGTTCCCTATAGAGAGAAAATTAAAAAAAAAATGCTTTTTATCACAGAGAAATAAAATATTAAAAAATGCTCAAATTGGTACACTTTGACATGTTTTTTTACTGGTATTTACAGAATCAAAAGTAATTTTTATTTTTTCTTAGGAATAATGAGGTATTTGTCTAATGTATTGCGTGTTTTGTATATACTTATATCTATTTAATAATTTAATAGGAATTTTCAAAGTTCGCCCTCATTACGGCTCGCGCAGAGTTGTTTTGATCGGTTTTGACGCAGATCGTCACTTTCGCAAATGGTCATCGCGAAAAATTTGGTCACTTTCGCATATGGTCACTTTCGCAAATGGTCACTTTCGCAAATGGTCACTTTCGCAAATGGTCACTTTCGCAAATCGTCACTTTCGCAAATCGTCACTTTCGCGAATCGTCACTTTCGCAGAATATCATTCACAGTTTTCACATATAGGAGAAAAAAAGAAAAGAAATGTGAATGACATTTTGCGAAAGTGACCATCTGCGAAAGTGACGATTTGCGAAAGTGACCATTTGCGAAAATGACCATTTGCGAAAGTGACGATTTACGAAAGTGACAATTTGCGAAAGTGACCAAATTTTTCGCGATGACCATTTGCGAAAGTGACGATCTGCGTCAAAACCGTTTTGATCATTTGTATTGAAAATTTAAAAATGGAACGTGATACGAATCTACAGCCTTAAACAGAAAACTCAGTCGGGCTGCCACGGCCGGCGTCGCCGCACGCGCGTTTCGGTATCGGGATTCTGTCTGCATGTGGCCAGGCTTACACGAAAAGCTTAAAATAGTTTGACATTTGGTGTCGTTCGGTACAGACGAACGGCAACACTAGCGCCACATCCGCAATAAATAATTAGGTACCGTGTAAATACACAATTTATTAAAAATCCAAGCTTATGGTCCCCTCGCAAAATATCAGTTGTTATTTCTAAACACACCAAATTGGTGACAAATGATTGTTCGCAGTTTTGTTTTTCGTCAAGAAAAACCACAATGAATTAACAACTATTTATATTTTGCAAGGGAACCATAAGCTTGGATTTTTAATAAATGGTTAAAATTGTGTATTTACACGGTAATCACATATAAGCATATAAAGTCGCCTTAACTAAACTGACAGGACTAAAAATAATTTTAGTAATCTGTTCTTGTGCGTTCGATAAGATAAGAAAAGAAAACAAACTTAAAAGTTTAGTCGTGTCAATTTAGTTAAATCGTATCACAGTCGCTGCCATTTTGGTGTTTTTAAGGCTATTGTTTAAGAGGAAATGCCACGGTCGAGAGAATCGAAAAAATCCTATAGAAACTTGACAAAATCAACGTTTCGTACTCCCCTATTTCCTCCTCCAGAACTAGACCGATTTAAATACTTTTTTTTTTAATAAATTATAAAGAAGGATTTGGCTGTGTTCCTATGTTTAACTTTTTTTCATAAATTAATTATTAAAAGAGATATTCGTCTTCAACACCTAAAAAATTCCATTATTTAGACATTCAGTAATCAAATTTGACGAGACTATATAAAAAGAACACACTTTTCTTAACTTTTTGATGAAAAAAGTATTTTATTAAATCAGTTTAGTTTTGGAGGAGGAAACAGGGGACTACGAAACGTTGATTTCGTCAACTTTCTATGGGAATTTTTCAATTCTTTTGACCGTGGTGTATCCTCTTAATAGTGAATAATAAATAAGTTTGAATTCCATAACAAATCTCACCTTTGTGTGAAACAACGTGTTGCCTCAGTTCCTTGATGCTTTTCAGGCGTTCGCTGCAAATGCGGCACTTATAGTGATATTCCACCACCTATGGAGAACAAATTATGTTAAAACTTAATAATAACACCTAGAATTAGAGTCCTTATATGTCAAGTGAGGCAAAAAATACTGCGACAAAATGGCTCAGTTTTCAGATTTATATCCTTCATACGTTACCTAATCGTAATTAAAATCCAATAAAATAGTAACTAATCCCCTAAAGGTAGACAAATTGAAACTATTTCGTTCTTATAGCTACGATTAGGCAGAGTATGAAGGGATAAAAATCTGAAAACTAAGCCATTTCGGCTCAGTATTTTTGCCTCACATTTGACAGTGCGCTTTTTAGGGACCTATCGTTTTAGTTGCATGTTTCTAAAGGTCAAAACTAAGAACGGCAGGCCTGCCGCCTAAGGGGCCGTTCAAATATCACGTAAGCAGATTTATTACAATTATTTACCCCCCATCCCCCATGTCAGCAAAAGTAAGCAAAGCTCTTACCCCCTCCCCTCATGCTTACGTTAACTTTTTTCAATTATAAATGTATTTTTTTTTATATTATAATTATAATGTTATAATTAAAAATAAGAAAACAGATTTAGGATAGAAAATGCATTTCGTTTTCAAGCATATACAATATGAGGGTTGCCATTCGTGTAAAAAAGTAAATAACTACCGATGACATAATCATCATCTAGACTCCCCTACCCCCCATGTCATCCAAAATAAACAAAACAAAGACCCCCCCCCCCCCACCCCCCTATAGTGCTTACGTAATACTTGAATGGCCTTGAAATTTATGACGTCATTGTCCAATGACAAGAACGGACGCTTCTTTGACGTCATAAATCCTACTAATAATATAAATGTGAAAGCTGTGGGTTTCGATGTTTGTTCCTCAATCACGCCAAAACGACTGAACAGATTTGGATGAAATTTGACACACAGATAGTTTATAGCCTGGATTCAAACATAGGATACTTTTTATCCCGATATCCAAAGGGTCCCTAGGAATTTTTCGAATGTCCACGAGGACGAAGTCGCGGGCGGAAGCTAGTGTTATGATATGACAAGGACGGACAGTCCATTGATAAATCGCAATAGCTTTGAGTTAGGCGGTAGGGTCCCAGTTCTGTTATATGTAAGAAAGTTTCAGGGCACCATGACGTTATCTTCATTAAACACTTCTACACTAGGCGTCAGAAAAATCGCACTTTAAAAAAAAAAACAGAAGTAAATTTAATCTAAATTTTATGGTAAGTGTTGTTATACTATACTTCTTCCCCTTCGGACATAGCCAAGTCTCTAGAAACCGTTGGAATACTCGTCGAACGGAATCAATTACTGAGATTCAGTTTCCGAGCAACATTACATTGCCTCATTTTTCTGCAATATTTCAGCAACTTCATGGGCAATAGTATCCATCTTTGGTATTCCTTTTTTTAATTGAACTGTTGAAGTGTGTTTTCTCCATTATCATCTCGATAGCGAATTTGCCCGCATTTCCCTTTTATGGCGGCGCAAGCAATACCGCTTTAAGTAAATTATGGTAACTGTTATATTGATTAAACCAAACAATTATTAATTGAAACTTAAACTGAATTGTACTTTCAATAGATAGCAACATTTACACAATAAAACGTTAGCTAGCAATAGCAGGTGGCCAAGTCTAAACTTATTTTCGAAGAGGTGCGATTTTTCTGTCGTCGAGTGTATATCCCATATTAGCGTGTCCAAATGGAAGCAACGATGTCCCATAAGCTTAAATCTGGACGTATTTTAATTTGGACGTCTGCTAAATAAACATTTAGTCAGTGATTAGCTGTAAATACCGTTAAAAATTATAACGATAACAAAACGGTATTTTACCGATATATTACGGTAAAATAACGTTATTTATTGCAAGTAACGTTTTCAATTCTTAAGAGGCATATTACGTTTCGACTGTGATTTTTGCGTAAAATGGCCAATTTAGGGGTTCTCGATCTCAGAAACAAAAATACATTAACATAACAGTTTTGACTTATTGAATAGTGTAGAATAGCTATTGGAATAGTTCATAGCGGCCTCGCTTTTTTGAAAATTTGCGTATAATTAAACCCGAAATTGCAGAGAAAGATTTTCATAAAATGCGCGAAGGCACTTTTTTGGGGTCATGGATTGAACTACTGTGCTAAACAAATGAAATAAAAAAAAAATGAATATTATCTCTTATATAGTCGAATAGTTCATAGCGGCCTCGGAATTTTGAAATTATTTATGGAATATGTGAAAAAAAATCCCAATCAAGAACCATAAAACTACTAAAAACGCTCAGAATTAACTGTGAATTTCTCCTAGATACATAATTATTATTACGTAAAATTTATATCAGAATAATCTTTATTTAATAAGAAAATCAAATTTCATACTTTTATTTGTTGTTTGTACTTGTTTTTCTTTCTGTGTATGTTCAAAGTTGACTCTAAGAAATCGTTCACCAACTTTAATTTTCCTTTCTAACCCTTTAACTTTCCAGTGTATCATCATATTGCTTTTTGTCGCGAACACATATAAATGTATTGAGTAGACCCAAAGGTTTCTCTAGGTTATAGCGCTAAAATCCGTCAAAATCGAAATTTCGACGAAAAAATGTGATAGGGCCCTTAAAATAAACTACATACATGGTTATTTTTAATTAATAACCTTAGTTAACCTCTCGTAGGGTTGATCAGACCATCAAACTGAACAACTTTCATTATAGGACCAACCTCGAAATCACGAAAAAAAATCAGCGGTACCATACAAAAGTACAATCCTACTCCATTGAAATGTATGATTTTTTTTCGTGATTTCAAGGTTGGTCCCATAATGAAAGTTGTTCAGTTTGATGGTCTGATCAACCCCACAAGAGGTGTTATATTAACTAAAAATACCCTTGTATAACTTAAGCTCACCTTTGCTAATATGGCGGACAGTTGCTTCTTGTAAAGGCGTACTTCAGTCGAAGGATGCGCGCGAACATGCGTCAACAAGTTGTACATGCTGATCGTGCTGCGCGAGCATATGGGGCACTGCAGCTTCTCTAATACAACGAGAAATAATCTCGTTAAGGGTCCATAATAGGATAACATGGTCTGCGCGGGCCATATTTTTATAAAGAAAACGTAAAGTTGTAGGCACAAAAAAAACATACGACAAGCTAAAGAGATTATCTAGTTGCTACATGTATTAATTTGCGTATAAACCTCACAGATGATTGTAAAAAAAATCTGAATATCATCAAAAGCGCTTGTTGCGGGCCATATTTTTGGCGTTTAAACGGATCCGTTTTTGGATTAAATTCTACATCAAAATATACTTTAACGTACTGTGCAGTTGCTGCAATAATTTTTTTCAAGAAATATAATTGTGCTAAAGATAATGATGAAAAAGTGCAAAAGGGTTATTTGCCATACTCTTTACACGTAAAGAAAAAGACAGAAACAAATGATTTCGATTTCGAGCCTTTAGGCGGTTGTATGACCGAAAGGAGCTGAGTGGCGTAGTGGTTTAGCGCCTGGCCCAGCGATTGCGTAAGTTAAGCAACGTTCGCAATGGTTGGTCATGGGATGGGTGACCAAAAATTTACTATCGCGAACTCCTCCGTGCTTCGGAAGGCACGTTAAGCCGTTGGTCCCGGCTGCATTTGCAGTCGTTAATACCCACCAATCCGCATTGGGCCCGCGTGGTGGGTTATGGCCCTTCCTCCTTATCCACCCATAAGGAAGGCCTGTGCCCCAGCAGTGGGGACATCAGAAATGGCTGATGGACATGACCGAAAGTGACGCCGCGGTGAATTTTACAATTCTAATACACTATTTTAACAAAACTTTACGTGGAATTTTTCGGGCCCAGTCTACTTTTTTTAAACAGTGTCATTACATTCCCTCAGTCACTGCTAGAAATAGATAGCAAAACTGGTAAACGTGGCAGTTTTTGACACATCATTTGCTATCTACTACTACGATACGAATGACTACGACTACGAGAGAATAAAGTGATACCTTCTAAAAATACTAGACCATGATGGGCCCCAAAATTTCTTGCTAAACTATTATAAAACTATTTGCCAAAGTTACTTGAAGGATATTGATGTTCGTGTGAGATCATGAACTGGGGTTCGCCATTTTGGCCTGATTGGGGCCTATATTCTCATCGAGTCACACTGAAACGAGTCACACTGTGACTGATTGAGAAAAAAATTTTTATTCTCATCTAGTAACACTGGTTCATGCATGTATCACTTCTATATGTAGTGACTCGTTCGAAAAAAAACGCATCGGGTAACAGACGTAACAGTGTGACTTGATGCGAAGTTTTATTCTCATCCAGTAACACTGGTACGCGTATGATTTGACAGGTTTGGAAAAAAAAAATCGGATCGAGTCACGCTGTTACCTGGCGCGAATTTTTTTTCCGAACGAGTCACACTATACATGGACCAGTGTTACTAGATGAGAATAAAGATTCGTTTTTTTTTCTCAACCAGTCACAGTGTGACACGTTTCAGTTGTCACTCGATGAGAATATAGGGTTACTAGATAAGAAAAAAAATTCGCATCGAGTCACACTGTTACCCGATGCGTTTTTTTTTCTCAACCAGTCACAGTGTGATCCGTTTCAGTGTGACTCGATGAGAATATAGGGATTGGGGCTTGATTTATCTGTTTTGATTTGAAGCCCAGCAGACTTGCAAGTTCAGAGCGTTAACCTCAGAGTATAAACAGTGGCATTACTTGCGATATTCTCCGGCTTCACCGTAGGCCCCCTCCAAGACGACTGGTAGCAGCGCGCGCACATCTTACAGCTCGCCACCTCGCGCAGCACCCGCCGGGGCTCTGGGTCATCTCTCTCATCAAATCTATAAGGGGACGTCAAAATTATCATCCCTTAGGGTGTAAAAGGGGTAAGTAAACATGAAATTCGATGTGGATGTCGTTTTTGAGGTTTCATGGGATGGTGATTGCGAAAATGACATTTATTTTGAAGTCCAACATGGACATGATTGGACCTGGACATGCACATCCAGGGGACGGGGACAGGGACGGGACCTAACGGGAATCGAAACGGGAACGGGAAACTAATATCTCTGGACCAAATTCTAGTTATTGTAATAAACTAGCTTCCGCCCGCGACTTCGTCCGCGTGGATATTAGAGAAAATCCTTAGGGAACCTTTAACCAGGATCTGACCAGCCATTTTTACGTGATTAGGCCAGCCTACACGAGACACTAGACACGCGGCAAACGTCTTGCCTCTTCCGGCAGCGCGCTTGGTGGGGACCCACCCAATCACGTAAAAACGGCTGGTCGGATTCCAGTTGGATGTACCTTAAGGACTTTCTCTAATATCCTTCGTCCGCGTGGACGAAGTCGCGGGCGGAAGCTAGTTATTTTATAGAAATAGAAAAACATTTTTTTAAAGACAAAACAAAAGGATTTGAACATCTTATTGCCAAATACTCAAAGGCTTCTTAGCTAAAATCTTAAGTTAACGCTATAGTTGTAAACGAGCGGCTCGTGAGCCGGTAGTAACTGAAACGAGCGGCTAGAAACGAATAACGATCCGCTTGATACCGGGGAGATACCCGATCAGAGCATCGAAAAAAAAACATGACAAATAAATATTTTGAAAATAAATAATTAACAAAAACTTCAACACAATTACCCAATGAGCTTCTCGTTCTCATCAAACTTATAAACAGCAGATATCCTTTCCTGTGGTTTGTAAGCAATTAAAGCTTCACCATTTTTATGATTTTCCTTAGTCAATATTACTTCATTGATATCGTGAATGTTCTTTTTAGTTGGAGCGCCCAATTTGAATGATCGCAACATGGCTTTCTCACGGTATTTGGGCAACAAGCACTGAAATATTTCTGATTTCTTTCCCCCTTCTTTGTTAGTGACACAAGTTTTACTCCAAACTGTAGTTTCAGTTCTACCTAGAATGTAAACCAAAAGATTTTAATAAAATTGAAAGAATTGAGAAAATAACTGACATGTATGAAAGCAAAAAAAACTGTTTTAAACATTTTGAAAGCCTAAACACTATCACAATCTTAAATAGGTATTAAAGATTTCTTTCTGTGCAACTAACGAGCACGCTCAATCATAAATAATAATTATAAATAATACTTGGACAATTTCACACAGCGCCATGCATCTAGCCCCAAACTAAGCAAAGCTTGTAATATCGATACCTTAGCCCGCAAACCAGCCAAATCCAAATATCAAAATTTTACAGGAGACAGTTAAAACTTTCTAATTTTAATAATAATAAGAAATAAAAAAAAAAAAACCCCGTTGGTGCATTATGTTAGCAGCTAATAAATTTCATTATTTGTTTTATTTAAAATATTATCGTCACTAAAATATAGACGCTTTTTTGAGTTATCCGCTTTTCCTTAGTTGGAAATAAAAGTATGGTCAATAAAAGTTACGTTAAAATTTTTAAGAAAAATGGCTAACTCCATAGCATCCCAATAATACCTTCGAAAAACTGGATTTTATGCTAAACAAATGAAAAATAAACATACCATGAATAAATAGAGAACTAATTAAATAGCATTTGATATCTTCGCGACGTTTGTTTTTGTTTTATCTTCGAAAAACTGGAGCAGCACGCATATGGTTCTCTGTGACGCCATACAAGATGGCCGATCTCCGGGAGTTGGCTTGTCAAAATCCGTGTCGTTTCGTTACGCGTGGAGTTAGCTGGTAGTCGCATAGCAATTTATTTAAAAAGTAGGGATAAAAATGGAGTTGTTGCTTTTTCAAATCATCCGTCAGGAATATAGGCCGAAGACTGCATCAAAAAAGTATTTTGCATAAAATGGAGTTGGCTGGTTTGCGGATTAAGGTATCGATATGGGTGCTAGACAACTGATATACTAAGTAGTATATACTTATTTAAATATATACTTATTATAATACATAGTAACACCCAGACCCGTCACAGAAATTAAAATTCATCATTTCAATTTCTGCCCGGCCGGGAATCGAATCCGGGACCTCTAGCATGGTAGGCGGCATGTTGACCACTGCACCACTCAGGTCGTCACAAGAACAATACAAGTATACACATCACGTCAAAAAAATAATAAATCCTCAGGGGTAGTCCTAATCCGGATTAGTTGCTATGTAATGGTTAATATTAATAAAAAGTTAAGGACAGTTGCTTAGCAACTAATCTGGATTGGACCAATCTCAAAAGAAAAAACAAAGAATAAGTTTTTTAGCGTAACTAAAGTTTGATTAGGAATATGACGCTTTGAGACGTCAAACATAGGAAGAAACTTGTTCATAATTTTCAACCTTAGGTTAATGAAAGTATAGAGGCCTCTTCAAATGCTTAAAATAAATAAGACAAGACTTTTCTTACCAGTTTCTTTCTGAACCACATTTTTGAGCACAATAGTTCTGGAAGAACTCTTAGTCTGTCCTTTTTCCGGCTTCAGTAATGTATCGCAGTGCTTTAAATGTTCGACACATGCAGTGTTCCAATTCTTCAACTTCGTAACATCACTACCATAGCGCTTAATAGCTTTGACTGGTAAACACAGAGGATCTTCATAGTCAGGGATCCTAATATCCATCTTTTTACGATTCAAAACTACAGTGCTAACTTTAGGCTTAAATATTATATGGACTGTTTTGGGTGTTATGGTAACAGAAGCAGATTTGCGCGTTGCAGGTCTTTTCCTTTTACTGGGCGGTGGGCTTGGCGGAGGGCTTGGCGGCACGATATCTTGTGACGGATCATAATCTGAATCATCTTCAGACACTTTTTTCTTTTTAGTTCGTAACCTTTCTGATTTACGTTTGACAAGAAGCGGTGTTTCGTCGGAGTCGTCAAACTTAGGCTTTCGATTAGTATGTTTTGCCACTGGCACTGCTGCTGCTGGCACTTGCACTAACTGCTCAACGATCTCAGCGTCTTCATCTAAATATTCTATTTCACCCTCTGATTCCATTTGTAATCGTTTGGTTCAACTCAATCAAATTCTTCAAAATTGGACAAAAAATCAAGAGAGTTGAATTGAAGAGACGCAGAAAGAATCAAAATTATCAGATTTTTGACAGTTCTGCCAGTGTTGCCAGTGGCCGATAGTTAAAAGTAACACAAGACTGCTCAAAAAGTAACATTTTCTTATTTTATGTAGAAATCGACTCTACTGTATTATGGCATTTTAATACGATTATTGATAGCACGTACAACTAGTTTTTTTACATTCTCTTTGACGTACAAGTCGACAACAAACAAACTAACCACAGTGGTTGGTTTGTTTGTTGTCGAGTGCCGTACCGTAAATTGCCCTTTCTGCGCCCTGTGCGAGCTTCTATAACTGCACCCTTAGGTTTTTTTTAGATATTATTGGGTACCCTACAATTTTTTGGGCCATAATAAATGCCCAATTGTCAGGGGTGGCCTGAAGCAAGTCTATAGTAAAGAAATCGGCCACGCAGCGCGATTTTTAGTCAGGTTCATCAACTAATCTTTTAATCTTGCTTGTTTATAGCAAAGAAAACGGTCGCGCAGCGCGATTTTTGGTCAGTTTCATCCAGATAACTTTGTAATCTTGCCTGTTTATAGCAATAAAACGGCCGCGCAGCGCGATTTTAGTCAGTTTCATTCACTAATCTTGTAATCTAGCTTGTTTATAGTAAACAAAACGGCCGCGCTGCGCGATTTTTGGTCAGTTTCATCCAGATAACCTTGTAATCTTGCCTGTTTATAGCAATAAAACGGCCGCGCAGCGCCATTTTTAATCAGTTTCATTCACTAATCTTGTAATCTAGCTTATTTATAGTAAATAAAACGGCCGCGCAGCGCGAGTTTTAGTCAGTTTCATAATTTCATTCAGTCAGAGTAATAAAGTAATGTACAGGGGACTTGGTGTTGGTGGACCAATTATTAGCTAATACTTTGGAAGAAAAATATTTTTTCTTCAATTTCATTAGACGTTTTTGGTGATACTGGCATGCACGTATGTGTTGGAACGAGCACTAGGGGCGCAGGGGGAACTTATCAGGAGCAAACCGAACAAATAATTTGTCCTAGTCTGGCCATTCTTGCGCCCCCCTATCGATCGATCTATTGCGAGTCTATGCCCTGTGCCTGAACACCGGTTGCACCGCCTCATTTACGGCACTGCGGCAAACCCTTCACAAAACTCCACTATTCTGCTTCAAACTTTCGGTTGGTTGAAGATTATTTAAAAAAAGTTTTGTCTTCAATCGAAGTTCGTGCTATTGCTATGTTCCTCATTCTTCAAGTGTGAGAATGAGATGGAAAAAGAAAAAAACGACAGACGACAAGATGGCCCAAAATTAATAAGTGTGTGTGCCACACGAACGAAAACTTCCTTTGGTGCGTTCTGTCACACGATTATTTTTTGTTTGCTGGAAAATATTTGAGTATTTTTGATTAAGTTTCAAAAGTAACGTAAAAGTAACATTTTGAGTCGTGTAACATGGAGGTAACATGAGAAGGTCAAAAGTAACACAAAATGTTACAAAAGTAACATTCTGGCAACGCTGAGTTCTGCCCGTGCGTGCTGGGGGTCGTTCCGAACCTACGCTCCGAGTGCAACCGAACGCTCTAAGGGTGTGTCCCCACTTAGGTTCGCGAACCTCGCGCTCCGCGAACCTCTGTTGCAGGTACGCGGAGCGCAATGTGGACGCGCGGAGCGCGGAGCAGACGTCCGCGCTCCGCGCTCCGCGAACCGCGCTCCGCGAACCTCCCTCCGCGCTCCGTTCCCATGATCAAATAAGCTTTATTCATATAAACTTAATTATAAAGTACCTTTGTCTCCACAGTACTATTATTGTGTAATTAATAATGAGTGGCTAAGAAGGAGTAAAACTTTGAATAGACAATCATGCTTATGTACAGTCAGTAGCACGTCAGGTTGTACAAAGTGTCAAAAATTTTCAATTTATTTTGAACCTTGTCTTCGCAATGAGGGCTTTTCAAAATGACAAAAAACTGTAGGCTCGATAGATGGCGTTGATAAAAATGTGTGTCAATGTATTTTTTTTACTAAGCTTCTCTTTCCATTAACGCCATCTGGTGTGGCAAATCGGGACCCTATTACAAAGACTCCGCTGTCCGTCTGTCTGTTTGTCGGTCTGTCTGTCTGTCTGTCACCAGGCTATATCTCATGAACCATGATAGCTAGACAGTTGAAATTTTCACAGTTGATGTATTTCTGTTGCCGCCATAACAAACATCATATAAAAAAAAACATGTTTGTTCTATGGGGGGCTCCCATACAACAAAAATGTTTTTTTGCCGCTTTTTGGTACGGAACACTTCGTGCGCGAGTCCGACTCGCACTTGGCCGGTTTATTAACTCACTCTAATGTTCGAAACGACCAAGAACTTTAAATGTCATTAATAGTACAGTCTTCGTTTTCCATTTAGAATACGAATAATTGAAACTTTCCTTTATTTTGAATCAAATAAAATCCGTTTTTTGAGGATCTACTATGATAATTTAAAAAATTAAAATTACGCTCTAATGTTTGGAACGCCGCCGTTAGAGCGTTTGGTTGCACCCGAAGCGTAGGTTCGGAACGCAACCCTGCCGCGCTCCGCGCTCCGCGAACCACGCTCCGCGCTCCGCGAACCGCGCTCCGCGAACCGCGCTCCGCAGTGTGGCCAGATTAAAGTTTACGAAAATAACGAAGCACCTCAAAAAAATACTGAAACATACCAAGTTGCACATGGAAAATAAACCGATAAAAATACTGATTTTCAAAACAGGTTTTATTCATTTATCATCACAATGAATGTTTAAATTATATTTTAACATTCTATTCGGAGGCAAAACTAAACATATTTTCCGGATGGATGCGCCAAGTGCAATAAAAACGAAAAAAAAACACGTTCTACTAATATAACGATCCAAAGGTACTACTTTAGGGAAATTCCCGAATTAGCGAAAGAAAACCTCAAAGATAAAGTGAAGTGCACAACAGAAAATAATTTTATTTAAACGTATTAGATGACATGATATTATTTATAATTCTACTATGGCGGCTGCCTGTCATTTCTTATCTGTAACTTAGAGTCTGTTCGGAACTTTTTGTTTGTGGGCCGATTTCGATGAAACTCGGTTTTGGGTACTATTTCGACAACAAAACAGCAACGCAATGTTAAAAATATAAAAAAATCCAAGATGGCGGCCAACTTTTTTGTTTGTGGGCCGATTTAGATGAAACTCGGTTTTGTGTAGTATTTCGACAACAAAACAGCAACGCAATGTAAAAATTATAAAAAAACCAAGATGGCGGCCAACTTTTTGTTGGTGGGCCGATTTAGAAGAAATTCGGTTTTGGGTACTATTTCGAGAACAAAACAGCAACGCAATGTTAAAAATATAAAAAAATTCAAGATGGCGGCCAACTTTTTTGTTTGTGGGCCGATTTAGATGAAACTCGGTTTTGGATACTATTTCGGCAACAAAACAGCAACGCAATGTTAAAAATATAAAAAATCCAAGATGACGGCCAACTTTTTGTTTGTGGGCCGATTTAGATGAAACTCGGTTTTTGATTAGTATCAAAAACGCAATAGTTTGCGACAACAAAACAGCATCGCAATGTTAAACATATGAAAAATCCAAGATGGCGGCCAACTTCTTTGTTTGTGGGCCGATTTAGAAGAAATTCGGTTTTAGGTACTATTTCGACAACAAAACAGCAACGCAATGTTAAAAATATAAAAAATTTAAGATGGCGGCCAACTTTTTTGTTTGTGAGCCGATTAAGATAAAACTAGGTTTTAGGTACTATTTCGACAACAAAACAGCAACGCAATGTTAAAAATATAAAAAATCCAAGATGGCGGCCAACTTTTTTGTTTGTGGGCCGATTTAGATGAAACTCGGTTTTGGGTACTATTTCGACAACAAAACAGCAACGCAATGTTAAAAATAAAAAAAATCCATGATGGCGGCCAACTTTTTTGTTTGTGGGCCGATTTAGATAAAACTCGGTTTTGAGTACTATTTCGACAACAAAACAGCAACACAATGTTAAAAATATAAAAATCCAAGATGGCGGCCAACTTTTTGTTTGAGGGTCAACTTAGATAAAACTCGATTTCGGATACTATTTCGACAACCAAACAACAACGCAATGTTAAAAATATGAAAAATCCAAGATGGCGGCCAACTTTTCTGTTTGTGGGCCGATTTAGATGAAACTCGGTTTTGTGTACTATTTTGACAACAAAACAGCAATGCAATGTTAAAAATATAAAAAATCCAAGATGGCGGCCAACTTTTTTGTTTGTGGGCCGATTTAGATGAAACTCGGTTTTGGGTACTATTTTGACAACAAAACAGCAACGCAATGTTAAAAATATAAAAAAATCCAAGATGGCGGCCAACTTTTTGTTTGTGGGCCGATTTAGAAGAGACTCGGTTTTGGGTACTATTTCGACAACAAAACAGCAACGCAATGTTAAAAATATTAAAAATCCAAGATGGCGGCCTACTTTTTTGTTTGTGGGCCAGTTTAAATGAGACTCGGTTTTGGGTACTATTTCAACAACAAAACAGCAACGCAATGTTAAAAATATAAAAAAATCCAAGATAGTGGCCAACTTTTTTTTTTGTGGGCCGATTTATTTTATTCATTTATTAACATCAACAAGATTAACATTCAATCATTCACAGCAAAAAGAAAATGAATAACACTTTAAATGCAATCTCAATTATAGATGTTACACATAAACAAATCAAAATTATAAATATTATACTTATATATAAAGCATGCAATACAATTCCAATTGATCAAACATTTTTAAATCAAAATAAATGATTCAGAGAAGAGCACGGTTACAGTTGTCTATAAATTGTGATAAAATATGCTTTTTTAAAGGAGGAGGCAGGTAAACACCGCAAATGTACAACTTCTCAGAATTAACTCCGTCACTTCCGACACGCACCCACAAGTCCTCGCAGTCATCTACTCAGTGCGCCTTTACTCTTGTGAATCTTCACAAGAGTAAAGGCGCACTGAGTTCAATCTTTTGGAGACAGCAATTAACACCCCTCCACCATCCTTTGAAGGATGAAACCCACTACTCTGACGGTCTTGCCTCGCCTATATATGTTGTATCTGTCATCACAGATTTCCGAATCAAAAACGCCATCGTTTAACCACGTTTCTGTCAAGATTATTACATCATGAGAATTACAAACTATATTATTGAAAATGTCGACAGTCTTCCTCCGCAATCCTCTTACATTCTGGTAGAATACAATTATATCATTAAAAGAGCCCGTTAGTAAAACAAAATATAACAAGGCAACTTTAGCGTTCTTTATGATAAACCTTTGAGAGTCCATATGTATACTTAGTTAGCCTCCTCGTTCTTCCGTACAAAGATTTTTCCATCGCGTACCCAGATGAATTTATATTTCAGCTCCCTGATAATGCAACGAGTCGCTGCATGCAGTTGTTTTGCTTCTGGTGTCAGATGTTCTGTCACGTAAACTGGTGATTTTTTGTTGCCGCCGATACCCAGATGACTGGTGTTAAGTTTTTGCTAGAATTTTTTTTGTTAATCGTTATTGTAGCCGTCAGAAACTGGTCTCAAAGGCGAGGACTGTTGAACTTTACGAGTATGGAGCGTGGGCGGGGACTTTTATTGTCCATTTTAGCAAGTCTAGTGCTAAAATGAGTGTTGCCTTCGTTGATAGGACACTTTATAACCTTAGAAAGCTGCAGAACTGTATTAACCAAATTTTCCTGCTTGTTTTCTGGGACGCATTGTATTTCAATATTTGTTGCACGTGTCTGTAACTCAAGCTGTGCCAGTCTAGAAGAAAGGTTTTGATTAGCTGAACGTAGCGACTCATTTTCCTTGCGGACATCATTCAAAGTGGCCAACTGGGCGGTGTGTTGCGTTTTTATGCTATCCAGATCCTGGCTGAATGCCGAGAGAGATGATTCAAAGCCAACTATCATATTTTGCAAGGCATACATTTTTGGATTAATAACATCCTCAAAAGCATTGTAAATCTCCTCTCTAATAATGTCCCTTAAATCATTGGCCGAAGGGCAGGAACAACTCGTTGGCGCAGGAAAACTTACTTCAAGCGCTGGGTAACGAAGCTATCATTGGAGGCAGTGGTAATTTAGCTCTCGTTGGTGTAATCGTGTTATTATCCTTTTTGGGCTCGCGAATGCGGCAGAAATCACAAATCCAGGCGTTTTTAGTTTCAGCTGTCATCGCATTGTAATCTGCGGTGCACTGCAAATGATAATTGTCTTTGCAACGTTTATAACCCAGTCGAGATAACTCGGCATCTGAAGCTCGATAGACCCCTCACGTTTTTTCCTTTCCTCACGCCACCGTCGTCAATTTTTTGAAAGTTTTCGATAGATTGTCGACAAATTATCACTAACAAATGTACTAACGCTACTGGCATGACGACAGTGGCGTGAGGAAAGGAGAAAACGAAGGGGGTCTATCGCGCTTCAGGTGCCGAGTTAACTCGACCAGATTATACATTGCATGAATATTGCCCCATCCATGATATTAGGACATCCCGCGCACTCAGATGATCCTTTAGTCGACATTTTTTATTCTTATACAATTACTCTCAATAATCTTATACCTTACTACGGCTTTGGTGGATGAAGATATTTTAGTAAATCAAAAGTAATTGAAAAGTAATGTCCAAAAATATCTTCAATACAAATAAAAAAAATATCTTTAAAAATAAATAAAATGTCTCTAAAAAAAATTTGGGAGAAAAAGTCTTTATTAGCGAGGATCGATCTTCGGGCCACTCACAGCTGAATTCAGTATACAGCACTCACACCCAATTGCACTAAACTTAAGAATCGCCTAAGTATTTTCTTAACTACAACTCGACCAAGTTAAGTAGGCGAATGACAGCTACATGACCGCTAAGTTTGACACCGTTTTAATTTGGTCGTGTTGTAGTTAGGAACAGACTTAGGCGATCCTTAAGTTTAGTGCAATCGGGTGTCAGTGTGCTAACGTATGCGCGAAAGCGACTTAAAGCGTTCAAAGTATTGATCAGTTAAGTAGGGTTTGAAACTTGATGCATGAGTTGGTTTGAGTATGAGGTCAAGACGAAAATAATTATTATAGTACTACCTCAACACTGATAATATCACTGATCATAATATTTAGTTTTAACACTGGAGATGAGATTTATTACGCAAATTAAAGCGCAGTTTTATCACTTTTCTGAGGATAATGCTCAGACTATATTCCGCAGTTTTTAATAATCCGCAGATTAAAAAAGGCACTGAATATTTTTTGAGCACAAATAGACACTTTTAAACTATAGGTATAGTTCGGCAAACGATATCACTGGTGAATCACTAGAGAAATTATTGATTTAACTTGATTTCAAATGTTAGAATTGTGATTTAAAATTATTCGGCAATATTTAACGTAGAGACTATGTTTACTTCAAAGCGCCATCTGGCGGATTCAGATGAAACTCGGTACTATTTCTAACATCGCGTTGCTGTTTTGTTGTCAAAATAGTACCGAAAACCGAGTTTCATCTAAATCGGCCCACAAACAAAAAAGTTGGCCGCCATTTTTGATTTTTTTATATTTTTAACATTGCGTTGCTGTTTTGTTGTCAAAATAGTACCCAAAAACGAGTTTCATCTAAATCGGCCCACAAACAAAAAAGTTGGCCGCCATATTGGATTTTTTTATATTTTTAACATTGCGTTGCTGTTTTGTTGTCAAAATAGTACCCAAAACCGAGTTTCATCTAAATTGGCCCACAAACAAAAAAGTTGGTCGCCATCTTGGATTTTTTATATTTTTAACATTGCGTTGCTGTTTTGTTGTCAAAATAGTACCCAAAACCGAGTTTCATCTAAATCGGCCCACAAACAAAAAAGTTGGTCGCCATCTTGGATTTTTTATATTTTTAACATTGCGTTGCTGTTTTGTTGTCAAAATAGTACCCAAAAACGAGTTTCATCTAAATCGGCCCACAAACAAAAAAGTTGGTCACCATCTTGGATTTTTTATATTTTTAATATTGCGTTGCTGTTTTGTTGTCAAAATAGTACCTAAAACCGAGTTTCATCTAAATCGGCCCACAAACAAAAAAGTTGGTCGCCATCTTGGATTTTTTATATTTTTAACATTGCGTTGCTGTTTTGTTGTCAAAATAGTACCCAAAAACGAGTTTCATCTAAATCGGCCCACAAACAAAAAAGTTGGCCGCCATATTGGATTTTTTTATATTTTTAACATTGCGTTGCTGTTTTGTTGTCAAAATAGTACCCAAAACCGAGTATCATCTAAATCGGCCCACAAACAAAAAAGTTGGTCGCCATCTTGGATTTTTTATATTTTTAACATTGCGTTGCTGTTTTGTTGTCAAAATAGTACCCAAAACCGAGTTTCATCTAAATCGGCCCACAAACAAAAAAGTTGGTCGCCATCTTGGATTTTTTATATTTTTAACTTTACGTTGCTGTTTTGTTGTCGAAATAGTACCCAAAACCGAGTTTCATCGAAATCGGCCCCCAAACATAAAATTTGGCTGCTATCTTTTAGAAAATAGTACCTACTAAAATCGTAATAAAAGGCACGATCTGGCAACATTACCATGTGGTAAATACTGAGCGTGTAGGCGTGCGTTTTCATTCCATCGTTGGAATTGGAATTATCAGTATTTACCACACAGTTGGACCACAGTAAATACTTTGTGTGTAGCCGTCGCCTTATACGTAATTATAGTGCGACTATCTTGAATTAATATTTATCTTGTTAATACAGTCGCACTAAAACGTAACAGTACCGTCAACATTTCAAAAACGGTAATCAAGCATAAATTCCAAGTTGGTTCTTTTCCAGAACAGACTCTACTGATCTTTGCTTCTGAATGAAATATAGACATAATCCGGGAAATTCCTTGAACATCAATGTTCGCGGGGACTTAGCACCGTAGTTACCATAACTTCATAGCCAAAATATACCGAAAATACTTACTTCCGCTAATATACCTACAAAAATACTGATGTTCGGAAAAGTCGATAAAATATACCGAAAAAGTATTACAATACTGAATCTGGCCACACTGGCGCTCCGCGCTCCGTGTTCGCGTGTTCGCATCGGATCCCAAATATGGAGCGCGCTCCGAGGTTCGCGGAGCGCGGAGCGCGGAGCGCGGTGGTTCGCGAACCTAAGTGGGGACACACCATAACGCCGTTCCAAACATTAGAGCGTGACGTTCGGTTGTATCAACTTTCCCGTTCAAAACGTCAGAGCGTTGCAACCAAGGGGTCGTTCCGAACCTACACTCCGAGTGCAACCGAACGCTCTAACGCCGTTCCAAACATTAGAGCGTGACGGTCGGTTGTAACAACTTTCCCGTTCCAAACGTCAGAGCGTTGCAATTGCAACCAAACAACCATCAAAATTGATGGTTGTAAAACGCTCTGACGTTTGTCTATGAAAACATGTCAATGTCATTTGACATTATTTTGTATTTTGATGTTTTTGTGTCTAATTTTCAAATAAATCATGGTAGCTTCGCAAAAAAAAACTATTTTTATTTGATTTTGAATAAAGGAAAGTTTAAATTATTCCTATTTCAAGTGGAAAATAAGGACTTTGTTTTGACATTGACATTTAAAGTTCTTGGTCGTTCCTAACTTTAGAGTGAGTTAAAAAACAACCGATTGGTTGTTTTTTAACTGCACTCTAAGCCTCTGAACGCAACCCAAACAACTATCAAAATTGATGGTTGTAAAACGCTCTGACGTTTGTCTATAGAAAAACTGTCAATGTCATTTGACATTATTTTGTATATACAGGGTGCATTTAAAATCACTCTCCAAATTTTAAGGATGTGTTCAGTCCATGAAACTGAACAACTTTCTCCATGAAACATGTGTCGAAATACGCCAAAAAATTTTGGTCATCCCATACTAAACTGATCACGTGATCTCTTGTTTTGTGTGAAAAGTCATTTTTTTTTTCACATATTTGACCCTATGTTTCTTAGAGAAAGTTGTTCAGTTTCATAGACTAAACACATCCTTAAAATTTGGAGAGTGATTTCAAATGCACCCTGTAGATGTTTTTGTGTCTAATTTTCAAATAAATCATGGTAGCTTCGCAAAAAAACAGTTTTTATTTGATTTTGTATTAAGGAAAGTTTAAATTATTTCTATTCCAAGTGGGAAATGAAGACTTTGTATTGACATTGACATTTAAAGTTCTTGGTCGTTCCTAACCTTAGAGTCAGTTAAAAAACAACCAACAACCGGCACTCTAAGCCTCTGAACGAAACCCTGCCAACAATGTAATTTAAATACCGCTAAGAAAGTGAGTATTTTCCGTCACAAATCCGTCAAATAGTGCAAGTTTTACAATGGTTTTACACAACAATAAAACTTGTATAATTGAGCAGAGACGATGCACAGCATCTGTGAGAGAGTGCGCCGACTTCCGGTCTAGCTACATCCTGTCAAAGTAGTGATTTGACTTACCATTTAGGCAGTTTTCCTGTTAAAAAATCGTAATTGTACAGACTTACTTCCGGTTGGCGCCATTTTTATCACCTTAGGAGTCGTTGTAACGAAGTGTCCTCATAGAAGTCTCTCACCAGGGGCCGTACCGGCTAACGAATCGATTATCGAAAAATCTGAATCGGTTTCAACTTAGAACTGAAAAATCAAAGTAAGGAATTTCGTCTTGTACTTTCTGTTGACGTAATTTGGAAGATAACGATGTTCGTGTGACATCATGAAATGGGGTTCGCTATTTTCGCCCAATTGGGGCTCGATTTATCTGTTTTAATTTGAAACCCGGCAGACTTTTCGAAGCTCGATTCGTTAGCCGGTACGGCCCCAGGAGACCTTAATGGGATGCTGTGCATCGTCTCTGCTCAATAATACAAGTTTTATTGTTGTGTAAAACTTGCACTATTATCGGCATGTGACGATGCACAGCATCTGTGAGAGACGTGTTTATTAACTCCTGGTGACTCCAAACGACGCTATGTGATGTTGTTGAAGGCATGATTAACTTGAGATAACTGAAAACACATTTCAATTAATTATTATATTGATAGAACATGTGTTACTGTATCAGAGTTTTTTACATAACTCACTCGAAAAGTTGGCTTTGATTACTAAATAACTATTTATTGCTAGTCAATTTGATTATAATAATATGACTGCGAGCAGTCTTTTCTGATCACCTCTATGAAGGCTATTAATTGGAAAGAAAAATTGTACTAGGTAATTTAAGGAGGCAACGGCCGAGCACAACGAACCTGCACCTACGGCTATAACTGCATTTCTCACATAGGTTTAGTTTTTAGTTGCAGATTACTTACATGATCATGAGGTGGCTCGGGGCACACGCTTCTAACACTGTGATAATATAGCCTTTTTGCATTCGCCTCATCGCCTACGCCTGTGCGTCTCTGAAAACTTAGAACTCACCTCAACCAAATACAGTAAAGATTAATATTACTATGTTTAAATTTTTAACCAGTCTGTTAAACGCTGTGTCCGTCTTTTACCTAAAAGCTGGGCTCGGGATGTTGTGGTCACCGGCATCGCTGTAAAGGCTCGTAGATACACTTAGATAAGTGAGGTTGTGTACGCGTCCGCCATGTTGTTGATGTTAGAAACAGCAGGCACTAACCTTGCGTGAAGCTTCAAATAATGTGATGTAAGCTGTCGGATTATGTTGTATCGAAGCGAACAAACCACCCAAACTCAAGACAGGTGGCTCGTGGATTCTCTGCTCGCTGTTTCCGAAGAGATACTTATTTAATTTAAAACTTTTAAAATGTGTTTTATTAGAAAAAAAATACATATTATACATGACAATTTAAATGTTCATTAAAGTTATTTCTAATAATAATGCTCTGGATTTGTCTAACAAAATCATCCGATAAGCTAAATTCTCTTCAAAAGGCAGGTATGCCAAGAATCTAGCTAGATGGACCTTTGCCTTCAAGACATTTATGGTCTAAATTATTATCTCTACACAATTTAACCTCTTTTTATGTCACACCATCTGTCGCGAATTACGGTATCGCGATGTCTCTAACTATCAAAGTAAATACATTGATTAAACATAATAACAATTAAATGGCAACACTAAATCAGACAGACAACTCACCACTTTCGCCCTTCCCTAGCGCGTATGCGCTTGAACTAATCTGTCATTCTAACCTCATAAAATGAATGTGATGATCTTCTTCAACACCAGTGTAATCGTAGTTAAAGGAGGCCGAGTTTGCAGTAGCACCGAGGATTTCACAGCTAAGTCACATACTTACTTAATCTAGATTTATAGAGTATCGAAAGCAATACTACTGAGCCAAATGTTCGATCCTGGTCGTGATAGGATCGACTGAACGTGGCCAGGCCTGATCACGTAGTTCGCCGGTGGTGGATGCCTTAGGCAAGCAGAAACCATCGGCGGCGAGATGTATGCAGTCCCAAGAATAAGCCTTTACCTAAATGTGTTCACCGACGGGTGGCCAGGTCCGGACACTTAAGAGGGAATGAACAACTGCATACTGGAGGCTAAGGCGAATGAGGAACGCAGGGTCCTGATTCGATTAGCTCCTTGATGTAATAAACATATTAGTAAAGTTTGATAAAGTGAAACAATGAAAGAACAGCGCTGGAAGGGGGCTGCCTGTCACAGGCAGCCATCTTCCAGGCTTGATAAGAAAGATTGGCAGTAGTACATGTTTATAAAGTAATATCATAAAGAATAAAAGACATAACAGCGTTGAATGATTTAATAATACATATTAAAGTTAACAGTATAAAGTAAATTGTCTTATTAGTATCTGATAAACTAGAGAAAGTAGGTGTGTGCTTAGCCCAGATAAATATGGGACATTATACTTACAGGTGGGACATAAATAAGATGAAGAAAAGGAAACAGTAACGGATAATACAAGTATACCACTTCAGTGCCCCCGGGACTGGAGAATATGGAAAGGTTGGTTGAGAGGACGACATCCTGAAGGTATGTGTCTACACAGTGTCGCGCTGGATACCCTTTATAACCTTAATGACAATGCGAAGCACCCCATAATAATAATAATAAATTACTAAACTATATATTGACTAATTATAAATATGTAAGTAGTTCACTGAGAGAGATTATAAAGGGTCCCGGTCTGGTCGCGACAATGGTGGAGGTGCTGGGATATAGAAGAATCCCGATCAAGCAACCCAAAGCGAAATCTCAACCAAACTTTCCATTGGTAAAATTCTCAGAAACAATTAAATCCTATTCCATTTCTGTAAAACTGAATAGTAGTGACATCTATGAGATATTTTTGGTACTGGTTCCTTATAAGCAAAACCACATGAAAGCTACTTAAAGGCGCCAAAGTTAAATTATACCATCATTGTAAAAGCATGGTATAATTATTCATGTACGGCGCACAAATAAATGCTAAATTGAAAGTTTCTTAAAGATACCTTAAATTGAAAGATTATAAAACGAGTACACATAGAATGTATAGCGTTTGGAATTAATTGAAATGTCCACCTCGTAGTTTGGTGTGTATTTGACTTCGCGCTAACAGCGCTGTCAGCGTGATTCGGAACGCGGCCTTTATTTGTCAAATGAAAATGAACCTTAACCGGAAGTGATGTAAAAGACGTCATCCGTCATGTAAGAGGGCAAATGAACGCACTCTTAATAGATTTCAATTGGAAACTGTATTTGATTTAAGAAATAAACTATGTAAAATTCGGCAACTAATTTACTTAATGATGTTGTAAACAATTACACTGGATAGGTTGAAGTAAACAAGTTACGCGTGGTCTCTTTGAAGACAGGGAAGTTCTTTCGTACTTTGAAGATGGCGTCTTGGGAAGGTGTTGAGAAGTCTGCCTGAAAAGGATAAAATCCTAAATAGTACTGTTTATTTTCCACAGGAGCGTCATAATTCAGTAATAAAATTGTGATTAAACGACAAATTAGTCTCAGGTAGACTACATAACTAAGTACTGGTGAGTTTAAGCAATATTTACTTTGCCAAAATTTGCATAGGGCATTTTGTTTGGAAACATCTAATAAGTAAATGTAACTAAGGTTTCTTGTGAAATATGACTCATTAGTGAGAAAAGCAAGTAAGGCGATTGAGTTTTAATGTCTACAATACAATTCACTAACGAGCATAAATAAATATTATACAGAAATAGTTGGATGACAAAATGCATCATCCACCCACAATTGTGAGGAAAATTCGATGAATCTTATAAGAAAGTAGCTCATAGCTTTCCTAACACACAAAACGTATGGAAATTACAGGTTGACGTTGGAAAGGTCACAGTTGTGGCAAAGAAGTAAGAAGATTCCTATGAGAAAATTACCTACCTTTAAGTGCATATTTCCAAATTGAATGAAAGGTCTGATTGAATTGATGATCAGGATCGACAAGGAAGATAGCAAGGTAAACTATTGACATTTTAAGCTGTGGTAGTTACCAAGTCAACTCATATTCTGTCAAGTCTGACAGTAAAATTATTCTAAGGGTTCTGTAGGCAAGCGATTGTGGCATGAGGTGAGATACTCATGTATACCTAACAATAAGGTTGTATCATCTGAGTTTATGTAAAGATTACTAACCTAAAGGTTGATATTTCTAAATAGGTGATCGAATAAATATTAAATCAAGTCGCTGATGACTACATAGGTACTTAAAATTCATAAATAATAAACTAATAGAAAGAACTAAGGTACACATTTTCTTATGTTCATGATAGGTATAGTAAACACAAACTAAATAATATTTGCAAAACAAAATTAAACCAACGGATAAACATGTTTCTAAATGAATATATTCAATTTGATTGTATTTCATGCAAAACAATAGTCCCATTTGACCAAAGTACCTCTAATCTGATTTGGTACTCGTTTAGATAAATATTATGTTAATACATGGGGAACGTAACATTCTTTGTGGATGCATACACAAATAATGTTGGTTCTTCACATGTGTAAGTATGAGTTACAAAAATAATACCAATATTTTCATATGATCTGAAAGGGTATACTGGGGTAAATTGCAGAGCATGAAACACTTTTAGAAATTTAAAGTTTTGAAACTAAACTGATGAAATGAACCTGCTTATCCGTCAATAAGGATGATAACTGATGAAATAAAATCTGAATTCAATTGAATTCTAAAACAATTATAGAAATAATTTTAAATGAAGGAATTTATATTACAATTACAAGTTTATGGATGTGTTCGACTCAGAGAACACACCGCTTTATAGAAAATAACTTATTTCTCACATCTTGATGAAAATTAAAAAATATACAGGGTGTCGGTTTTTGGTATGCTACTTATTAGGGAGGGTACCGACAGCTGACACGCCACAGTGTATACAGGGTGTCAATTGTTGAAATGTTATTTGTTTGTGTGGTTGGTCGACGGTTGGCAGACGGCTCATTTTTGAGGTGCAAACTTTCGACTCGTGTTTTTAACATACAGGGTGATAAATAAAAAACTTTTTTTTCTAAGAAATATTACATTACGTGTATTAGGCGATTTGAAACTAACACTATATAGGGTGTAGGGTTTTAGAAAATCAAATTATATGGTATAAATTTAAAATTTTTTGATTTCCAGAAACATGGAAAAAATTATTCTAAATAGGCTAGAGTCTATAGCTAACGCCATAGAAAAGCTTACCTTAGAGGCTCTCGAGTACAAAGATAATATTAACCTAAAAGATGCTGAAAACGTAGAAATATTGCTCACAAAACTAGACAATGCGGTAAAGAGGTTTGGTACAGAATTAAATCAGTGTTTGTCGATAAATGAACTAGGATCCTTCGTGGAAGAGATCACTTCGTTCAGTGAGATACAACTACGGGGCGAAGAAACTTTCGCAGAATTAAATATCAAGCTGAAAAGAGTAAAAGAAAGTGCTACACCTGCAGCAACGCCTGGTAGAAGTATCGCATTGACCGGAAAGTTACCTAAACTACAATTAGCAGAATTCTCAGGAGATATACTAGAATGGTACCAGTTTTGGGATCAGTTCAGTTCCAACATAGGGAACCGAGATCTGTCTGATGTGGATAAACTATCCTATCTCAAGGGTTCTTTGAGAGGCGATGCGAAGAGGATCATCGATGGACTTGAAATTACCAACAAGAACTACGAGGTAGCTGTATCTATTTTAAAGGGGAGGTACGGCAAGGAGAGTCACATAGTGGACGCACACTACGCAGCTCTACATAAGATTCCTAAGGCTTCTAAGGGTAGCATAAAGGACCTGAGGGAGACCTTTAGCCAAGTTGAGAAGCACCTTAGAATTCTAAATTCATTAAACCAAAATATCAACCATGATCATCTGAGATTTCTCATCTTGGAGAAGATGCCTTCGGACGTAGTCTACGAGCTAAAGTTGAGAGCGAATACTGAATCTATTGAGGAGATCCGGCAACATTTGGAAGTGATCATTTCGGCAAGAGAAGATGCGCAGAGAATTACTTCTGAAAATGTAGAAGAGTACACTACTCAATCTCTACACGTGAATACGTACGTAAAAGGAGGGAAACCAGGAAAACCCAACCGAAGCCAAAGAGATTTCAAGAGACACAAATTTATACAACAAAGGCAAGATATTAAGAAGGAAGATAGATTCAACGAACCTGGATCATCTCACAAATACAATAACTACAACAGACTTCCATTGAAAAGGAAGCTTCAAGAACGAGAAAATGATAGGGATGCTCCACCAGGAAAGAAAAGGAGAGGGCAATGCGTTTTCTGTCAAGGATCACATTTTAATGATCAATGCGATAAATTCAAAACCATAAAAGAAAGGAAAGGAAGATTAAAGAACAGATGTTATCGTTGCTTAGGCCTCGGCCATAAAGGAAATAATTGCAAGAGATCTACTTTCTGCGTTCACTGTAAAGAAACTAATCTTCACAATAGAGCACTTTGTTTAAAAGGACAAACATCTAACTCTGAAAGTGTCACAACTCTTCACGCCAATTCCATTAACTCCACTATACTGCAAACAGCAATAGTCAAAGCCCGACGTGAAAACGATGATACCAAAGAAGAAACTTGTCGAGTTTTGTTAGACTCTGGCAGCCAGCGTACCTACATCACACAAGAAATAGCTTCTAAACTAAAACTGCCCATAGAAGAAGAAAATACTCTATCAGTTTTCACATTCGGTGCTAAAACTCCTCAAATCATTGAAAGTCCAATAGTTAGGCTACAAATGAAAACCAGAACAAACGATATTCTGGAAATAGAAGCAAACGTTGTCCCACACATATCACATGGAGTTCCTTATTCAAATATAGACTTAAGCAGAAGAGAAGAAAATCTAATTTTGGCTGATGACGGCTCACTGTCACCGAAAGTAGATATTCTAATTGGAAACGACTTCTATTTTTCATTCATACTAGAAAACAAAATCCAACTGGAAAATAATTTATACTTGATTGAATCAAGATTTGGTTACATATTGACCGGAAGAACCACGGCTAAGGATGTGGACCCATTATCGGTGATAACGTACTTCCAAGGAGTAGAGAACAAATTAACTCCGCCTGACTTACCATTATACAATGGAAGCATCAAATGTTTATGGGAATTGGAATCTATAGGGATATGCGATTCACCAAATCTAACTAGAGACGAAGAAGTCATCAATCAATTTAATGAAACAATAGAGTTAATAGATGACCGATATACGATCAGCTGGCCATGGATCGATTATCCACCTGAACTAGAAACCAATTATGGTCTTGCAATCGGTAGACTAGTAAATTTATTGAAGAAACTAAATTCAGAAGCATTAAAGTCATATAACGCCACGTTACAAGAGCAGTTAGAGAAAGAAATTATAGAACGCGTACCCGATCAAGAAAGGTGTGATATTGGTATAGACCATCCTATCCATTACCTGCCACATCATGGAGTAAGTCATCCAGGAAAACCTACACGTATCGTATACGACGCGTCAGCGAAAACAAAGAACAGCAAAAGTTTAAATGAATGCTTACACTGTGGTCCACTCATGTTGGGAGACCTGACAGGAATGTTGTTAAGATTTAGGTCACATCAAGTGGGAATAACCGCGGACGTAGAGAAGGCATTTTTGCAGATCGCGTTACACAAAAAAGACAAGGACGTGACTAGATTCCTATGGCTAAAAGACATAGAAAAGGCAGCCACGGAAGATAATATTCTACATTTACGGTTTTGTCGTGTTCCGTTCGGAGTGATATCGAGCCCATTCCTGTTAAACGCTACTTTGAAACACCATCTACTGCGTTCCAATGAAGAAATCCTGAAAAGGATAATGAACGACATTTATGTGGATAACTTAGTTACGGGAACGGACTCCATCCATGAAGCAATTGAAATGTATGAGTCATGCAAATTTGCGTTCAAAGAAATTTCGATGAATCTTCGGGAATGGAGTTCTAACTCCAGACAATTCTCAAAGGAAATAGATCCAACTGACGTTTGCCAAGACATAGAAGTGAAAGTACTAGGTCTGAATTGGAATACAGAAGAGGACACTATCAGTTTAAGGCCAAAGAAAATAACAGAGGCTAATACGAAAAGGGAAATATTAAAAAACGTAGCTTCAGTATATGATCCATGCGGATATGCTGCGCCAGATCTGCTGCCAGCAAAACTTCTACTTCAAGATCTATGGGTAAACAAATTTAAATGGGACACTCCTTTACCAGAAGAGATAACTAAAGAATGGCAAATTATTAGAGAACGACTAGAAAGAACAAAGAATATTGTCTTACCTAGAAGATATTTCAAATAAAAGGGCAATGAAGACATTCAGCTACATGCCTTTACAGATGCGTCGACCAAAGCATACGCAGCTGTAGTATACATTTCTAACGGAAGAGAGTTAAGTTTCGTGATAGGGAAATCAAGACTAGTACCCATCAAAGATCAAGACAATCTCAAAATTCCAAGACTTGAATTATTAGGACTTCTGATTGGTAGCAGGCTACTGAAGTATGTAAACAAATTTCTGAATTTCGAATCCAAAAAGAATACTATATGGACGGACAGTCAAATAATAATCGATTGGTACTACGGCGGTAAGCTATTACCACCATTCGTAGCGAAAAGAATAGAAGAAATAAAGGGAAATGTGTCAGCAACGATAAGGTATGTACCAACAGAGCTAAATCCAGCTGATGTAGCGACTAGACCCACAGATTCTGAAAAATTCAAGCACAAATGGTTATCCGGACCAGATTACCTGCTAGAAGACTGCAAGAAATGGCCAAAGAGTCGTAGGAGGGAAGTTTCTCCGCTTACTCAAGATGAAAGTGTACTGATTGCCACGCATTCCTCTGTGGATCGTCAATTTTCTTTTCCCATTGGGGAGGGTCTCACGAGTGGAGAACCAAGCTCACAAAATCAGAGACAACAATTAAATGAAGAATTGCAAAAGAATCCCTCAGAGAAATGCGAGGACGATACACTGTCATACGTACAAAAAATCAAAAGAATCCAAGCAAAACATTTTCCTGAAGAAGTAGTAGGTAAAGATACAAATTTAAAGAGAAATTTAAACGTGTTCACTGACGTTGACGGAATCCTACGTTGCAAAGGAAGACTACAAAATGCTGACTGGTCTTATGACAAAAGATATCCAATACTGATTCCAAAGGACTGTGAATTTACTAACACCGTGATCTTAGAAACACATAAAAAGAACTATCACGTAGGTGTTAACCACACTCTAAGTCTGATCAGATTGTTATATTGGATTCCTCAAGGAAGAAGTCAAGTTAAGAAAATACTTAAAAAATGCACAAATTGCGTTAAGCATGGAGGAGGTCCATTTAAACTACCACCACCTCCTGCGCTTCCAAAGGAAAGGGTAAATTATAGCTCACCATTTACATACACCGGCATGGATTACTTAGGTCCTCTCCAAGTAAGGACCGACGGTAAAACAGCAAAACGATGGATATGCCTGTACACTTGTTTGGTAGTACGCGCTGTACACCTAGAAGTTGTCAAAGATCTTACAGCAGAAGAATGCTTATTAGCACTACGAAGATTTATATCTTGTAGAGGCGTACCGGATAGAATAGTTTCAGATAATGCACTACAATTCAAACTGACTGCAGAAATACTGTCAAGCAATTACTGCATCACTAACGAAATAGACTGGAAATTTATTCCACAACTAGCTCCTTGGCATGGAGGATTCTACGAAAGACTAGTTGGACTAGTTAAACATTGTCTCAAGAGAACACTCACAAAGAATCTATTGAAAGATAATCAACTTAACACCATTATAAAAGAAATAGAAGCGGTGATAAATACGAGACCATTAACTTGTGTAGGATCTGATCTGGAAGACATTCTTAGGCCTTCAGATTTTCTAACCTTGAACAAATGCATCACGACAACACCTTCGGATGCTGAATTTCCACAAGAAGGCACGGTGACAAAACAAAACCTAGTAGACGGTTGGAAAATAGGACAAAACATGTTAAAGGAATTTAAAAGGATGTTCATCGAGCAATACCTGCCGAGTTTAAGGGAAAGATATCGTCACGCTCTGAAAGAACCAAGGATTACTAAGTCAGAAATCCCAAAAATAGGAGACATAGTACAAATTAAAGGAGATACGAAAAATAGAGAAAACTGGAAAGTTGGAAGGATCACATCTCTGCTTAAGGGAGCAGACGGTCAATGCAGGGTGGCACGAATAAAGGTGAACGACACGGAATTCACGCGCTCCATCGCTCATCTTTACCCATTGGAAGTTGATGAAGAAGTACCTGGAAGAGAAGAGGTTATGTTTGAATTCGAAAGAGAAGACGTAACAGCAACGTTAGACGACTTACCTCTGTTAGAAGAATTAGACATAACTAGTCTCACCAAAGATATCTCTTCAGCTCCAAGAACCACAGAAGAACTCGTCGACAAACCTGAAACAGAAAGCAGACAAACAAGTATAATAGAAACAGTAGACCAAATACCTCATAGAATACTTACCACAGAAGATGATATCCAATCAGTACATGATGAAGGACGTGATGATAAGAGCACACCTAAAAGCATCAACATTAATGAAAACACACAACCCGAAGAAGTGAGAGAAGTAAGAGATGCGTCTTTAAAGGCTCGTGAAAAGATACGCGAGTGGACGCGTAGATTAATGGAGAACATGTAACTTCTGTCGTCGTCGGGAGTGTCGCGAATTACGGTATCGCGATGTCTCTAACTATCAAAGTAAATACATTGATTAAACATAATAACAATTAAATGGCAACACTAAATCAGACAGACAACTCACCACTTTCGCCCTTCCCTAGCGCGTATGCGCTTGAACTAATCTGTCATTCTAACCTCATAAAATGAATGTGATGATCTTCTTCAACACCAGTGTAATCGTAGTTAAAGGAGGCCGAGTTTGCAGTAGCACCGAGGATTTCACAGCTAAGTCACATACTTACTTAATCTAGATTTATAGAGTATCGAAAGCAATACTACTGAGCCAAATGTTCGATCCTGGTCGTGATAGGATCGACTGAACGTGGCCAGGCCTGATCACGTAGTTCGCCGGTGGTGGATGCCTTAGGCAAGCAGAAACCATCGGCGGCGAGATGTATGCAGTCCCAAGAATAAGCCTTTACCTAAATGTGTTCACCGACGGGTGGCCAGGTCCGGACACTTAAGAGGGAATGAACAACTGCATACTGGAGGCTAAGGCGAATGAGGAACGCAGGGTCCTGATTCGATTAGCTCCTTGATGTAATAAACATATTAGTAAAGTTTGATAAAGTGAAACAATGAAAGAACAGCGCTGGAAGGGGGCTGCCTGTCACAGGCAGCCATCTTCCAGGCTTGATAAGAAAGATTGGCAGTAGTACATGTTTATAAAGTAATATCATAAAGAATAAAAGACATAACAGCGTTGAATGATTTAATAATACATATTAAAGTTAACAGTATAAAGTAAATTGTCTTATTAGTATCTGATAAACTAGAGAAAGTAGGTGTGTGCTTAGCCCAGATAAATATGGGACATTATACTTACAGGTGGGACATAAATAAGATGAAGAAAAGGAAACAGTAACGGATAATACAAGTATACCACTTCAGTGCCCCCGGGACTGGAGAATATGGAAAGGTTGGTTGAGAGGACGACATCCTGAAGGTATGTGTCTACACAGTGTCGCGCTGGATACCCTTTATAACCTTAATGACAATGCGAAGCACCCCATAATAATAATAATAAATTACTAAACTATATATTGACTAATTATAAATATGTAAGTAGTTCACTGAGAGAGATTATAAAGGGTCCCGGTCTGGTCGCGACACCATCCCCAGTTTTCTGAACGTAGAGCTCGAACATGAGGTGGTGAAAGTCTAATGCTCTAATCTTAGAACTGATTCTAAGTTCGGAATCTTAAATGTTACATAGTATTAAACAAAATGTAAATCCGTTATTTGCATTCAGCCAAGTTTGTAAGATAGTTATTGTTAATATTTGTGTTGTGGGTTTTATGATAATAAATAAAAATAAAGTAAAAAGAGCTCGTAGATGGAAGTATCGAAGCAAAACACTTATTCCCATAATGGGTACTAATACCAGATACACACTCTTGTCATGTTCAAGTAGTGAGACAGGCAGGGTACCAAGCACTGTGGTCAATAACACCTATACAAGTCAGAACTGCAATGCCTTCAGCAGGACGTGGGTCTTGTTTAAGGCACCGCATAATCCTAACAATCTTGTGATAGATACTTCTCCAACTCTTATATAGCCGACAATTCAATCTGGGGGAACCCCGAAAACGTGGTGCTCACCACTGATCGTAACAGGTGCCGTCCAGACGCTTGGCTGCCTCGAGACAGCCTGTATGTCCCCTTATACTTATCTGGCAGGTATTCTGCTGTCATCAAGATGTTCCAACGGTCAACGAGAAGTAGAAGTCAGTATGTCATGTCATCTAAAGATGGGGCTTGATATGGTTTACCGCTGTAAATTTGTCCTCTTTGCGGTTGCAATGCTAATCTGAGTCCCCGACTCCAACCGTGGTCTGCTGCATCTGTTGCAAGGAATTAGTGATGTATTAGAGTAGGATGTAAACTTTTCACTACCTGATGGTACTCTGACGTAGTTATTTCCAAGTCGCGTAGTACTGGTTCCAGTATGTTGTACTGGCTGCTCGGAGACTCTTCATAACACGCGAGTATTACTGCATTTGTTGAAAATGCAGTCTCTGGGAAAAACAAAATTTGCGAGATCCAGAGTACCTTTGACCAATTGTATCCCCTCCGTAGCGACAACATACCAGTGTGACGTGCGACTAGCACATCATCAACACACAGGCACGTGAGTAGTGGCAGCTGTGTAGTGCAGTTGTACTCCTGACAACGGTAGGTAAAGTCGTGCTGCGCGAGCAGCGCGTGCGGGTGACGCGTGGACTAGTGACTGTGTGTACTTATCACTCTTCACCCGGTACATAAGCAGTGCGTTCTCTCTCATGCAGTTTTATAAATTTCAGTTTCTGGCTGGGTTTGGTTCGGTTACACTTTTCGATGTTGATAGTATAGACTATATACTATCTATTCTCTACTATCTATCTAACTACTATCTATCTATTATATATCTATTAAAATTACACTTTTTGACCAGCGGGAAGTACAAGTAGACTGTAATTCACATACCTTTTTCTGAAGGTTTTGAGCTACCCACTTGGCCAAAGCGGTGAAATATTTCGGCACGCACAATAGGCCAAACGGTAGACAGGCCATTTGGAAGACTCGGTGGTCGCAGACCAGCAGAAGGAACCTTCTTTGGGCCTCACAAGTCAAGCTTCGTCATCCAGTCGCCTATTATGAAAGAGCTGAGGAATCTGTATCTGGAACGTCAGTTTAAAAGGTCAACGATCCGTGTCGCTCCTCCCCGTCAGGAACCTGGTTGAGTGAGATGAAGTGGATTCCGACTTGTCGCCGATCCAGTTCCTCCAAGATACCTCGCTCCATAAGCTTGTGTGTAGGCCGAGACATAGCGGGAGATCAAGGCGTTTCGAAGCTATAAAAAGTACTTGCTGTCTGATGGACGAGCGCAAGCTTGGGGTAAATGGCAGGCGCATTCTCGTATGACGAGAATGGCCTACGGAGCACCGAAGCTAACCTGCCACTACCTCCGATACGCTCAGAGGCAGCCCCATTAGTCTTATGTTGGTGTGATTGACCTTATCTAATCGAATGGTTCAATCCATTCGTATTCAGAATGTAAGCGCACAATGGGAACCAATTTCAACAGTTTCAAAAAGAATCTGATAAGGCAACGCCACTGTGTGTGGCTGGAGACCTATCAAACAAAGGCCTTGACACGAGCAATTCCATCCAAAAATGTAATGAGCAGCACCACTGTTCCGGAGACACTCACACTTCATTAGTTCTCATCGAATAAGTACTTGACCACGGAGGTAGCTTGCGCAGATCCTCACTTTTGTTAAGCCGCTTGCCCAGGGTCAGGATACGTTCCCGTCCCGGCAGCTTTCGATATATTTATTATGGCCCTTATTTCCACACACTATTTACATAACCTTGTCATTAGTTTTCTAAAATCTGGAGGTAGGTGAAACTAACAGAGGTCTGCTGTACGTACATCCATGTCATAAAAAATCGCAACAATATTCACTTCGAAATAGAATAAAAATGAGCTACGTGGGACATTACAAAGTCATACATAACATAATCACAGGTTGATCAAATCGGAATCAATCGCTGCTAAAAGTCAATCTCTTATCAAGTTAACAAAGAAATTTAAAGCCTGAACTGAAAAGGAATATTGTTTAATCATACCAGCAATATTTAAATATGTTGGCAGGCAAGCAGATAATAACAAAATAATTTAAAAACTGAACTGAGAAGACGAATAATAAGCTTAGACCATAGAAATAGAATGTCAAAGAACAACAATGTCAATAAACAGGTGATCCGAAAACGAATGCATACATTTTATATGAGATACGAAAAAAATTACTTAGATTCATAAAATATGACTATATATGGCAAAGGAAATTAATAAACTATGTTGTCATACTGTTTTCTTCGTCGATAAACTAATAAATATAGAGAAATTTGGTTTTAGAGAAATTTGTGGCAATATCTTATTTACCTGTGAAAAGTGTGATTACTTGGATTGTTTCTTTTTGTTACATCACAATTACTTAGAGCACAAGACACCATGGCTCCACGATACCTTTATTTTAAATTCTAATTAAGATTAACAAATATTTTAAACAAAATGTGATTGCTCATTTGCTAGGCGGGACGCTAGGGGCTCTTACTGTGCAAAATGTTGGCACATGTCACTTGATCCTTTGTCTCTTTTTTACATAGACCGTGTCCGTATGATGTTAACTTCTCTTTTCCACGCTTTGTTGGTCTTCTTGAGCGCAGCGAAAATTTTTCTATGTCTATGGCTTAGACCCAACTTAGTTAATTCTACCCGCAGGCTTATTACCGGAAAAAAAATCGTATCGAATATTTTCCCGCCATCACAAACTTTTTTTTTTAAAGCCCTAGGCTATTTATATGCTCCGAGTGAGCAGACGGGATTTTTATTTTAAAATCAGGATTCAAGAGACTGGATTCAACGTCACTGGTATCAGAAACGACCACCGAGCGATCCAATTATCGGTCAAAAGCTGGTAATCAGTTGGGCCAAGGCACCAGTACAGGCACCACGTTGGTAGCATTGAAGTGTGCGTACCATTGGCGTCTGATGCAGGCACTTCATGCAAACTGGCCGCATTCTAGACAAAATTTTCATCAAAACCGACTAAAACGGCAAAACAGTTTTTGTAGCACTGACCAAAAGTAACACTTTTATTTTAGTCACAAGTTCATTAAGTGGTAGTAGATCATAGTTCAACTCACCAAGTCTCCTGTGTTTTACCTTGCGTCCGAATATCGTCAGCGGATGGCTCCGGGCTACAGCTATACAAACGGCGTGTGGCGTCGAAGTTTTAATGCACGTCTGCTATGGCTAGGAAAACGGGACTTTTCGACGACCTCAGCCAAGCGAGGTCAAAGCGCGCATTTGTTTCACTGACACTATTAATTACTATTACTAAAGCATAAGTAAAAACTTTTCAATTTGAAACTATGAAAAAATTTTCGTAGTATTTCAAAATAGATGTTGCTTCAACGAGAAGTAACGACGCTATGAGGACACTTCGTTACAACGACTCCTAAGGTGATAAAAATGGCGCCAACCGGAAGTAAGTCTGTACAATTACGTTTTTTTAATAGGAAAACTGCCTAAATGGTAAGTCAAATCACTACTTTGACAGGATGTAGCTAGACCGGAAGTCGGCGCACTCTCTCACAGATGCTGTGCATCGTCACATGCCGATAATTATATATTTTTAGGTTTCCGTCAATTAAATCCATCAAACGAAATATCAATTTCATCATTGGGTAAATCGTACTAATAGCATGTCTTGTTCATTAAAAATAATTTCTTTTAAATAAACATCAGAATGTTTATTTATGTATTAACTTTATTTTCTGCCCCTTTTTTTCTATTTGTTTTTATTTTGCGCCATTCATCAAGTTGAAAACATTCTGAAATGACAAGATTAGTACAAAAATATGTCAGAAAGCTATTAATTTTGGTCAAAAATATTTCCGTCAAAAATCCGCTAGCCGTCAAAATAATTTTTTCACCGTTGTTAGTGCTAGACACTAATCGGTTAAATCTTACGGGAAATCTGTTAAGTTGGCAACACTGCAGCAGCAAAGAGTAAAGTAAAATACACAGACCAAGCACCCACACGGGTGCACTCTAGAGCAGGCCAATCGCTAACGCTAGAACAAACTATTGTGTTGTGTTGTGTTGTGTCGTATCGCGATCTGTCGCGTATTGGTATTGGTATTGGTATTGGTATTGGTGATGGGCTCTTTTCTCCGCATTTAGACTCCCATTTGGTCCGTTATGCGTGAACACAGCATGGTGTGGCTAGTCAAGCCATCCCAGCTCCTTCCAGAAGCGCAGAAGCCTCCTGGGGCGTTCACAGGCTTCTAGGAGCGACCTCACGTCTTTGAGGATTTCTGCCCGGTGTGTGGCCAAACCCACGCACTCCAGGATCACGTGGGCGGCTGTTTCCTTTGCGTCCAGGCATCCTCTACATAGGGGACTGTCTGTCGCATTCATGATGAATAGTTGTCGGTTTAAAGCTAGGTGACCTGTAAGTGTACCTACAACTATTCGGAGGTCTGGACGATTAAGGCTGAGCAGTCTACAGGTCAACCGCGGCGAGACTGCGGTCATCGCCAACTTGGACTGTCTACAGCTTGTTAGATCTACCCAACGAGTGTTATGTGCAGCACGAGTACGTTGTCTTACCCATGAGCGCAGTTGGCTGAATGGGAGTGGCAGGATGGGTATGGGTCCTGCCACTGTTGTGGAAGATCCCCTTCTAGCCAGCTCATCGGCGGCGTCGTTCCCGTGTGATCCACTATGCCCTTTAATCCATTGTAGGATTACTTTGTTGTTGGATGCTAGACGATCCAAAACTTGATGGCATTCGTAGACGATACTGGAGTTGATCGTGTTGGCCTCCAGTGCTGTTAGGACGGCCATACTGTCGGTCAGTATGCGGATGTTTAGTTCCTTCATACCTCTAGACAGGGCCGTGGTGGCGGCATTTATTATTGCAACACATTCGCACTGAAATATCGAACTGTGTTGGCCTAATGCTTGTGATAGCTATACGCGACAGATCGCGACACAACACAATACAATAGTATGTTTCTAGCGTGAGTCATTGATCATTATAACTATGGCACAGTAATGGCAGGATAATTTTGCTGATTCATAAATCATCCACCAGTTGGCGCACTACCACTAACATGGCGCTAGTGTAGATGTAGACCTGTCATTTTGTTATTTTCTTATGTTTCTACAAAGTAATACCTATAATAAGTCTATGTGTTTCTATCAATTTTTGGATGTTGGAAGCAATTTTTCGTAAATATCAATTTTTCTTCCAACACACTTAAGTTTTTTACAATCTTTAATTCGTTTCCTGTCCGACTTACATAATAATTATTTATTAGTATTAACCAATTTTAGATATATATAATTTAAAATAAATGGGAAAATCGGGGATAAATGCCCATACAACGGTTTCCAGCAGCAACAGCAGCAATCACGCAATGAGAGACTTTCCAAGAATGTTCCTTAATAAAAATCTACTAGATGGCGCTGTCCAATTCCCAGCAACCTTGCTTGATACTATAGTATATAAATGTGCTGTCCATAGTACAGTACCATCGTAAAAAATATGATTTTTACCGACTTCAAAAGGAGGGAGGTACTCAATTCGACCAGTTTTTTTTTGTTTTTTGTATGTACACCGATTACTCGAAGACGGCTGGACCGATTGAAATGATTCAAACGTTATTACATTTGGTAAACTTCCAAGTTGGTCCCATTTTTTAAAATTTTGAAATCGGTTCAGTACTTTTCAAGTAATCTTGAAAAAAGCACGAAAATAGTATGATTTTGTGTGAACTACCTCGATGATCAGTCGTATAACTTCTTTGTTTATGAACTGAATAAGATAATTATTTTTTGTTAGAAAAGGAATATCTTAAGTCTAGTTCTTTAACCGACTTAAAAAAGGAGGTTCTCAGTTTGACTCGCATGTATGTATGTTTCTCCGCGATTAACTCACGTTTGGCTGAGCCGATTTTAATTTCTACCTTAATTAACCTACACTATCTAATACAAAAAGTACCTACACTAAAAATAAAAAAATAAAAAATTGTTTAAAAAAACAAAAAACCGACTTCAAAAAACCTACCTCTAAAAAGCAAGAAATAATATTCGTAATAATAAAACACGTCTATTGAAGTCGGGTGGGGCTTTTAGAATAAAAAAAATGGATTTGTACTCCAGCCCCACCCGACTTCAATAGACGTGTTTTATTATTACGAATATTATTTCTTGCTTTTTAGAGGTAGGTTTTTTGAAGTCGGTTTTTTGTTTTTTTGCATACACTTATTATATGTGATTTTGACAATTTGTTTTCATTGTAATCTTTCCGTAATATTGTTGTGAATATTGAAAATGTTTAATATTAATTATTTATTATAATATTATTCACTAGTATTTGGTTTAAGGTTTCTATGTATTATTACTATGCGTGAAGACATCGTAACTTTCTTGGACTCTAGCAGCGCTTTAATGTACCCCTTAAACGGTCAAGCACGGCTTTTCAAGCTTGTTTACGTAAATATCACGATTAGTACGATTACTAATATTTGGGGGCGTGGCCGACCTCTGATACAGTAGCCGGAAAACATCTTGAAATCGGGTAGGGATTGCGCAGAATACGTATTTTGGGTATGCGTAGCGGTGAGGGGCGCGGACGGCGGGAGAGGGGCGCGTGCTATTGGTCGCTCACAAGTACACATGTACGAACTCATCCCCCCTCCGTCGAAAGAGCGTCAAGATGTTTGCCGGAATCTAGGCCACGGTAATCACGGCTACGGCTTGATATCAAGCCGTCATCGTCACCTGGGTGAATTAAATATACTAAAACCAATACGGGTGAATTAAGTATACTAATAAGTATACTTTATTCACTCAGGTGATTTAGCTCAAGTGCATTAAGTCTACGACGACGGGGTCAAGCATCGTCCATAGACGATCAAAATGTAATTGACAAGCTGATAAATTTACGTGCTTGACAAGCCATGCTTGACCGTTTAGGGGGTACATGCAGCCCGGCGCTCTTTTGTAATGTGTTTGTAATAATGTACTCTATGTATGCATGACTAGACTAGCTGTAGGCTGATAGTCTTTGTTGCAATCAACTTTAACAGAAATCGCAGTGACATTGCTGCTTTATTAAGAACCAATGTGACGTATCTTACTTAAAGGAGCAATGCAACTGCGATTTCAATCGAGAATTGTTAGCAACAGAGATACGTAATCGGTGGGCTGGGCTCATGCCTCATCACATCACTACTTTTTTATTTAATCTGTGATTGATTTTGTCAACATGTCGGACAAGTTAGTAATTTTCTCATTCTTTTTCTATTAAATTTTGCATTAAATCGTTATAAAAAGTGAACAAATAATGTGATTCTCTATCAATTGTAATAGAACATATATTATTTTCGTAGAGATACACAATTTTATCTTTTCATTTATTTGTGTTTTTGCGTTGAAAGTTAGCGTCACATGTGATTTTATTATTTTCTCAATTATTTACAGTGATGATTTATTAGGCGACGATTTAGGCGATCACAGCCTCGCAGACTACAATTTAGGTAATGAAGAAGAAGAACAGCTCCTGGCTGATGACTATGAATCCAATTCTTCACAAAATGTCCCCATATCTATTGGACCCAATTACGGCAGTGGTGATATGGTTTCTACCGACTTTTCCAGTCATTCGATGGAATATAATGCTCCGGTGAGTGTTTCCAATATCTTTTATGCTAAGTGCTGACCTAATAATAGGGGTTTATGGGGAAAGAAGTTGAAAGAACAAGTGTTGTGTCTGGCTTACCTTTAGGCTAAGAGTACGTAAAGTTTGTCCATCCTTACTTGTCTTATTTAGTAAACAGTTTTTGGCAGCTATACGTCTTTTATAATTAAGTCATTACCTATTTAAAAATATTATTATTATTAATTGACAGGCAAGCAGTTGAGACAACTGATAAGAGCCTGTATCCAGTTATATCATGGGTCGAGTTTATCTTTCATTAGTCCTTAAATATTTGTCCAATCTATTCTTAAACTGACTCGTATTCTGTGCAGATATTACTTCTTCTGGCAACTTGTTCCAAGCTTCAACTACTCTATTATTAAAGAAATGTTAATGTGGATTGTTTCCTGTAGGCTGATTGTCTAACTTTGTTGCAATCAACTTTGACAGAAATCGCAGTGACATTGCTGCTTTAGTAAGAACCAATGTGACAACTATCTTACTTAAAGGAGCAATGCAACTGTGATTTCAATCGAGAATTGCTAGCAACAGCCTTACGTAATCAAGGTACTGATATATGTTAGTAAGTTTATGAAAATTGTTATTAATTGACAATTATTTCGTAATCTGTGTGTGGAAAACCACTTGTTGTATTTTATAAATGACTAGTGGCCACCCGCGATTTCACCTGCGTGGTTCTCATTCCCGTGGGAGTGGATAAAAAGTATTCTATGTTTTAATCTAGGCTATCTACTATCTGTGTGCCAAATTTCAACCAAATCCATTCAGTATTTTTTGCGTTATTGAGGAACAAACATCCAAACCCACAAACTTTCACATTTATAATATTATTAGGAAGTAGGATTATTTCATAAAAGAGTTGGGTGAAGATTGTTTACCAAATAAGACAAGTAAGGATAGACAGACTTTAGAGCCACTTATTGCTAAGAGCTTAGCAACTTGCGTAGTATCTGATCCTACTGAGGAGACATATTGCAAACTGTACCTACTATACTATCACACTCTGTTTGTCTGTCCAAGAAAGCTAGTGGTGATTTTGAGAGATACTTTTTCTTTTTTTATTTTATTTACAAAAAAGTTTCTGTCATAGCAGGTTTTCACATCTTCAGCTATTTTTATAATAATTTAGTGGCAGTCAAGCACTCCTAAGATGGAATTTACAACGAAAAAGTATCTGTCATAACCACCAAGCTATCTAAGACAGAATGTAGGTGTCTTTGTTAGTCACTACGCAAGTCATGTAGCGAATCTCTAACCCTCGTATCTATAGATCAGTAAGTAATGACTTGAGTAAAACTTGCAACTTTCAAATGCTTCTAATATATTCACATGCAGTTTATAGTAATAATAATTAATCTTATTATTTAGCAGGGGGGACGCCAGCAAAGCCGGACGGGTGATCAGTCACCTTGGTCGGAACCATTTCACCTTATAATTAATCTTAGGGTGCTTCTACACGGCACAAGTAGCCCGAGCTACTTGCACCGTGTTGCGCGCTAGTTGAGCACTTACGCAGGTTACATGCTCCCTGGAAACATGTGAGAGGGTCCAGCTCCATAGCATTTTTCCCCCGCGCAATTAACCCGCGCCTCAACTAGCGCAAGCTACATGCACCGTGTAGAAGCACCCTTATATGCATCAAAACTGCATTTAAGATTGATTATACCATAAATTGCATGTGAATATAATATTAGAAGCATTTGAAAATCTCAAGTTTTACTTAAGTCATTACTTACTCGTCTATAGATATGAGGGTAAGTTCTGCAAGAGCTTGGATTCATATGAAGATTTTTAACTTATTCTTAATCAATCAATATTTTTCAGCAACCAATTGCTTACCAGCAAATTGCAGACACTGAGAGTGTGGTTCCCAACATAACAGTGGAGGTTCCTAATGTACCGATAATACCAGATCACTCTACGTACGCACCGTATGAACCACCTGCGTACGAACGTGAACATGCAGTGGTGCCACCGGCTATAGTAAGTTATTCAGTCATTAACCCCTTCGCTCAAGTTGCGCGCACATTTGCCGGATAACAATGAAATATATATTGTGTCTCATTTTCAAGATTTAAAGGATTAACCATAAACAGCCTTCATTCATGTTCTAGTCTAGTGCAGTGATTCCCAAACTATTTTGCGCAAGAGACCCTTTTTTCCAAAATGAAATGATAGCTTAGACCCTCACAGCCAAATTATTTTAAAAATCATATCAAATCATCATCTTCGTCCTCCTGCCCTTATCCCAATATATTTGGGGTCGGCGCAGCATGTCTTTTTCTTTCATACATCTCTATCACTCATCATCTCAAAGTTAACTTCCTTTCTAACCATATCCTCTTTTATACCGTCCATCCATAGGTATAAAAGGTAATCTCTTGAGATGGTTTCAGTCATATGTAGAAAATCGAACACAGAAGGTGGTGGTTAACGGTTTCTCATCTTGTGCGGTAAACATCTCATCAGGGGTACCTCAAGGCTCAATTCTTGGGCCATTGCTTTTTGTTTTATTCATAAATAACATAAATAATTGTTTTAAGCACAGTAAGTTTCTTTTATACGCCGATGATTTAAAAATTTATATGAATATTAACACACCTGAAGATTGTTTGAAACTGCAGAGTGATTTAGACCGTCTTTCCACCTATTGCACAGTCAATAAATTACAACTTAATATTAGTAAATGTAAGGTGATAACTTTCACAAAAAAAAATAACCCTATTACTCATAATTATAGTTTATGCAGCACCATACTTGAGCGAGTATCACTGATTAGAGATTTAGGCTTAATGATTGACTCGAAGTTGCATTTCGATACTCACATTGAACATATTACTAATAAGGCTTTTCAAATGTATGGATTTGTGGCACGAACTTGCAAACCATTTAAAAGATCTGAATCTTATTTGTTGCTTTATAAGTCTCTTATTAGATCTCAACTCGAATATGGTTCTGTGATTTGGAACCCCTATTATGCCAAATACAATGATCGCATTGAATTAGTCCAACGTAAATTTCTTCGATTAGTAAATTTTAGATGTCTCCGTGCGAAACGATCTTATGAAGAATCTTTAAATAAATATTCTCTTTTATCTCTTAAAAAGAGAAGATTACTTGCTGACCAGACTATTTTATATAACATTTGTATTGATATACATAATCAGATATATTTTAGAGTACCCAATAGACTTCCCCGTAAGGCTAATACTAAAACGTACCATTTCTTTTCCCCGCGAACTACCAGAACTAATGCAGGCAAGAGAGCTCCATTAAGGCGTCTGATGCATGCTTATAATGAAATATTATCTTGTGAACTTGATATTATGCACAACACGTCCCAAAACGTTTTTCGAAATAATATTTTGAAAATTCTTAATTAAATCAGTTGGTTTACTTGTTTTGTACCGATTAATATAAAATAAAAATGTTTTTTAAGTTAATAGATTAGCAATTACTTCATGCAGATATTTGTGGATAACGGTGTTGACTGTACAAATACTCAAAGAACCGATTAATGTGCTATGTGTATGTAATTTCCTTGTTCAGTTGTTTGTTATCCTAAATAAATTAAAAAAAAAAAAAAAAAACCATCTTTTCTTTGACCTTCCTCTACCCGTACCCTTATATCCATCCACCTTCATAAATCATAAATTTTATTTATGATTTATGATTTATTTCATACTCAAATATCAAGTGTAATTAATAATAATTATTATTATTATTCGTTTATATCAAACTCTGGGAAACCAATTTCAACCCCAAGGCAAGGGGTCGATAATTACCACTTTGGGAATCCCTGCTCTAGTGGTTTTTTATATTGTTTTGCTATTACTATGCTATGAACTTATGTCTTTGCCAATATACCAGTGACTGTCAAACTATAAAAAAAAAAACACCAAGTTAAAAATTAATAGTTTTTCCCATATTATTATTGGCAGTTGAATAAGTGTGTAAATATTCTGTTACTTTCTTTATAATATATATATATATAATAAATATTCTGTTACTTTCTTTAGTTTTTTTTAATTATAGTTTGTTGATCCATTTTCATCACCTTGTTTATTGCTTGTTATTGCAACCCATGAAGTATTAATGATTAAAATTATTATAGTATGTATATTACATGAATATTATTTTATCGTAAAATAATTATGTTAGGCCATTGATTTGAATAAATCTGCTCTATAACACTTTTATATTAAAAAGTACTTATTAAATAGTATTTATTTTTATTTTAGCCAGCGGCGCCCCTGGAATCACCTCAAATAGTGCCCTCAGATATGCCAGGCCCTGTAACCAGTGAGTACTAAAGATCATTATAACTATCTGGCAAATTTAATCCAAACCGTCCAAACATCTCGTAATATACTAAGATAAGACCTAATGATAAAACGGGTACGTATCAGAATGTCTAAAGTTAAAATGTCTAAAGTTAAAATGGCAAAGTTCAAAATGTCAAAAATCAAAATGCAAATGGTTTAAAATGTCAAAAATCATTATGTATAAATTCATAATAGCAAAATTCAAAATGTCAAACGGTTCAAACATCAAACTAGTTAAAATATCAATGGTCCATAAGTCAAAGGTTTACAATGATTTGAAAACAACAATTCGCCTTTTTTTTCATTTATCGCCTTGCAAAATTTTTTGAGAAATTCTTTGTAGTTTCTAGTAATTGCGTTACAATTTTTAAATTGTAACATGGAGGAGGGTAAACTTACGTTTTCGAAATTTGTGATTATTTACCTAAGATGTAACATTATTACACTATTGTGTAAAATAAAAATATGTTTTTTTACTATTATAATATACTTACTGTAATTATTCAGGTACTTAGATGTAAAGTGTTTATATTATGATGTAAATATAAATGATGATTTTCTTTCCTCTTTATCATATTCATTTTCTATTATTTTAAGGGCATGATTTTATCAATTACCTAATAAATGCGTTTTCAGTGACCTAGTTAATAATATTTGTTTCTAAAATAGTAGATCTCTCACCTAAATCGAATCACCAAATAATGTTAAAAGATTACCTAAATATTAATTAAAAATTACTTGGAAATAATATCAATTATCAAAATAATAAAAGTGTCACTGAAATTGAATCACCAAACAATATCAAAATAGTTTTAAAAACTCCGTTATAAAAACTCCACCCCTATTAGGAATTTTTCTATTAATTAGGTAACAGATCTATAATTTCGATAATTGAACGAATTAATCGATGCTAATAGTTAGATGATTAGATTTATAGTGACAGGTTTATTATTTTAGGTAGGTGTATTATTCCTGCCCGTAACTTACTTTTTAGAGCATAGATCTTAGGTATATTCAGGCTATAGAAAAAAGTGATCAAACTATAATTTAAGACACATATTTACATTAATCCGATGATTTATACTTTAGAGACAGTTTTGGTAAATATGATAACTAATATATTTCTTGGAGATAAATATTATTATTAGGGTATTGCAGATTAGTGACACATCTAAACTTAGCTGTCAGAAAATTTTGTTCCCTTTTATTTTCACTTTTGCTATAGTATGTACCTGTGCGAATCAAGTTCGCATACGTACACACTATGGCAAACTATTTTCAGCACATGTTGCTGCAGGTTCGCGAACCTAAGTGAGTAACCTAACTTTAACGTGCGCTTATTGTCCTCCAGTTTTTTGTGTGCATTTCTTTGATTCATTGCAATATATCAATTGGATGCACTCGCCGAGATCACCAGTCAAGACCGATATATAATTATACTCTTTGGTCAAGACTAAGCCACCACGAGACGCGGAGTGCACGCCGCTCGACCAATGCACCGCGCCCGTGTTATGTGCACGCGCTGACTATTAACTTATTCAAATCACACTTTCTCAACTTCAACTTTGGTAGACTGCTACACTTATTACCAAACATTAAAGCAGGAGAATAAGCGATCCCCTCCATGAAAAAAGACTCCGGAAACAGTGAGCTTTCCGTACAAACGTAATACATAATTATCTGTGGTAGGTAATACCAAAATGATTTGCGATTGGAACATATTTAATCCTCACCACTGAGGTACTGGCTTACCTCTTACTGCCGGAACACAACAATTTTCAAAGTCCCCCTAGACTATGTCTATGCTGAAACGTCAAGAAAATCCAAAATCAAACCAAATACTAACTAATTATCAAATTACTTTTAATAAAACCGCAAGAAAACTACGCTAGTATCCGTTACTCCGGCAAACCGTGAGCTTCCCATACAAAGTATTAACATAACACCAGAATGATTCGCAATTTAACCATAATTAACTTTTTTTGTGATGTTATTAATTGGATAAAGAAAGACATTATTTATCTAGTAATATTTAACTAAATAAAAAATCCAAAATACCAAACCAAACAAAAATTATTGCGATTTACAGTTTTGTATGAAAAACTGTAATTGGAATTTATTGTGAATTGGTAATTTGAATATTAGACATTTTAAGTTTTGATCATTTGAACTTAGACATTTTAATTTAGGACTATCTGACCGTTTGACATTTTCGTTTTTGACATTTTGAACGTTTTACATTTTAATCGTTAGACATTCAAATTTTTGACATTTTGAACTTTGCCATTTTAAGTTTAGACATTCTAACTTTAGACATTCTGATACGTACCCGATAAAACATTCTTTAGGAAGGCCTACTATGCCTGTAGCGGTGGGTGTTGTGTGGCAGATATGTATGACGATGATAGTTCCTTTAAAAAAATGTATTTTCTTTTATATAAAAGGTTTGGTATTTGCATGGGATCTCACTAGGAACATCAGATGTGGCTTAGTTAGCTGGTACCGTCATCTAGTGAGGTGAATTTAAACTAATGTTGGAATTAGTTTAAAATTACCTCACTAGTTGGCGGTACCTGCTTCGATTTGTTTTTGTAATGTTCAAATATAGATAAAAAAGTCATAAAACTATTAAATTATTTCTTAAAAAAATCACCAAATACAAAATTGTACGGAAACAGTAAATATAGTGGTTTTTTTTAACAAATTTCAATAAAAATTGAATAACACCTACTGGAAATAATTTGTACTAATAAGATTGTTTTGCTTTCTGCGTTTCAAAGATTTTGACATTTCTTTGAAAATTTGGTAAAGTTTGTTTCTATCTGTGCTAGGCATGCTGCGACGATAGCGGCGCCATCTAGCATTCTAAATCATACCGATAGTCGCCTTACGACGAGCCATTTCTTTAGTATGGGATGAGGTATCTGAACTATAGTATTATGTAATCTGTGGTATTTGTAACAAATAGAAGCATATAAAACAGCATAGTAAAGAGCGCTCGATGCAAGCTGAAAGACTTCAATAATGGGGCTCCTGACAAAACGTCTCTTAAATTTTGATCAATTGCCTAGTATAATTGGAACAACCGTGGATGTAAAGCCTAGGATTGGGTGTTAGGTCTCAAAGTGGATAGTGTATCATGAAGGAAGGTTCTATTAATGTGTTGTTTTTTCCCTAGATGGTGCTGATAATGGTCCCCGTGAACGGTTCCCTTCTGAGCGCGCCCCCGGCTCGCAGCGGCTACCACAAGTTAGGGATATACCCGATAGCTTAGGTAAGACAATTATATAATGTTACAAGTTACACTAAGACCCAATTTCACTATCGGAAATAAACGCTGTTTATACTGACCTGTCATTATTGACATTGTAATGAATGAACAATATCTTGTATCAATAATAGGCTATTTGACAAATTTTGGAAAACCATTTTACATTATTCCTTATTACGTAATAAGCGCACCACATTGATATTTCAGAAAAAATCAATGTATTTCATTAAAAAAACAGTGTTGAAGTTTAAAATTTTAAAACCGCGCCAAAAACGCTACGGCGCTGGACACGTGACTTGTTGACGTCACTAGCCTGTAAACATTGTAATTTCCTTAGCCATTTGACAGCCATCAATCGCGGATCCTTAGTCTATGGTCGTGTCAAACGCCTGAAGCCATATTTATTTACAGGCAAGTGACGTCATCAGTAATCTTAGAGCATTTTTGCCACAGAAAAAAATTCAAAAACTATTGCATTTTTCTAGGTGAAATTAATCAATTAATAGACTTAATTTAGTCTATATAATAGTTAAATATGTTTTTTACGCTAATATCTGTTAGGATGACCACAATTTGTAGTATATTTTCAATGTTGTCAAATACCCTATTGTTATGAGCTGGTGAAAGCAATTTGAAATAAACCGAGATTAAACTCGACATTTAAAATAGATTATGCAAAAAGTGATTTTTAAACAATTTGTGAAATTGGTCCTTTTGATGTTTTTTTGAGGATGTTAAATACCTGCAATTGAATTCAACAATCCACACATTTTAATTTATCTAATAAACTGTAAAGTTGTTTAACAGTTATAATGTTTCACATTTTTACATTCATGTTTTGTATTAAAATACATATCAAGCTTGTCAAGTTTGTTTGAAGTCTGTTGCTAAAACGAATAGGGTATAGCAAAATTAGCAAAGCCATCACTGAACATACCTTGTGTGTTTTTTTCTTTTTGTACAATGGGATAGTACTTGGCATTCATCTCACCTGATGTTAAGTGACGATAAGGCCGAAGGTGGAAGCGCACTACACCTGGAATCCTCATCACTGACGATATGGCTATCTTACCTCTAACTGCCGAAACACAACAATTTTTAAATTGTTGTTATGGCGTCAGACTTAGGTAAGATGGTGGTAGCTAGCCAGGCGGACTTGAAATAAACCCTACCACCAATCAAACCGAGTACAAATTGTACCCCCTGGGAATCGAACCCGGGACCCCTGCGTCTTACACGGGTGGGCGAACCACTAGACCACAGAGGCGGTTGTCTCTCCTCGGGCTGCACTGCAACTCAACATTTTTGGCACCTTTATGTAATTTTGAACATTTTGTTTCATAGATAAAGTGTTCATACCTCGCGGCGGGTACAGCGGCGGTCGTGGTCGCACTTCGTGGAGAAACCCCCAATTCCAACCACGGTATAACCACCCCTATAGACGGAATAATATGCATAGGGTAAATATATTTTATTGGTTATAATAATACATAATTGCTAATAAATTCTGTGTGTTATGGTTTTACATAATAATCATCATAGTAATAATTTTAAAGTTTTGCTATTATTAACTGATATAAAACGACATTTGGATTTTTGGAAGTTTTGAGTGTCAATATAAAACTTGAACATTATTTCCTTTATTTGAAACTAACTCTTTTATTGAAGAGTGCGTAAAAAAGGTAATCATCGATGACCAAACATCAAAATTTACTTAATTTTCACAGGGAAATTTCAACCAACGGCAATCGTTTCCCCCCCAACAAATGCGGCCTAGTCCCCCTCAAATGAGACCTGAAATCAGACCGGAAATACATCCGGACATTCGTCCGGAATTCCGACCAGATATTCGCCCGGAAATGCGGCCTCCCCGCCCTGATTTAAGGCCTGATATTCATCCAGAAATGCGTCCGGATATGCGCCCTGATATGAGAGATATGCGCCCTGATATGAGAGATATGCGCCCTGATATGAGAGATATGCGCCCTGAAATGAGAGATATGCGCCCTGAAATGAGAGATATGCGCCCTGAAATGAGAGATATGCGACCTGATATGAGGGAAATGCGACCTGATATGAGAGAAATGCGACCTGATATGAGAGAAATGCGACCTGATATGAGAGATATGCGTCCGGATATCCGGCCAGACATGCGCCCGGATATCCACCCGGACATGCGCCCGGATATCCGCTTAGATCCTATGCCGCAAATGCCTCCCCAAATGGGCCCGGAAGTATCTCCCGAACGCCCTATCATACCAGAAATGCAATTCCGCCCCGAAAATCGATTCGGGCCGAATACGCCGCGTCCTAATTTTAGGCCGAATATGGACGAAAGGCCGTTCGGTCCAAGGCCTATGTATTACCCTCGTCCGGGTTTCAACCCGAGGCCTTTCGGACCTCCGATTAGGGAAATAGTTCCGAATAGTGCTAGCCATATGCCCCAAGTGACTATAAGGCAGCCGTTGCCGATGCCGAAAATGGATAAATTCGGCCCTGGGGGGAAACCGAGGGAACAAGAAGTGATAATGTTGCCAGTACAGTTACCCCCTAATTTGCCACCGGGGGGGTTGGCGGGGAAGAAAGTGTTGATCAACCCACACTTTAAGGGAAACTTCCAGCCACCGGGTGAGGGTAAGTTTCTCAATTTCTTAATAACTTTATAAATTAGAATGTTATGAATTGAAAGGGTGAATGGACGGACAAATGTATTCTATGACAAAACTGAAAAAATCTACTTTTTTGCTAATATAGGGTTTAAGATATGATAAATCGAAGCTCAAAACACGCAAATTTTGATTCGTGTCAAAAATACAGACCCTAACAAAGGTGTTAAAATGGATACATTTGAGACTCAAAGGTATTAAACTGGCAAAAATGAATACATTTCAGGCTTTAACATAATTTTTGTACATTCATAACTCATTTTGAACTTTTTTTAAAAAAAATTTCAGTTAACTCTTTTGTCCACTCAGCCCTTCAATTAGCCCTTAAATACTTAAATACTCCGTGTATTTAATGGAATTATTTGACCTATTTTCATACAAAGTTGAATAAAAACAACTATACAATTATATGTATTGTATAGTACCGAGGTGCCCATATGTTGGATCGGATCGACCGGTCGATCGTGAGGGAGGAGGGAGAGAGAGCAAGAGGTTTTAAGGTCGATCGCCAAGAATAACAGATTTGACACTTTGCACCCAATAAATTTTTACTTATGCAATTTTATCTCGATAAATATTTTGGTGGGTTAAACGGTCAAAATGTCGATCTCTTAAGTAGTCATAAATTTTTGCTAGGTCGATCTCCTTAAGAAAAAATATGGGCACCCTTGGTATAGTAGATAGAATTAGTGTAATTCTACTGATCATGTAATGAAATGTCAAATCTTTTTTACTCTGTGGTGACATGCTGTATGAATATATGAATACTTTCTAGCAATTTCATTTCATTAACGGAAAATTTCAATAACCTATCCTCGCCTCAGTAAGAGATAGGCTTACTAAAGATTTGTTGCCTAAATATTTCTGTTAAGGGTCCATAATAGAAAAACATGGTTTGCGCGGGCTATATTTTTATATAGAAAACGTAAAGTTGTAGCCATAAAAAAACACAAGCTAAAGAGATTATCTACTAGCTACAAGTATTAAATTGCGTATAAACCTCACAGATGATGGTAAAAAAAAACAATATCATCAAAAGCGCTTGTCGCGGGTCATATTATTGGCGTAAATAATAGCGGAAACGTATTGAATTCTACATAAAAATACACTTTAACTGTGCAGTTGCTCCAATAACTTTTATTCAAGAAAGGTAATTTTGCTAAAAATAATGATGAAAAAACAACGAAAAGCTTCGAAAAAGTGCAGAAGTGAGGATATTTTCCATACTCTTTACACGTAAAGAAAAAGATAGAAACAAATGTTTTCGCATAAACGATCCTTAATAACGGAAAAAAAAACGGCAAAAAATCAGTACCCCTTAAATATTTCTTTTTTTAGTATTTGTTATTATAGTGGCAACAAAAATACATCATTTCTAAAAATTTCAGCTGTCTAGCTATCACGGTTCACGAGATACAGCCTGGTGACAGACAGACAGACAGACAGACGGACAGCGAAGTCTTAGTAATAGGGTCCCGTTTTTACCCTTTGGGTACGGAACCCTAAAAACAACAGTTGCCCAGTAACAGATGCATAGTAGGCCTATCTCTTACTTAAAATAGATTATTGAAATCGGCCATAATTCAACATATCCATAAAAAAGACTTGCTTTCCATAACTTAATTCTACATTGATCATGATTAAAGTATAACATATTTTTAACTCTGTGACATGCAATAAATGAATATGAAATGTATGACCATTGTCACAGGGTTGCCAACGTACATACCAACCAGAATTCAAAAGAGCCCGCCTCTCAGCCCTACACTGGAGAGCAAATTCGGTAACTGAATATGTCCTTGGTAGATAGTGTGTGTTTGCTTCACTATTATTATTTATATCACTCATTCCTCCTGCCTGTTACCTGCAACCTTTTTAAATTTTTAGTATACATTTTTATAAGACATAAAATTCATTGGGAAAATAGTGGAAAAAATTTTTACTTGTCCGTGGTCCCTAAGTCTAAATTCCCCTTGGGGTACCACAAGCAAATATTTTAGCCCGTGGAACACTTAAGGGGGACAAAAGGGTACCATGGTAAAATTATTTGGTCCATGGTGTGGTACCCCTTGGTAATCTTTTTATGTCATATTGAAATTTTTTAGATGGGGTACCATGGACAATATAAATATATTTAATAAGGTGATTGTGAGTAAAAATATTTGCTCGTGGTACCACAAGGGGAACTTAGACTGGGGGACCACTGGCAAGTAACGGAAAAAAATTAAAAGACAAATCCATCTAGCCATATTTGGGTTTGGATGGTGTCTTTTTTATCCATATACAGTCAGCACCGCGTCAAGTTATACAAACTGCAATTCATTTTGAACCTTAAGGTTCAAGGTTCATTGAAGTTTAAAATTGATTGAAATATATATAGTACAAAGTAGGCAGGAGTTAAAATATCCTATATCGACATTCACAATTAATATTTAAATAAAAAAAAATATATTTGGAAAATACAACTAATCTCTAATCGCTATGGTGGAAATCAAATCATGACCATTCGCTTTTTGGGCTTTCTGACCAATGAGCTATTGAGGTATTAAAAGATTCTTGTATTTTCTAGTATAAAATTATACATGCAATGTTTAATTTTTGCTTGTTTCTTTCATGTTAATTGTGTTATACTTTTTCACGCATGTATTGTTCCAATATTCTGTAGCAAAATATACCTTATCCTGAATGTAAATTTATTATGATAATGTTATTGCGTGCTATTATTAAATATTTTGCCAAAAAATATTATATTAAAAAAGGGTATTACATAATTTTTGTCTTGAAGCAAATGTGACGAATATCTCTTAGTCCTTTAACCTCCCCCACCACCGGTGATACTAGATGAGGTTTTAGTTAGATTAACACCCCAAACCAACCAATGTCCCGTGTATTTTTTGTATAAAGTAGTTACCTTAAAAATGACGCTTATTTCGGTTAAAACATCACGCATTCAACGTAAAAATGAATACACGTGATTTCTCACACTCCCCCTCCCCCCTTGTGTTATTTCGTGATTTTTTCCGAACCCCCTCCCCCCTCCCCCCTTTTAAGCCTCACGTGATTAATGGACGACCCTAAAAAGGAAAACCTAGCTAGGTTATTAACATTTAGCACAATAGGGTATTTGACTATTGTTGAAATGTAGATATTTTTTACTTCATTATGTCTGTGTAATATGTTTTATGTCAATAAAGTTATTATTATTAAAAAAAAAAAAAATTATGACATTCAGAAATATAACATTATTTAATAACAAATGTGAAAAAAGAAATTCAATCTGTATTTTAACAAGCGAATTATGAGCTACTTAATTGTGACCTTAGCTATCTCCTTCTAAAACGAAATTTTCTATGGCGAGAGTATGGCGGTACAAGCATGTGACGTCACTTGCTTATAGCGCTCTCCTTGTCTAAATTAGAAAGTTTGATGCTCTACATCGCTGAAAATATGCAAGATATTTGAAAAGAAATACCTATGTTGTGTTGCTAATATTTCAATAAACATGTTTAGTCAATAAAAAAATCAGTGAAATACCCTATTATTATTATAAATTGTACAAAAAAAAATCCCTATGTACTATGGGCAACAGCGTCGCTTAACCGTGTACAGGCGCTTCCGAGGGGCGTTGCCTTGTGCCACCGAATTGACACAGAAAGTGCCAAATTAACTTTATACTAACGTAATATTAAGTTATATTTACTAACAATATTGTTTATACATATATGTTTTAGTTTTAAGGTATGTATCTATGGGCCATTGTTGCCTGATTATAAATAAATAAATAAATAAAAAATATTAACCAGTTTGCAACAAAATTCGTTTGTGCGCGTATCGCCCCTGCACGAACTAAACGTAAGCTGTGTCGGCACGGCGTGCAAGCGATTTTAACCTTACGAGTGGTTAAGCGATGCAGTTGCCCATGGTACTTATCTATTTCAAATGTCTTTTCCTATAACTAATATATTTATTTCGAAAATTAGTATTATACCTGGCTAATACAATAGATTTTCAGTTGACTAAACAAATACATTATTCACTAGGGCCAGTAAAAGACATCGACGACGCAGCGGAGAGATTCATAGCGGAGCAAAGGAACGCCCTCGCTAGGGCTGCCAACAGAAAGTTACCACCTCCAAGACGTTCGCCGCAGAGGTAATTAATATGATTATTTTGATAAGGTATTATTTATTTGTTACTTTTAAAAGTGTTTCTGTTACTTCAATCTGTACAAATTATTATAATCTCGCATTGTAACATTGGAATTACAGGTCTAGATTGAACTATTTGTTTACTAATTATTTTGCCGATTTTTACCTACGAATTGCATTCAATTGGCTTTGATAACTTTTTGAACATGACTGGAAATCTCAAAACCATTTCGAGGAATAAGCTTTCGGTACAGTGTCTACTAATTAAATTTAAAAAAAGTCTATATTTTTAAAGATATTTATAATATTCAATAAAAAGCTTTAACTTTCAAATGACCTTCATATGACGTCATCACATACAGATCTCCCAGCCATAATAAAAAAAAGAAAAAAGTGCAAAGACAATTTTGACAATGAACTTGGCATTAGGGATGGTGGAAGGTGGAAGTGAAAAAATATCGATATAGGTAATATTTCTCAGAAAAAAATGGGATGAAATGGGACGGTGACTAAGTAATGGATTCTAATTTTAAGGTATTGTAAAACATAAAAAATAGCAAAATAAACCCCTACGTGAAATTTTGGCTCGATTTGACGAATTTTACGATGATTTTTAAGACTCAAAGTTGGAAAAAATCAAAATGCTCCAGTAACAAAATAGTGTCGACTATTAGAATCCATACGTAATTACCAAAAAAATGTTTTGGAAAAATTATTGTAAAAACATCTATCGATATATCAGAGTATTTAATATCGCCCGAAAAATATCGATGAACTTATCTCGTAATTTTTTCCACATCCCTACTATTAAATGTTTGTAAATAGAAATAAAGTATGCACATATTTTCACAATGTTTATTATGATATCCTGCAAATTTATCAGTCCACAAGCAATCGTTACAATTTCATCCATGTAGCCTACATCCAAAATAGACACAATACATACAATACATTTCGCAATTTGGGTAGATTGAGCGTGTCAGTTTTTACAAAGTTTTTCAGCAGAGTTTCCACTGGTAAGCATTTTTATTATAATTTTACCACCTCAAAAATTATTGCGGCAAATAGGCTAGAACCGTCACAACTGGATTAAATGAATAAAATAGAAGAAATATTAAATATAACTTATTTGTTTACAAACAACCATAAAGTCATTATGACAGTTAATGACACTTGGCCTTTCTTTTTCTATAAGTAGATGGCAAAGGTTTTCTTCTTAAACTTTCATGCCACTAATGACGTCATTCCGGTTGACCATATCCGCTCGACAAATATATTTATAAAAAAATAAATACGGGACCAAATGTTAAAATATTCAAATTAGTTTCTTAAATTGGCCTAATCTGTAGTAAAAAAATATAAAAGAAATACCTTTTATTTTTTAACCAAAGCCAATTGCTGTAGTTTGACTATACAGGGTGGATTTTTAAGACGGTACATTAAGGGCAGGTACCTTCTCCGTTATAGTTACAGGAAAATGTTCCTAGGAGACCATCCATAACTTTTTAAGGTATTATGAACTGAATTCACAGATTTTGGAAAAAAAATACGGTTAGCAAAAAAAATGCTAAAATACCAAGTTTGGCATTAAAAAATATTTCGAGTTGATTTATCGTTTTTCAGTACAAAATGTATGGGGAAAGTTTTTGGCGATTTCTGTCGTTTCTAGTACTCATACCTTAAATGGTCCCATAGAGTATTTTGATACCCACACGAAATAGGACCGACTGGCATTCAAAAATTTTTTTTTGGTATTTTAACATTTTTTTTGCTAACCGTAATTTTTTTCCAAAATCTGTGAATGCAGTTCATAATATCTTAAAAATTTATGGATGGTCTCCTAGGAACGTTTCCCAGTAACTATAATAACGGTTAAGGTACCTTCCCTTAATGTACCGTCTCAAAAATCCAACCTGTATAAGGTGGTATCAAATGATGTGATGTTACTTAAACAAATGATAGTGTTGCTTAAACTGAACAACTTGCTCCAGGGACATAGGTCGAAAAACTATTTTTTATTACACCTTTCCATACTAAGTCTGTCAGCTGACCAATACATTTTGTATGGGAGTATGAAATTATTTTTTCTTATTTGGACATGTTCCTTGGAGAAAGTTGTTCAGTTTAAGCAACACTATCACCTATTTAAGTATCATCACATCATTTAGTACCACCTTATACAGGGTGTTTGGTAATAGCCTTTAAAACCGAATATGGTTAATAGGGACCATCAAACTAAACAGCTTTAACTATGTGACCAACTCTGAAATCGCGAAAACAAAATCAGCTGTTTCATACATTTTGATATTTTTGTTATTAATTTTTGTATGAAACAGCTGATTTTTTTTTCGCGATTTCAGAGTTGGTCCCTTAGTAAAAGTTGTTCAGTTCTTTATAAGGCTATTACCAAACACTCTGTGTACAAACTACTGTTTTAAAGGTAATTTAATGAAGATTATAGCAATATATGGTTTATAAAATAGGTTAATACGAGTTATTCGCACCTCGCGCGAAGGATGCGCGGAAAGTCGCTACCTAACCTGCTTATTAATAGTATTTCATGTAGAAGACAGACTTCAGCTTACAGCCATATCTTAGTTAAATAGATTTATTTATACATCGTGAAATTTTAATCATTTGGTTCCCGCAGTGGGGTGGTTCCACTCATGATTACAAGCAACTTATACCAGGGCTCTGTCACTCCACGCGCGAGTATGAAACGCTCGGCGTCCTCTGAGAGGACAAATTCCATACGTCAGAAAGGATAAGACCTACGCAATAGAAAGAGAGAGAACTGCTAGTACTACAGTAGCCCGTAGAACATTTAAATCACCAAAAAGGTTACAGTTTGCCGTTGTGATATAGTTAATTATTACGAAATTATTACTTTGGCAATCAAACAAAGCTGTAGAACACGACAATAGTTAAACCATGTGGTAAACCTCGAAAAATAAAAAAATAAAATTTTTGGAGATATACAAATATAGGTTACGGCGGGTTGCGATCTGTAAAACTTGGGTTAAAGTATCTATAATGGGTACTATAGGTGAATGTTTTGGAGCGAAGGGAGCGCTGCGCGACCTGAATTGCACTTTATTGTGTCGGAGCAAGAGTCGCAATTTATTTAAACGATTTTGCGGAGTGCAACTTATGTACGCTAGTACGATTATCTATTCTGTGCTTATACTATGAGGCCAAATAATATCGTGACAAAAAAATCAGCTATTCCATACATTAAGGTAGGTCAAGTAGGTATTGCGCTTTTGTATGGAACAGCTGATTTTTTTAGCCCCTAAGTAAAAGTTGCTTGTAATCATGAGTGAAATCACCCTACATTGTGGGAACTAAATGATTAAAATTTCAGCGTTAAATTGCATATGATTTTCCATACAAACAAGCTAATTTCTCAAAGTTTTTTTAATACAAATTCAATCTGATTTTATTTGAATTTGATATTCTTTGAAAGTTGTAATAGTCAACTTGGGGACACTGTCGAATTTACTGTATAATTTCTCCATTTCGCTGTGTGTGTTAGAATAGAAATAAATTAGAGTTACATTACGCGAAAATTTAACATTTTTCAATTCTGAAACTGAATGAAAAAAACTGTAACACGGTGAATAGAATAAATTATACAGCAATTTTGACAGTAAAGTCCGCAAGTTTACAATTACAGCTTTCGAACAAGCGAACGAAGCTTTCAAAAAATACCTATTGAATTTTTAAACTTAAGACATTCCAATGCTATTTTTATATTAAGATAATTTTTTTAAATACCTTTCTGAGTATAGCTCTTTTGTGTGAAAAGCCATATAGGTAGTGGCTCCTATTTTCTTTTGATTCGAGAGTAGAATTCAGTAGAGTCGGCAGATATTAGTTTTGCAGAAAAATCGACTATGGATGAATCGATATTAGTCATCCTATCTATAATTCTAAAGTGTCCACCTATTTTTACGATATAACTAAGGACGCAAGAACTACATTAATACAGCGATAATTGATGCATTTCTAGATATCTATCTATGTATTGATATATAGTATCGATAGAATCGTGGCATAAGTTCATACTCGATCGTAATACTGGTCGATAGCATAGTCACTGCGATAGACTTTCGATGCTATAACCGATTTTGGGAACTTCGATAGGCAATAGATTTCCAGGCAACACTAGTTCGTATAATTAGATTCTTTCGCGTTGCGAGTCGATGTGCACAGCTTAGCACATACAGTAGCGGTCACATAACAAAAGATACCAGTTGATTATCATACAAACTTTGAAGTCTTGGTTCTCCGTCAAGGATTGACCTAGCTGTGATCTGACGATGGCCATCCAGGGACTGAATGGAGGAGATTCAGATCGCTACACACACCTAACTGATCTGGTCAGCATTTTAATAAATACACACATCAACTTTGTCTAGGGATACAGGTGCTATTTTCATACAAACGAGGTAACTAGCCTTGGTTTCCTGCCAGGGATGTACTGTGCTGTGATCTTATGACGGCTATCCAGCGAGTGAATGGAGGAGATTCAGATCGCTATACACACCCAACTGATCTGACCAGCATTCTAAAAACGTAATGGACATTTTTAAAAATACCGCGAAAATAGCATGAAAATGTATGGAAATCTTCAAACTGAGAACTCTGACCCATTAATCTTTTAGAATGATGATCAGATCAGGGGCCGTACCGACTAACGCATCGATTATCGAAAAGTTTGCCGAGTTTCAACTTAAAACAGAAAAATCAAAGTAAGTAATTTCGTTTTGTACTTTCTGTTGACGTAATTTGGATGATATCGATGTTCGTGTGACATCATGAATTGGGGTTCGCCATTTTGGCCCAATTGGGGCTCGATTTATGTTTTAATTTGAAACCCGGCAGACTTTTCGATAATCGATGCGTTAGCCGGTACGGCCCCAGTTGGGTGTGTATAGCGATCTGAATCTACTCCATTCACTCCCTGGATGGCCATCATCAGATTACAGCACGGTACATCCCTGGCAGAAAACCAAGGCTTCAAAGTTACCTCGTTTGTATGAAAATAAGCACCTGTATCCCTAGACAAAGTTGATGTGTATATAAAGTATATTACGTTAAAAAAACCGCGAAATTAGTAAAAAAATGTATGAAAATCCTGAAAATGAAAACTCTGATCCTTATTTCTCTTAGAATGCTGATCAGATCCGTTGGGTATGTATGTATAGTGATCTGAATCTCCTCCATTCACTCCCTAGATGGTCATCATCAGATCACAGCTAGGTCAATCCCTGGCGGAGAACCAAAGCCTCAAAGTTACCTATCTCGCATGTATGAAAATCGACTCGTGTCTTTAAATGTGACCACCACTATATTAGCTGGACTCCCCAGACGAGTTTTCAGCAGAATACTTAGTTGTTTGATGTACATTATCAGGTACATAGAGAACACGACGATAGAGATTGAAAACGATATGATGGCTCGCGGGCGCGCCGACAGCGATCTGGAGCTGCTGCGGCGCCAAGAAGAGTTCATACACGCCAACAGAGCCGGGCTCAGGAGAAGGTAACATTTAACATACATACATACACTAGCGGCCGCCCGCGGCTTCGTCTGCGTGGAAAGGTTTTTGCTATCCCTCGGGAACAATACATTTTTTCGGGATAAAAGGTACCCTATGTCCTTTTCTGTAACCCTGACAACGTGTATGCAAAATTTCATGATGATAGGTTCAGTAGTTAGGACGTGAAGGCGTAACAAACAAACAAACGGACTTTCGCTTTTATAATATTAGTAAGGATATACAGAGTGGAATTTTAAGACGGTACATTAAGGGCAGGTACCTTAACCGTTATAGTTACAGGAAAACGTTCCTGGGAGACCATCCATAACTTTTTAAGATATTCTGAACTGCATTCACAGATTTTGGAAAAAAATTACTGTTAGCAAAAAAAAATGCTATAATACCAAAATATTTTTTTTATGCCAATCGATCCTATTTCATGTGTCAAAAGACTATGAGAACCATTTAAGGTATGAGTACTAGAAACGACAGAAATCGCCAAAATCTTTTCCCATACATTTTGTACGGAAAAACGAAAATCAACTCGAAATATTTTTTATTACCAAACTATCCTATTTCTTACTGTGATTAAAATACTCTTTAAGGCCAACTGAAATTTGAGTACATTTGAGACCCTTAATGTACCGTCTCAAAAATCCACCCTATTGTATACATTCACGCCTGTTTCCCATGGGGGCAGGCAGAGACTATGGATTGCCACCTGCTACGATCCTTGCTTCGCTCTTTCGCTTTCACACTTCTTTCGCTTCATTCACATCCATCAATCTTTTCATACATGCCCTGCGGTCTTTGTCACTGCGTACACTAGCCTTATGTAAACGAAACTGCGTAACATCTAAACATTTGATAAAACTGTAAATTCTGAATGTTTGTGCGCGAATCACGCAAAAACCGCTGAACGGATTTTGACGGAAATTTCAAAGTTTGGTGGCTTGAGGTCCAACTTAAAATCTAATCTATGTTTCATTTAATTCGGATGGGTAGAACCAGCCTTTCTATTGTCTAATTTAAAAATCTATCGCAATCGCTTTCAGGATGTAACACATTGAAGCTTCTTTTTGGCACAAATGAAAACTTACCAGAGAAATGCAGCAATGTGTTAAATCCATCTGTCAAACGAAAGCGATTGCAATAGATTTTTAAAATTAGACAATTAGCCCCCAGGTAAACAGCTTGAACTCTCTCCGTAGTATGTACTAGCTTTTCTATACTAAGGAGATAATTTAAACTGTGGGTCTATTGCCCAAGTGTCGTCGACTTCGCCGTCGGCTTCATTTGACAGATGGTTGTAATTCATTGCTACGTTTCTTTGGTAAGTTTTTATTGGTACCAAAAAGAAGTAGCAATGTATCTCATCCATCTGTCAAATGAAGCCGACGGCGAAGTCGACGACACTTGGGCAATAGACCTGCTGGTCGCTTTATTTTATCACGGGCAAAAGGAATATCTATTGGGGATTTTTCTACTGTTCTTAGACAACAAATGAAACTTCAGCTTAATTTCTTGGGATAAGGTTGATTTTTGTTAAATGTTCAGGATTATTTGGGTATTATTCCCATCTTCTAATCTAGCTATCCATCCCAGGTTGGATGTTTGGGTTTTTTTGTGTTATCTTCCGACCTACTTCAAGTTGGATATATGGAATACATGAACTATTTTTGTTTCCAATTTCTAACCCGTCAAAAATTCAGTTTCTTGGATTTTTCAAAATCTGTGGATATCTTATTGGAATAGTGCTTTTAAAAATGCCCAACATCTGAACATTTTTTTTATGCACAACGGGGTAGCGCTAGGCCTTTACCTCACCTGATGTTAAGTGACGATAAAGCCGAAGGTGGAAGCGCACTACACCCGGATTCCTCATCACTGAGGAATTGGCTATCTTACCTCTAACTGCCGGAACACAACAATTTTTAAATTGTCAGCGTCAGATTTAGGTAAAATGGTGGCAGCTAGCCAGGCGGACTTGAAATAAGCCCTACCACCAACTAAACCGAGTACAAATTGTACCCCCCCTGGGAATCGAACTCGGGACCCCTGAGTCTTACACTGGTGGGCGAACCACTAGATCTTATTGTAAACCAGCGACCGCCCGCGACTTCGTCTGCGTGTTTTTTTTGCGGGATTTACCAATTTTAATGTATACTCCGTGAAAACTAGATAGAATAAATAAACCCGATGTGACACAAATTCCAGTTGGCCTGTTAGAAACGTGATTGGTTGCTTTTCCCTACTTTTATTATCAGTGGTTTTTGAAGAAACAATTATGAACATTACGTTGTTACAAGGCCTTTAAAACCTCATGAGAATGTACATAGTTTTAAGAATTTAAAATATTTTATTTAACAAGCCGCTTCCATAATTTGTTAGTAAAAATATGCATCCGAGATCGAATATGATGACATGCTCATGATTTTTTTGTTATTGTTCCTTAATGTACACTCGGTCGCTACGGTCTACATGTATTTCACTCAAATATGTTCTAGTCTTAAGTAACCTATTGTGTGATGAGGAAATAAATGATTGATTTATTATTAATAAACACCCGTGTTTACACAGGATGCGTTCTCCGTCGCCCGGGCGTCGGTCGACTTCCCCGCGTCGTTCGCCGGACCGGCGCCACCGGCCGGACCGGCCGGACAGGCCAGACAGGCCGGACAGACCGGAACGGACAGATCGACCGCACGATGAGGTTAGATATACGAGGGCGGTTTAATAAGTCCATGACTTTGAAAATAAGAAATACTTTTTTTCATAATTTATTTTTGTATCTTAAAAAAAACTCCTTAGGTATCATTACACATTTTTTTAATTCGGTAAAAGATTATTACTTTTGGAAACATAAAGCTCAAGCGACTTTTAACTTTTCTTAATGACCCTTTCGACCCTCTCGGCGGCACTCGTGACATCAAAACTCATCGAATGAAGATGCGAATCCTTCCTCTAAATTTAGCCCACTGAAATTTTTTCTTCTACCAAACATAGATAAATGTCTTGGCGGGCAAAGATTTCCATCAAGCCAAAAGGCGGTGTTTGATATGGGCCCTCATTTCAGTTACCACAGTTTTCGGGCGATGAAAGAAAAAAAATAATGGGTCAAAGAGGTAGAACTTTGTTGGACTGAATACGCAGAGCTACAAAAAGATTATGTAGACAAGACAATTAAAACAAAATATGACGAAAAAATATGTTTCTTCTCTACAAAGTCATGGACTTATCAAACCACCCTCGTACACAGTCCTTAAAAGTAAAAAACTAATCAAAATGCATTTTAGTATAGATTACCGCAACATGTCAAGATTTTGACCTTGATGTAGACATTAAGGTCAAAAGTCTTAAGATAAAATTAACACAGTAAGGTTTAAAGTTGATTGAAAAAATTGACAGTTTGTAAATTTGGTGACTGCTCAGTTTTTCATATTTAATACATTAGAATGTTATGATATGAATTTATATTAGAAACTTAATTTAGAATAAGAAAAAGGATTTACTTAAGAAATATTATTATACAATATGTTATTAAGACCCCTAAAGCCGAATATGGTAGATAGGGATCATCAAACTGAATAACTTTTACTATGGGACCAACTCAGAAATCGCGAAGAAAAAAATCAGCTGTTTCATTACAAAAATGAAACGAAAATATCAAAATATTTAAAACAGCCGATTTTTTTCATATTCAAAATTGGTCCCATAGTGTAAGTTGCTCAGTTTGATGGTCCCTATCTACCATATTCTGGTTAAGCCATTCATTCTGTAAAACGTTGTATATTTGATTGTGGATATAACAGGATAGCGAATACAGACGTCGTGTTCGCGAGCAAGAGAGTTTGAGAGAGCGCGTACTGCGCGCTAAAGAAGTACGCAGGAGGAAGAATGCGGTCGCACTGCAGAAGCAATTAGATGAAAGGTACGTACATACATACAAATCTGTGTTTATCAATCACATATATATAATACTAGCGACCGCCCGCGGTTTCACCCGCGTGGTTCCGTTCCCGTGGGAATATCGGGATAAAAAGTATCCTATGTTTTAATCTAGGCTATCTACTATCTGTGTGCCAAATTTCAACTAAATCCATTCAGTAGTTTTTGCGTGATTGAGGAACAAACATCCAAACCCAATCCAAACTTTCACATTTATAATATTAGTAGGATAAACGTGCCGGACTACAGCTGCGCCACAAAAAAAAAGTTGGAAATCTGACATTTTGAATATGCCATGATGAAGTCTATAGTTTGTCGGAGTTTGTCGCCAAAAACCAGAGTTTGTCGGTCTTCCGTTTAGGAGATACATGTGGCTCAGCTGTAGAGACGTCTCTACAGCTGCGCCACACAGATCTCGAAAACGGAAGGTCGTAGCGAAAATCTGATTACTTGTATGTATAGCCGTTAGTTTGTCGGAGTTTGTCGCACAAAAACCAGAGTTTGTCGGTCTTGCGTTTAGGAGATCCGTGTGGCGCAGCTGTAGAGACGTCTCTACAGCTGAGCCACACAGATCTCGAAAACGGAAGGTCGTAACAGAAATCTGATTACTCGTGTGTGTAGCCGGTAGTTTGTCGGAGTTTGTCACCAAGAACCAGAGTTTGTCGGTCTTGCGTTTAGGAGATATGTGAGGATACGCTGTGGAGACCTTTCTACCTGGATCTTGAGAACGGAAGGTCGTAGCGATAATCCGATTAGTCATATCTATAGTCGGTAGTTCGACCGAGTTTGTCGCCAAATATCAGAGTTTGTCGGTCTTGCGTTTAGGAGATATGTGAGATTTTCGCTACGACCTTCCGTTCTCGAGATCCAGGTAGAAATATCTATAGCATATCCCCACATATCTTCTAAACGTAAGATTGACAAACTCTGATTTTTGGTGACAAACTCCGACAAACTAATGGCTACACACTCGAGTTATCAGATTTTTGCTACGACCTTCCGTTCTCAAGATCCAGGTAGAAAGGTCTCCACAGCGTATCCTCACATATCTCCTAAACGCAAGACCGACAAACTCTGGTTCTTGGTGACAAACTCCGACAAACTACCGGCTACACACACGAGTAATCAGATTTCTGTTACGACCTTCCGTTTTCGAGATCTGTGTGGCTCAGCTGTAGAGACGTCTCTACAGCTGCGCCACACGTATCTCCTAAACGCAAGACCGACAAACTCTGGTTTTTGTGCGACAAACTCCGACAAACTAACGGCTATACATACAAGTAATCAGATTTTCGCTACGACCTTCCGTTTTCGAGATCTGTGTGGCGCAGCTGTAGAGACGTCTCTACAGCTGAGCCACATGTATCTCCTAAACGGAAGACCGACAAACTCTGGTTTTTGGCGACAAACTCCGACAAACTATAGACTTCATCATGGCATAGTCAAAAAGTCAGATTTCCAACTTTTTTTTTGTGGCGCAGCTGTAGTCCGGCACGTGTAGGATAATCTATATTTATAGGTTCAAACATTGCGTCTTAAACTACTCGTTTCGTTTCACGCAGGTCTACCGGGCTTAAAACAGATAAATCGAGCCCCAATGCTAAAATGGCGAACCCCAATTCATGATGCCAGACGAATATCGATATTTTACAAATTATTTCGGCAAATACGTAGTACAATACGAAATTCCTTACTTCGATTTATCTGTTTTAAGTTGGAGCCCTGCAGCCCCGCCGAAGTTCGAAAAGTTATCCGGTGTATAAAATTTAATTTAGAATACTTACACTGTTTTACGCATAGACATAGAAAATTTTCGCTGCGCTCAAGAAGGCCAACAAAGCGTGGAAAAGAGAAGTTAACATCATACGGACACGGTCTATGTAAAAAAGAGACAAAGGATCAAGTGACATGTGCCAACATTTTTTACAGTAAGAGCCCCTAGCGTCCCGCTTAGCAAATGAGCAATCACAGTTTGTTTAAAATATTTTTTAATCTTAATTAGAATTTAAAATAAAGGTATCGTGGAGCCATGGTGTCTTGTACTCTAAGTAATTGTGATGTGACTAAAAGAAATAATCCAAGTAATCACACTTTTCAAAGGTAAATAAGATATTGCCACACATTTCTCTAAAACCAAATTTCGCTATATTTATTCGTTTATCGACAAAGAAAATAGTATGGAACATAGTTAATTATTTCCTTTGCCATAATATAGTCATACTAGCGGCCGCCCGCGACTTCGTCTGCGTGGAAAGTTTTTTTGCTATCCCTCGGGAACAATCCTTTTTTTCGGGATAAAAGGTACCCTATGTCCTTCTCTGTACCCCTGACAACGTGTATGTAAAATTTCATGACGATCGGTTCAGTAGTTAAGACGTGAAGGCGTAACAAACAAACAAACGGACTTTCGCATTTATAATATTAGTAAGGATTTTATTAATCTAAGTCATAATTTACGTATCTCATATAAAATGTATTGATTCGTTTTCGGATCACCTGTTTATTGACTTTGTTGTTCTTTGACATTCTATTTCTATGGTTTTACGTGACCTGTAATCCCAGAAAACATACTTAAATCATCTTAATTTCAAACAGAGAACGTGAACGCCAGGATAAAACCAAAGAACCACCTAAAGTCGAGGAAATCAAAGAGAAAATACCGGATAAGCCAACCAGTACAGAAGACACTAAACCTGACACTACTAGGAAATCTCCGGAGAAGATAGAAAGGGTGGAGAAAGAAGTTAAGGTGGAGAAGGTGGTGAAGGAAGAGAGGGTGGAGAAGATTAGAGAGAGGTCGCCGGTCAGGGAGGAAAAGGTGGAAGTCAATTCTACCTGTGGTGAGTTTTCCATTATTTTTTGCGATACGACAACATTCTACGAAATTCAATATTTTTCTAACTTCTTTCTTTCTTATCGAATGAGGATTAGTGGTCACCTCTGGTGATAGAGTTTATCAAGCCGCCTGTAAGGCCTCTAACTTGGCTTAACGACTCTTATCAGATGATAACAGCAGGGACCGACGGTTTAACGTACCCTCCGAAGCTCGGAAGCGCTCAGTTTTGATGCCACTTTAACGGTCACCCATCCGACACCTGACCGGACCGAGCGTTGCTTAACAAACGTGATCGAGTATGATCAGTCTGTCAGGTTCCGCCATGAGCGCTTCTTACAAGAGGGCGTAATTTTTCTAACAAGAGGGCGTAACTCACCTTCGCGAGGCTCTAGACCAGAGGTTTTCAACTACTGCGCGACTTTTCCCATAATTTTTATATTTTGTTTTTGTCGTATTTGTTTCTGTGTGGTAAATTACTTTGTTTTTTTCTCGCAAATGTGTTGAAAAGGCTGCAACCCACAACAGAATAACTAATAGTACAAGTACAGAAGCAGCACTCCGCAAAGTCATTTAAATAAAAAGCTACTTTTGCTCCGACACAATAAAGTGCAATTCAGGTTGCGCAGCGCTCCTAGTAGTTGCCTCTCTTTCTATCACGTGCTCTTACCTTTTCTGATGACACAACGTTAGGGTTGTCTTCGTGTAAATGAACTGTGTAGCATCATAATGTGAAAAACGACAATTGTTTATCACAGTAATGTCGATTCGACATTGTTACTATTATAAAGAAACAATACCTACTTGTGCAGTAAGGTGCCGCGCTTGTACACAGGCGGGCGTGTGGCGGCCCTCTGCTCACTTGTTCGTTCGAACGAACGGCTAGCGGTAGGTGCTTATGGCGCGACCTTGAGCTTTTGATGGAGGCCTGCCACAACCTTGTGTGCAATGAGCAACCTAAGCTAACATGTCTCATAATGTATTTTTCAACACACTTGCTCGTAAAGTGAGCCCTAATACATCGCTTTTAGGGCCATAAACCGAGCTATAACAAACGCGTGCAATAATATATAAAACACTAGGTTGTTATAGAATTAGCCCTACAAAGTTAAATTAGTACCATACTGCAAGTTCTATGCGAGTAAACAGAACATTCCCAATTTAACTGGGTTATACAGTAATTTTTTTTAGTATCAACAAAGGGGTTTTATGCCGCTGAAAATTCATATTCATTTTTTAAATAAATAAATGTGTAAGTCTTTAATTAAATCAAACAAATATTTATTATTATAAAATTATTCATAATTCATAATATTTTGTTATAAAATATTAAAATATTTGCATTTTATCACTAAAAATTATAGTTTTGAAGTAGGCTGTATGCTCACTCACCCCTTTGTTCGCAAAAGTATTCTTGCATTGGGCGTGTGAAAAAAACAAAAAAAAAAACTTAGGCGCCTTTTCCCATAATTGTCATATTTTGTTTTTGTCGTATTTGTTGCTGTGTGGTAAATTACTTTGTATTTTCCTCGCAAATGTGTTGAAAAACGTCGTATGAAACTCGTGAGCTTTTACTCATTGCACACTCGGCTGAGTTACGCCCTCGCCAGCGGCTCGGGCTGCAACCCACAGCCTTGTGTGCAATGACCAACCTAAGCTAACTTGTCTCATAATGTACTATGTTAACAGAAGGCCTAACTCCCCCCCGCGAGGCGCTCGACACGAGCAACTCCCCGCGGGCCCTCACTCCGCCCTTGCCCGGAGACTCCGACGACGATCTAGACCTCATACTCGGCGACATCGATGGCATACTGTCTGACGACGACGAACCTAAGAAACCTGCCAGGTAAATAATACCTTAGTATAGTCTAATCTAAATAAATAAATATTATATTAAGTAGTCGGAAAAGTTCTCGGCCTTTTTGTACTAAAATAATAAACATACCACAGCTAAATACATCTTTATCATCTAAATTATCAGACCTGAAGCTGCTGAACCATTTTTGCAGCAGTATTCGACAAAGCATCTTCTCTTTCTTTGACTACTAGCAGCCATTCATTTGTTTTTATTAAGGGTCTGAACCCTAACCGAAAAAAAAATGCAAAACGTATCTAAAGAAAATTATTACAAATATGAAAAAGTGTCAATTTGTTTCAATTTTTCCGCTATTACCAGAAAGTCAGCAGCATACAATAATTATATAATATATAATAGCCAGAAATATAACACTCAAAATTCATGCTTAAAATAGGCCATGAACTTTTCCTACTACGTATTATTTGTTATCTTTTGTTCTCTTACTGTTATAGCTTGTGCAATAAAACAACTCTACCATATTGGGGAAAACTAGCTAGTGGCTCTGTGAGCTGTAAACCTCGCGTTTGTGTCATTTTTGATCATTTTTCTAAATGGCAAAAATATTTTTGTTTATTCAAAAATTTCGTGAAACTGAATCGACAAAAAATTTCACGAGAATCGGTTGAGAAATGCGACCTGTAGAGGAAAACAGAGAGACAGCCAGACGAACATACGAAAGCACTTTTGCCCAAACTAAACGGAGACGCTACTTTGCGCTCGCTCATCAATTAACAAATTTTTAACAATTGAATATGACGTAAATCAGACATTTGAAAAATTATGTAACGTAACGAAATAGAAAACAAATCAACGATTCTAATTTCACGTTGTGTTGCGTCATATCTTAAATTAAACATATACAAGGTGTTACAAAAAACCTGTAATGCCGAATATGGTAGACAATAATCAGCTTTTTCATACAAAAACAGATAACGAAAATATAAAAATGTATAAAACAGCTATTTTTTTTTGCGATTTCAGAGTTGATCCAATAGTAAAAGTTGTTCAATTCGATGGTCCCTATCTACCATATTCGGCTTTAGGAGTTTTGTAACGTTGTATAGAAATACTGTTCATTTGTAGGACGGAAACGAAATCGTCAACAACAACTACAACGACGACGACGACGGACCTGCGCAGTAAACTGCCCGCTAAAAACACCCCGCGCCCGCCCAGACAGAAGATCGTCTTCCACGAGCCTAAAGGTATCTACTCTACACTTCATTAGGATCGTCTTATTTCAAAATGACAACTTTGCAAAACACCAACCGCAACTTCGTACAAAAACAACGTACAATTTCTGTTGGATTTAGAAAACGGAACTTTTCCATATTTTTTGAAATCTAGCTTATACCCTTTACACCTATTTAAACAACGTTATTTTGTAATCGTTTTAATTAACTTAATGGAGTGTTCTTATAATGAAACTAAAAATATTTGCCAAAAAAATATGGGTCAAAAAACGACAAATAATTTGAACCTCCCATACTAACTAGACAACTAAGACATTGTAATTAGTATGGGAAAGTAAAAAATGTTATCGTCTTTCGACCCATATTTGTTTGGCAAAACTGTTTAGTTTGATTGGTAGAACACTCCCTTCAGTTAATTAAAATGACTACAAAATAACGGTGTATAAAATTAGACATAAAGGCATTATAAATATAAAATATTTACAGAAAAAACTCCACCAAGACGTGCCGTAGTAACTAGCTCCACTAAGACTGAAAGCTCAGCGAACAGCGAAAAGAAATCATCAAAGGTAATTTCAAAATTCACTAACCATTATCACAAAACATTGTTTACTTTAGAAACCTATTTATAGTACAATTGATGTTAGACGTACGTAAATTGATAAATCCTGAAAATAATTTATTATTGGGATTATCCAATCCTATTTTGGTCTTATAGCTAGATAAGATGTAAAAATAATTCAAATCCCTGTATAAAGTAGTTACGTTTTTATTGCAGGCAAAACCCAAAGCCAATGCTAGCTCAATAATTGATAATAAAGTAGTTTTAATTAATTACTTTAGTACCTAAATAATCTATAATAATCTGCAGAATGAGATTGTAATAGTCAAATATTAGAATACCCAATTTTATTTCGGGCTTAGATTAGATGTATTTAAAAAAAATTAAAATCCCTGTATCTTGATAAAACAGTTACGTTTTTATTGCAGGCAAAATCCAAAGCCGATGCTAGCTCAAATAAATCCAGACCGAGAATAATATTTGACAATAAAGAGGTAAATACCTTTTATCCTAATAATTTGTTGGGTTTTAATCGTGGCAATATTTTCCTGTACATAAAATACATCTTTCTATTAACCTACTATTTCTTAAGGTTAGAGACATTATTTATTGTTCAATCAATCATTCATATGGACTTGATAAGTAGAGGATTTATGCCGCTTACAAAGTGTAATAATAGAAAATATATTATTTTCTAAAACATCTTGGGTTTTGCAGAACGTTTTAAAGTCACAAACAATGCAATATGTTTTCGAGGTTTATCGTATTCTACATTTATCTATAATGTGTCTAAATAATTATCAAATTGTATTCTCATAAAAACTTATAAAATAATTGTATTTTTCTTAGCAACAAGAAAAGGAGGACGACAAAAAATCCTTCGCCAACCGCCGCGTGATACTCCAACGCAAAGTGACTCCAAAAGAAAAATCCGTATTCTCCCGCATAGAAATCAAATCCGACCCCACTAAACCCAACCCGGGTATATTCAGCAGGGCAGTTCGGACCGCTATCGGGTCTGAAAAGACCCGAATTGTCGTTAAAAAGGAGGAGCCTCAAGTGGAATACGGGGAGGAATCTTCCGACGAGGAAACGAACAAAGAAGTGGGGATGATCGCTTCCGTTTCAGAATTACCCCCCGGAATGACTACAGCTCGACTGCGAGCACTCGCCGGATCCAATGTTCAGGTAATAGGTTTAAGGTTATTTTCGATGCTTCCAATAGTGAAAACTTTGTTTTATAATTACTTTGAAACAGTAAATATAGCGGAAAATAATAATAAAAAATCGGTGACAACTGAATATAATAATTATTTTTTTCTAATGGCTGGCTGGTGTACGCAGTGACAAAAACAGCAGGGCATGTATGAAAATGTTAATGGATGTGAATGAAGTTAAAGAAGTGTCCAAGGATCGTAGTAGGTGGCGATCCAGTCTTTGCCTACCCGCATGGGAAACAGGCGTGATGAGCATATGTATGTATGTATGTATTTTTTCTACCTATTGACTTGACATGACATTAAAAGAGTAAAATAATAGACAAAATTGTATGAATCCTCCTTTGTCGGAACAGTGAATTCACTCTTAGGTAGACACGAAATATGTATTAATAGGATAGAGGCAATTCAGAAGCGATTTATTCGAGGTCTTGCTTCAAAATTGGGGCTAAGAAAAAAATCCTAACTTACTCTGATAGGCTTAACCGATTTAATTTGGACTCGCTTTACGTTAGACGTCAAATCAGTGACCTACTAACATTGTACAAAATAGTTAATTCAAAAATGGAAACTGATATTTTAAGCCATGTTTCGTTGAAGGTCACCAGTAGGTCTAATCGAAAGCAGCATTTGTTTGTGGTGCCATTTACAAGAAATAATGTATCACACAACAACCCACTTGTGCGCTTCTGTAGACTTTATAATTTGTTGAGTAAACAGCTTGATATATTCTACCAAAGTCCTAACACATTTGTAAAAACAATAAAAGATCCAGGGAACATTGGAGCACTTGCACAAATTGAAGATTAATTTCTTTGATTTGATTAATTTTTTTTACTGCTTTTTTTCAAAATTTAATTTTGTATTAGAATTATTTAGAACTACCTAGTTAGCCGCACTTTTTATGAAAACTATATTTGAATGTTGTGCATAGTTGTAATTGAGGTACAAATTTAAACTTTTGTTTTGTGATTTATTTATTTTTTGTACTGCTTGGTTTGTATCTTGTAACTGTGCCAAAGAGAAATAAAATAAAAATAAAAATAAAAATAATCAACCTTACGTTGTGTTGAAGAAGGTTTTTTCATAATTTATTTTTGGTACCATTTTATGGGTTCGAAAATGGGGACTTCAGCATTTTACAATTGTCATAGACAGGGTGACTTTTTGACAAGTTTTCTTTGACGTACTTAGCTAGAATTTTGGCAGCCACCACTGCTAGTTCATTATGAATATTTGGTCCATATTTAGGACTCTTCAATTGGGTCCCCTAGTCGAATTTCCGGGTCTAATAAACTATTATTTCATCTGTCGTGTTTTCTTCATTTTTGGTTTCATTTGGTGGAATAGTTATTTATGTTCAGTTTTTTCAAATGAACATAAATAATGTTCCCAAAGCAGTTTAGCTTGATACCGAGGTCGGGCATTACATACAACTAAGTTCAGTTTTTGTCCTTATAGAAGGTTTCTGCTCAGAAAGCAGCTCGGTAGCGATGTCGGGCATTACAAAGTTCAGTTTCTACTTTCTGCCCTTATTGTAGAAGGTTTCTGCTCAGAAAGCAGCTCGGTAGCAATGTCGGGCATTACAAAGTTCAGTTTCTGTCCTTCATTGTAGAAGGTTTCTGCTCAGAAAGCAGTTTAGCTCGGTAACGTGGTCGGACATTACAAAGTTCAGTTTTTGTCCTTCATTGTAGAAGGTTTCTGCTCAGAAAGCAGCTCGGCAGCGATGTCGGGTGTAGCGGGTAAAGACGTCTTCCAGAAAATAAAAACCGCCACTTCTCATACGTACAGTTTATTGTAGGTACACAATTTACACGTAGATATCAACGAACACAGAAGGCGAAGAAATGAGTATGATAGTCCAAGAAACAAATAAGAAAGCTAACAACACAATAGGTAGGTTTAGGCAAATCTAGGGCTAGCCGAAATCTAATAAGCGGAGCACATACGACGCGCATTCGACGCAGAGGTTTAGAAACGACTGGCGGCGGGCGGCCGGGCTGCAACTGCGCGCGCTCGCTCGACCGCCTATTGTTTACCGAAGGTCTTGCGTATGCGCAAAATCTCTATATACAAACACGGATCTGTTTGTCCGGTTGTACGTTCACAATATTAAATTAATATTACAAAATATAAAATCTTGTACATTATTAATAAAGAATTATGTTAAGTTAATTTAGATAATGTTTATAGTTATATAATATAAAATTTATACATTTATTTTATATGTATAAAACTATTTATTTACTGTTTTTATTTTTATACAATTTTATTTTAGTAAGTATATGTAATATAATATAATTAATTATACATAATTAAAGTGGTGAGACACTACACGGGCATTACAAAGTTCAGTTTTTGCCCTTCATTGTAGAAGGTTTCTGCTCAGAAAGCGGTTTAGCTCGGTAGCGATGTCGGGCATTACAAAGTTCAGTTTCTGTCCTTCATTGGAGAAGGTTTCTGCTCAGAAAGCAGTTTAGCTCGGTAGCGAGGTCGGACATTACAAAGTTCAGTTTTTGTCCTTCATTGTAGAAGGTTTCTGCTCAGAAAGCAGTTTAGCTCGGTAGTGAGGTCGGGCATCACAACTAAGTTTAGTTTTCGTCCTTCGTTGAAGGTCAGTTTTTGTCTTTTATTGCAGAAGGTTTCTGCTCCGAAAGCAGTGCGATGTTGGATGGTCGCGCAACGGATTAGTAATAATAAGACAGTATTCAAGTGTTGTAATTAAAAAGTATATATTTATATGAGAGACGCCGTAGTAAAACACGTAGTCGCGGTAATTCGTTTATTGCGAGACTGGCTGTGACACATACATTGACAATTGAAGGTATGCCCATATAAACAATTTCACAGATACCTTACACCTCCACCCTTAAATTACACTTTATAGTTTTGATTTAACATACTTAATAACTACTATTATAACTTATTCTATTTTAAACCTGACCACCGGACGACGAGTTCTTTTGGGACAATTCACCGGTGACGGTGAGACAGATGGCATGTCCGCTTCTGCTTCGGAGGAAGCAGCCAATTCACGTTTATTTTAGGCTTACAGCGCCTTATATACCGGGAGAAGGTGAGTGTGAGTACATTGTACACACACTACAACAGTTTAGCTCGGTAGCGAGGTAGGGCATTACAAAGTTCAGGGGCCCTATTTTTGAATCGCTCGGCTGGCGTCGAGCGCTCATTTCTACTGATTTTCGTGCGACATATGACTCAAAACAATGAGATGTCGAACGAAAATCAGTAGAAACGAGCGCTCGACGCCAGCCGAGTGATTCAAAAATAGGTCCCCTGTTTTTGTCCTTCATTGTAGAAGGTTTCTGCTCAGAAAGCAGCTCGGTAGCGATGTCGGGCATTACAAAGTTCCGTGTTTGTCCTTCATTGTAGAAGGTTTCTGCTCAGAAAGCAGCTCGGTAGCGATGTCGGGCATTACAAAGTTCAGTGTTTGTCCTTCATTGTAGAAGGTTTCTGCTCAGAAAGCAGTTTAGCTCGGTAGCGAGGTCAGGCATTACAAAGTTCAGTTTCTGTCCTTCATTGTAGAAGGTTTCTGCTCAGAAAGCAGTTTAGCTCGGTAGCGAGGTCGGGCATTACAAAGTTCAGTTTTTGTCCTTCATTGTAGAAGGTTTCTGCTCAGAAAGCAGTTTAACTCGGTAGCGATCTCGGGCATTACAAAGTTAAGTTTCTGTCCTTTATTGTAGAAGATTTCTGCTCAGATTGCAGTTTAGCTCGGTAGCGAGGTCGGGCATTACATTTTTAAGTTCAGTTTTTGTCATTCATTGTAAACGACATTGGCTACAATTCACATAGCATGTTAATCTTTAAATGTAAGATGTATTTCATGACTACATTTGTAGGTTATTAGGACAAGAATTACATTTGGTCGTGATTATAAGTTATGTATATGATAAAAGAGTAAGATTTTAACAAAAAAACTTTATTTAGCTGTTTCTAAAGGAAGTGATCAATGTATATGACAGGTGTTGATGCAGTAATGGCTTGCCCATAGATCATATGGAATGCAATTGTAAAATTCTATATCATATGCTGTTCCCAATTTTCCACCAACAAGATGGACGCAAGTTCGAAGCTTATCAGAGTGTTTATTTGGGTCTGGGAAAATTTAATTATTTAAATTAACACTTAAACAAACTTTAGCCAAAAATATTATGTAATAGTAATAACAAAATATATAAATCTTTGAAATAAGGTATAAATCACAATTTGTTTTTATGTTATACTCAATCTTTAAAACATTAAAAATAAGAAGTAGTCTTTAAAAGTATCGCTGAAACCATTAAATAATTTTTGGCTCCCTGAGATCATGCAAAATCAAATCACATTTGTAACCTATGTAGGTAGTTAGGTGTTGTTTAAAATTACTAACTCACAGTATTTAACAAAATAAAAGCAATGTAGTTTTATTTCCTACTTTTCTAGTTTTAGTTTTACTAGGAATGACCAAAAAGTCAGTTTGAGTACTTATCTATGTTTTTACAATGATGGTAATTTTCAGTGGCGTGCCTAGGCCTACAGAGTATAGCAAGCCCGAACCCTAAAATCAAGCAAATTTTTTTACCAGCTCAATATAAGCAAGAAAAACAATGCATCTCACAGTTTCTCTTTACTAATTTAAGATTTTATATTTATATTTTGGTATTTATATTTTGGTATTTTATATTTTGGTATATTTCATACCAAAATATTGATGCGACACCGCCCAGCGCCATCTAGACTAATTAATAGATAAGTCGCAAAAAAGCACCAAAAGCACAACCCTTAAGCATACATAATTATTCATAAATTAGTTCGACACAAAATGTTAGATGGCGTGACTTTATCGAATTTAATTATTCTTTAATCAAAACTAAATTTCTCGTTTAAAATGTGTAACTCATAATAAATATTTAAATCATTTCACAAAATAATAGAGTTTTTACTAGACAATTCCAATCCTATCCCCTTGTCGTTTAAATGAAAGACGCAAAACTAACCTTACTTATTTATTTTATAAGAAGAACCAACAATGTAAACGAGTTCACGACGAAATTAGGTACGTACGATACATTGAAGAATTGTATTTCTTTGAAAATACTGAAATGAAGAGGTATTATTACCGGAGTGCAAGTGCAAGGCAAGGGTCATTTTTTGTATTTCTCTTGGATCGATTCAACTCGTGGACACTTTCACAGATCACACAGTGAATAAACATTTTAATCCATCACGAAAAAACATTATCAATCATTAGACTGAAATTTAGACATATTTTTAACACAAAAACACTAATAAAAGCCAAAACACTTGTTGTTTCAAAACAGCTGTCGTCAAGTCGTCACAGATTATTGGCGTTGGCGTTATGTTGGTACCCCGTAAATTTATTCTTATTGCGATGGAATAAGGTTCAAAATTGAATAAATTTCCGGGGTACCAACATAACGCCATGGGTAAAATAACCGCACTCTACGCGGCGGCCTCGTATTGTGGCCATTTGTGGCTAACTTCAATAGCAAGCATGCTTTGGCTCGGATTGGGCATTTTTCATAGAATCTATACATACCTACAGTAGTATGTATGTAGTGGGGTACCAGTTTCGCTAACGTTAGAAGAGTGCGTATGTATGGATTTGCGAAGCCCGGTTGCAAGCCAACGAGTGCGAGAGAGATGCAGTGTATTGTTCGATTAATACGCTATATTATGCAGTTTAACGACTTGACTATCGATCAGTTGTTTGAAAAATTGAATCTTTGGTTGAGTTTGATTGAAAATTTACGTTCGTGAATAATATTTTGCTGTTGTCATTAATTGAGTTTCATTAGTAGTGTAAATAAGATTTTGTTAGGGCAAGCCGGGCTTTTGGGCTTCTATGGAGGTACCGCCACTGGTAATTTTCATGTATAAATATAATGCGATTAATCCTTATTGGGTTAATCGCATTATATAATTACTTGTCCTGCGACATAGAATACCATTTCGCTAGACTAGGGCTACTCCTTGCTGGGATGAACAATATCGCACGAGCAAGTGTTGATAAGTACGGAAACGAAGTTATTCTGTCTTCCCAATGAAGCAAAACGTTCCCATTATACGGCTCTAAATCGACAGCACTAGCATAACTGAAATACTTCCAGCACTCGTTATCGATTGCGTTGTTCTTGTTGTATTTTGTTGGCTAGTATGTCTTCTTGCCAAACCTGCTAAAAATGCAGTAGAGACTGCAGATGCAGAGCTTGGACCTGGTTTTATTGTTGAAGTTAATGCTGCATCAGGCTTCCGGATAATTGCTGAATTAGCAATATTTTTAAAATAGTTTCGGCAGTAACTGTGTTTGTTAGGCTTTAATTTTGAAAGCGGAGATACGGTGATTTTATCTACATTAGAAATTGCCGATTTTTAGTTGATTAAAGTTTTTAAGTGCTTTGATAAGGGTTTCACTTTTTCTGATAAATTAGGATCAGAACAATCTATGCGTTTTATACGGTGGAATGTAGTTTCGTTTTAAAAACGTCTACATTTTGTTCTAATGAAGACGAGGCAGGCGTAGCCATTTTGACTTGGCGACGGCGGCGGTGCGCCATATCTATTACCTAACTAAATTCAGTTTTTGTCATTCATTGCAAATGAAAGTTTCTGCTCTAAAAACAGTTTTAGCTCGATAGCGAGGTCGGGCATTACATCTAAGTTAAGTTTTTGTCCTTAATTGTAAATAAAGGTTTCTGATCCAAAAAGTAACATCAAAAATGCTGATACGCAATCCTTACTAATATTATAAATGCGAAAGTCCGTTTGTTTGTTTGTTTATTTGTTTGTTTGTTACTCCTTCACGCCTTAACTACTGAACCGATCATCATGAAATTTTGCACACACGTTGTCAGGGGTACAGAAAAGGACATAGGGTACAATTTATCCCGAAAAAATAATTGTTCCCGAGCGATAGACAAAATACTATCCACGCAGACGAAGTCGCGGGCGGCCGCTAGTATTTTAATATTGCTGAGTACATCTAAGTTGGCCTTGGAATCCAAAACAAAATCAGTGAGCTCCCAAAGCAGTTTTTAGCTCGATAAGCGAGGTCGGGCATTACTTGTGTAAAGATAGGAAATTCAGTATTTTACAACTGTCAGGGACGATGTGACTTGATTCATAATGTTCAGAGCAGCCAGGCTCCATCCTGTTCCGGCCCCGGCTCCGTCCGCGTGACTGAGCCTTGCTATAAACATAAGCAGTGCTGCCGATGTTGTGAAGAATTCTTGCATCAAGCTTAGCATAGGATTCTGCTCTAAAAGCAGTTTAGCTCGATAGCGAGGTCGGGCATTACATCTAAGTTCAGTTTTTGTCCTTCACTGTAAATAAATGAAGGTTTCTGCTCCTAAAGCAGTTTAGCTCGATACCGAGATACATTTTCGCGCTCAAAACGTGAGCGGATTTCATTGGGCAGCTTGCTCAGCACAATGTGCACCAATAAAAAAGACCACTGGTCCACCGGTAGTCCCAGGGTGCGGAGCGCGTTACACGCCACCGTAACGGGCGTGAGCAAGAGTAGGCGCAGCTGTGCCCTATTTACCATCTTAGGCAAGGCTAGCAACTGCGCGGCGTGCGCATCCGCCAACAAACGTAAGTTCTGATACCGGGAGTTTAACAGCTCCCACGCCGTATCATACTGTGGATCCTCCACCCTGAGGTGCTGGATGAGTGACCGTGCTTCACCCTCAAGTGTGGAGAGGAGGTACGCCATATTTTGGGCTTTGGATAAATCCGGTCTCGAGTCGACCAGAGACTCGAACATATTTTTAAAGTCCACCCACTCATTGTAAACGTAGGTTTCAGCTCCAAAAGCAGTTTAGCTCGATAGCGAGGTCGGGCATTACATCTAAGTTCAGTTTTTGTCCTTCATTGTAAATAAATGAAAGTTTCTGCTCCTAAAGCAGTTTAGCTCGATAGCGAGGTCGGGCATTACATTGGCGTTTGTTGAAGTAATTACGAACCATGCCAAAGTTATTTTTTTTCCTTCATTGTAAACGAAGGTTTATGCTCCAAAAGCAGTTTAGCTCGATAGCGAGGTCGGGCATTACATCTAAGTTCAGTTTTTGTCCTTCATTGTAAATAAATGAAAGTTTCTGCTCCTAAAGCAGTTTAGCTCGATAGCGAGGTCGGGCATTACATTGGCGTTTGTTGAAGTAATTACGAACCATGCCAAAGTTATTTTTTTTCCTTCATTGTAAACGAAGGTTTCTGCTCCAAAAGCAGTTTAGCTCGATAGCGAGGTCGGGCATTAAATCTAAGTTACGTTTTTTTTCTTTCATTGTAAATAAACCTCTTGTATGTGGGCGGCCGCCATCTTTAATAAGATATATCTGCCGAACCATATATCAGTCGCTCGACATACAAGGATCCGCCGGATAGGGCCTCTGTGCCTTTTAATCGCGATTTTTCTGATTTTATGTATGAAACTCACTGTTGCCTTGTGATCAAGAATTTTATATAATTCTTGGTTGTGTCCGAAATTTTTTTGTACATTTTTTTAAACTGTTTAATTTTGATTGGAACTGACTTCCATTCATAGTGTATTGTTAATTTATGCTCCGCATTCTTTTTGCAATATCGTCATCATCATACACCTTTTTCGTCAAAGATACAAGAAAGATCACGTACCTTATTGCACCTTAGACGAAGTTCATTAATTGCAATGAATTTATTTCCTCGAAATCCATTAATAGAGTTAAATATTTATCAAATATTGTTAATCTACCTCTAATCGTTGCTCTTTGCTTAATAATATATCTTTCAATTCACTCATTTTGCCGGCGAAAATAACACAATACTTAAGTTCTTCATACCGCTAGATAAGTAAAATAAAGGCGTACGTTACGTAGATGTGATGATAACAAACTGGTTTTGCTCCGCGTCGGTCCTCGACTCCTCGTCGTCGTCGCGTATCGTCTCACATAACACACTACTTACTTCTATTATGTGAGACCGTGTCCAAGGTCCCGCGCGTTGGTTTTGATTACCAAAATGATTGAGAATAATATTTTATACTTATTTTGTTTGCCTATTTGCTTTATGGGTGTTTTTACTTTAATTAAAATAATACGAAATTGTGTGGTATACTTTATGACACTGAACTACTTTACGTAAAATTATATTTCTTCGCTTCATTCTTCAGATATAACATCACCAGGTAGTCCTTTTACCTACAAGGTAGCATTCGCACGTATTTTTAGAGGTTTTAAAACATCGATTTAAAAAGGAAAAATAGTCTATGCGCTCGATCATTGACATGCCATCTAGTCGATACTTACGTCATTCTTTTTTCGTGCGAGGTAGCAAGTACGCGCGTGCGCTCCATATATATTTAAAATGCCGAAAAAACGAAGTCGTGAATCTTCTCAAGATAAAATTGATCGTTATCATCGTAAATTAAGAAAGTTGGAAGATCAACAAAGACGAAAACGTCGTCGAATAGTGATCGAATCTCCATCGGATTCCGGTATGTACATTTTTTCAATTCACATTTACCCTCTTTTGTAAAAGATTTTTCGATGGCGAAAATTGTATATTGCGCAATAAAAATAGGGCCAAGCGGTCAACCGGGAGTTGTCACAAAGGCCATAGTTTATAAAATGTTGGATTTAAATAAAAGTTTTAGTAGATACTTGCCGGGCGGTTAACCGAGAGTTAACACGATGGCGTAATGATTCCAGTATCATTTATTGCAATTTTATTATTAAATAATGTATTTTTCTTGTAAAGACAAATTATAAAATATCTATATAAATTATTATATGCCTAGCGGTTAACCGAGCGTTAACACAATGGCACAGTAAGTTATTACTAAATAAATAGTAAAGAGTATAAAAGGTTTATTATCGAATTTTATTACGAACATTACCCTACCAAGCGGTCAACCGAGAGTTGACACAACGGTCAAAATACATATTTTAAGTAAAAAATATGTCTATTACAGACAATGACTCAAGATCGGAGTTACAAACCGAAGTGCTTGACACAAATGAAAAGGTGGATATGGTTACACCGAGTCTAGCCGAGCCCGCCTTGGAAGACTTATCCAGACCTGAAGAACCAGTTCAAATACCAGCTGCAGAAACTTCAGCCGATCCCAAGATTGATCCTGAGCCTGATCCTGAGCTTGATCCTGAACTCCTCCTGGCACTCGGAGAGGAAACCGGAAATACTCCCAAATTTGGCGAGAAAATTCATCATAACCTATCTCAAAGGTGGGAACCTATTCTTAAAAAGGGTCTTTCAAAAGAAGCAAAAGAAAAATTGTTAAAAGAGTATTTAATACCCGAGAATTGTACTCTTCTGCAAGCGCCAAAACTAAATAACGAAGTAGCAGCAGCTATCTCAGAAGCGGCCCGGCATCGAGATAAAAGAAAGCAGAATGAACAGCAACAGTTAGGCGTTGGCATTTCAGCTATTAATAAAGCTTTGACCCTTATGCTAGCAGGCGACAATAAAATAGAAGCAATAAGAATAATTAGCGATGGGTGTCGGATTTTGACTGATCTCCACTTTCAGGAGACGCAAGCACGAACTAGCGTCATCAATTATTCATTAGCCAAACCTTTTTTGAATATTGTTCAAGATAGTGAAAGAGATGACACTCTTTATGGAAATAAATTAGGAGATAAAATTAAAGCGTCCAAAACAATAGAGAAACAAGGTTTGTCAATTAAGAAATTTGTGAAGACCACTCCTAAAAATACACCGGTCGATGGGGCGTCGTCAACATCCCGTCCACAATATACACCAGCACCACCAGTGTACCAGGGAAACTGGAGTGCCCCCCCCTACCCCCCACGTTATCAGCAGAACAGGGGAGGAAGGAGGGGGGCCAGGAGAACGAACGTCCCGATGACGAACCGCAGGCCTCCACCTCCTTCGCAGAACATAGCCGGACCGAGCAAACCCCGGACGTCTGCCTCACGTTAGGCACCCAGGTAAAACACGCTGGTAGAATTACCTATTTTTATAATTGCTGGCTTAATATCACGACCAACCCTATAGTCTTAGACTGGATAGGATCAGGTTTCCCTATACCACTTAAATGTGATGTAAATCAAATATGTGCACCCAAAATGTACTGGTCAAAATCTGAAAAAGCTGATATGACAGTAGAAATCAATAAATTGTTAGAATTAGGAGCTATTAGTCCCTGTACTCCTTGCGCTAATCAATTCATTTCTAAGACATTTTTAGTCCCGAAACCAAATGGCAGCAAACGCTTTATTTTAAATTTAAAAAATTTAAATAAATTCGTTCCTATCATGCACTTTAAGATGGAGGACTACCGAACGGCATCTAGATTATTACCTGATAAGGGATTCATGGCGACTATCGACCTTAAAGAAGCGTACTTTTTAATACCCATCCGTGAATCAGACCGACATTTACTACGTTTTCAGTTTGAAAACGAAAATATGGACATTGTTACTTACGAATTCAACTGTATGCCATATGGCCTTTCGGTAGCCCCTAGAACCTTCACCAAAATTATGAAGGAAGTTATTTGCCATTTACGCCGTCAAGGCCTCAAAAATGTTCATTATTTAGATGATATTCTGTGCCTCGGAGACTCTTATGAAGAGTGTCTAAAAAATGTAACAGATACATTAAACACCCTTCAGTGCCTTGGGTTTGTTATAAACTATGAAAAGAGCTCCCTCACACCCAGCCAATATTCAAAATTTCTTGGATTTATGTTTGATTCCATTAACCAAACTATTTCATTGCCAATTGAAAAGGTGAATAACATAGACTATTTTTCCTTTTTAAATCGATGTTTTAAAACCTCTAAAAATACGTGCGAATGCTACCTTGTAGGTAAAAGGACTACCTGGTGATGTTATATCTTCGAATGAAGCGACTCATATAATATTGATCGAACTTCACTTGTGAAGTTCGTTTGATCATATATCAAAGGCTAAAAAAGTTATGAATTTGGATATTTATGTTGAAATGTGTAATAACCCAGTATAATTATACATCGGACCTTGCGTTAAATCCGGTAGTTCTGATTTTTTGCAGACTTGTTTATGATGTTAACCCGATGAATAATCCAAATTGTGACCTCGAGCGACGAACGCAACTAAGTCAAAAATCAAAATAACCGCGTAAATTTTGGCTTTTTGGCGATTATAACCATAAAGGACTAGTTTTCGATAGTACCTTCTCAAGGCGTTTTTAAAATAGACTAAATTTGCTACAATATAAGACTATTATTGTATCTGTAGACCTAGTGGTTTCAGAGATGAAGCCTTCAATATTTATAATTTTTGCAAACCTCGAATTTTTTTGCAATTTTTTGCAATATTATTAGTTAGTAAATTAAGTTAATTTAGCCAATTTGGAAGGTCCTGGTTGAGGTTCGTCCGTATCTGGATTGTCGTATGACTCGTTCTCTTGCTGCTGCTATGTCGTCAGGTGTAGACTTGCTGTCGAGAAAAATCGCAGATTCCTTTTCCATGTCTGGGTTATTTTGGACAATGGACATCATTTGCTTCTTCCCTACGCCAAAGAAGCAGGATGACGAGTCACAACCACTAAAGACATGGATGAAGAGCAAAAGCTCTGGTTTCAATGAGGGTTTGTAAGTCGTCTATAATATTGCAAAAAATTGCGAAGTTCGAAAACATTATAAATTTTGAAAAACTTTATCTCTGAAACTATTGGGTCTACAGAGACGATTGTAGTCTCATATTGTAGCAAATTTAGTCTACTTAAAAATGCCCTGAAAAGGTTCTATCATAAACTATTCCTTCAGGGTTATAATCGCCAAAATCCGAAATTTACGTGGTTTTTTTGATTTTTGACATAGTTGCGTTTGGCTCTCGAGGTCACAAACTTGGATTATTCATTCGGCCAACATCATAAAGAAGTCTGCAAAAAATCAGAACTACCGGATTTGACGCAAGGTACCCCGTCCTTTCAGACGACAATTTTACTGGACTATAACGAAGCACCAAATAAATGATTGGTGGTTATAATTGATGCTTATAACAGGATTTTTTGTTATAACCGTTTTCACACAAATCAAAGTAGAAAGGGTGGATTAAGTAACTGTATGGATAATGTGCGCACTTCTTTCGGATTGATGGCTGCAACTTTTGCCACTTCACCACCAGGTCACCAGAAAATGGCTGCGCTGATCTGACTCCAAATTACTTGATTTCGGTTGATCGTTTGATCGATGTTTTTGGATTGTAAATTAAACGCAATATCTTAAAAAAATACAGTTTCAGTGTTTATAAAATGTGTACAATAAATGGTGGATTAATGCGCACAGACGTAATAGAATTCTATAAAAAACTTGGAGACATAAAGCTCGTCACAGTTACAGATTATCACGAACCATAAAGGACCCAGAGAAGCACTGGTATTGTCCAACGATTGTCTGAGATGGGGATCCACACGCAAAGCTAGCAGATGGCGCCAGCGGTGTTCGGACCACTATCAATAGTTTTGATTGATTAAAATTTGTCCGAAATGACATTTGACATTTTAAACAACCAATCAAACGATTTTAAAACAGTCTCTTGTGGCGCCATTAGTTCCTCGGTACTCATCCCCATTCCATCCAAAATTAAAAAACCTTGTCATCATCTGAAATTACCGTCGGAGAGCGTTCAAACATTGAATTTTTGTTGCATTGTATTATGTTATAGTTTCTGTGGATCTTAAAAGTTAATTGGTGGTTTGATCTTTCAATAAATTAACTTTTTATGCCTGTCGTTGGCAGAAATCTTATTTTGAGCTCCGATTTTTAGTTGAATAACGTTACATTTTTCTAATTCTTTTGTTTGGACAAGAAAAAACTAAAGAGCCAAAAAACTAAATTAAACCATAACTTAGCACGAAGCGTGCGCTCGCGTCGCCGTTTCGCATACCGTTTTCGCCATTGCCACGCATATTTTCGTGAAAAGGCAAAAAGGAAAAAACCCGTACCCGTAACATAAAATAAGGACGAAATATATCTGAACCCTTGGTTGACAACACTAACAAATCAATGCGATCACATTCGCTCGACTGAATAGGTAAACGGTTTTAGACGCTATATTTTGAATTACATACATACGAGCGAAAAACATTACCCTTTTTCGGGGTCGGGTAAAAATTATGTCCTACAAAAATCTACTAAGCCTAGTTCACTATTGGATGCATCGTGTATTTTGTAAAATATGTAGTTTTTATAATAAGAATGCTGTGATATAAAACGTGATATTTATTTATATATTTTATTATTTTTTTATACAATATGACTTGAGATCTATGTTGTCTGTTTTCTATTGAATAGAAATTCAACGTAGATTTTTCATATAGCTATGAAAGTCATTGTTAACCTATATTTTGCTTATATTCATATTATTGTTAATTGTTTAACATTATTGTATGAATTACAATGTACAAAAGTCTGAATCCGATCGTAGGTACATCAAATTTGTAATTTTAATATTTCTTTTCAAAGGGGAAATAGTATCTTTCCCACAAAATATGCCAAAACATGTAAACAATTTTGTTGTTTATAGTTTAGTGTTGAATTAAGACACTTAACATGTTATTTTATTGACACATTCACAACACACTATGTACATACACTTCCAAACACATGATTAAAAAGGAATTGGTCCAACAGGTACACATAGTGACACATAGGTTCCGTATATACTACTCGTATACCTATTTTTTAAATAATTATTGTTCTTATGCTTTCATCTTAAATAATATATTAATTAATTCTGTAGACGCTTTGAACATATAATCGTATGTCTCCAAACGTACTTATTATGGGTTAGAGTTTTGAATATTTCTCAAGTGTAAATGTTTAAAGGGTATACTTATTTCCACCCTGTATATACAGGGTGGAAACAAAAGACAGTAGTTGATGGCAAAGTACCCTAAATATCGATAATGGCAAATTTTGCTGAAAAAAAACATTCCTTTATTTTTTTAATAAGTTAAACTGCATTCAAAGATTTTTGATAAATAGCTTGTCTCGCCTGTGAATTAAACTGGCTAAAATTCGAAAAAACAACATTCTGTATTTTTATGATGCCAATCGATAGGATAATGATAAGGGTAAATTTCTTCAAAATAACATAGTATCTTAATAAGACATTAAAAACAGACCCAAGAAAGATAAAAGAATGTAGTTTAGTTCAAAAGTTTTTACTGTACGTACCTATTTTATTATCTTTATAACACACTTGCTCGTAAAGTGAGCCGTAATACATCGCTTTTAGGGCTATAAACCGAGCTATAACAAACACCGTGCAATAATATATAAAACACTAGTACTTTATAGAATTATCCCTGCAAAGTTAATTTAGTACCTTACTGCAAGTTCTATGCGAGTAAACAGAGCATTCCCAATTTTACCGGGAAATACAGTTATTTTTTTAGTAACAACAAAGAGGTTTTATGCCGCTGAAATTTCATATACATTTTTCTAATAAATAAATGTGTAAGTACTTAATTAAGTCAAACAAATATTTATTATTATCAAATTATTCATAATTCACAAAAAAAAACCTGCGCGCTTTTTCCCATAATTATCATATTTTGTTTTTGTCGTATTTGTCACTGTGTGGGTAATTGCTTTGTTTTTCCTCGCAAATGTGTTGAAAAACGTCGTATGAAACTCGTGAGCTCTTGCTTATTGCACACTCGGCTGAGTTACGCCCTCGCCTGCGGCTCGGGCTGCAACTCACAGTCTCGTGTGCAATGAGCAACCTAAGCTAACATGTCTCATAATGTACTATTCCCGAGTCCTCCTTTAAGGTGCTATATTATTTAGAAGAAATTGACCTTTATCATTGACCCTATCGATTAGTATCATAAAAATACAGGATGTAAAGGACATCAGGCACATGAGACCCAAAAGTGTATAAACATAATCCTGTTATCTATAAATACTTTATGTTACTAGAATCATAAAACAGTAGCAACATATTTTTTTAACTCCTTCATTTAGATTAAATTAATTATTGAAAAAAACAAAAGCATATCAATGAAACGGACATCTTTGTCAGCGATAGCACAAGTCTCCCCTGAGTATTATTGTTCTGTGGCACAAGTGATTGCGCATTAAAAAAAAGAATTTCTGCCGGCTGTCAGTCATCTGTCAGTCAATTGTCAAAAGCGTTTTGTTACGTGCGACACATGCACAGCTTTTCCGTTTGATCTGGTTCCTACTCGTACATTGTGGTGCTAATCTGTATCACTAACGCAGCTAACGAAACGTGTTGTCGTGGTACTGGTGTTGCTATTTAGTGTCGGGGTGACCAAAAAAATAAAACTTTCAAACATAAATAACTCTTAAAACATAAATCTTCGTAAAAAATCTGAATATTTTCTATGAATTACTAATTACATGCCTACATTTTGAAAAATACAGAAACGTTATACATTCTTTGTTTTTTTTCTATGGGACTCTGCCTGATGTCCTTTTTCGGTTTGTGCCCGTTGGATTCCCGGCGGAAGCGATTTATCAAAAATCTTTGAATGCAGTTTTACTTATCTTTAAAAATAAAGGAATGTTTCCTTTCAGTCAAATTTGCCAACATCAATATTTAGGGTACTTTCCCTCCAACTATCGTCTATTATTCCCACCCTGTATATTTGATGCATGACAAAATACTTTACTGTATACAAAATGATTATGATGTGATATTTTTTTATCCATTCTTGTCTCATGTGTAATCGACTAGTGAAAAAATCAATCTCACTACTTTAGGCTATTTTAAATTATGATAACATTAGCCAGATGAAAACAAGTATTCTTCAGTATAATATACAACGTGTTAGAAAATAACCCATAATGCCGAATATGGTAGATAGGGACCATCAAACTGAACAACTTTTACTATGGGACCAACTCTGAAATCGTGAAAAAAAAATCAGTAAAGTCTGTCCATCCTTACTTGTCTTATTTAATAAACAGTTTTTGACAGTTGTCATACGTCTTTTAAACTTAAATCGTTATTTAAAAATACGTTAGTAACTTTATGAAATTTTTGTTAATTTATTAACAATTTATTTCGTAATCTATGTGTGGAAAACCATTTATTGTATTTTATAAATAATTATTTCATAAAAGAGTTGGGTGAAGATTGTTTACCATATAAGACAAGTAAGGATGAACAGACTTTAGTTTCATACATTTTGAAATTTTCGTCATTATATTTTATGTGAAACAGATTTTTTTTTTTTCGTGATTTCAGAGTTGGTTCATAGTAAAAGTTGTTTAGTTTAATGATCCCTATCTACCATATTCGGCTTTAGGGATTATTTCGTGACACATTGTATTATTTGAACCATTTGGCGCTTTGTGATTCTTGGAATAGTGAATACACTTGTAATCTTAAATACTTTCTATTCATGCTGTACACCTAGTATTATTTGTACACATTTTTAATATTCCTAAGGGTTGTATAATCTATTTGATGCATGACATTTTACTGTATATAAATGTAGATAATGCAATTTCAATGTGATTTACTCTGATATTTTATGCATGATTTACAATTTACTTTTCCATTTAAATTTGATTTATGTAACCAGTTTTTTATAACTATTACATCATGTTGGGATTGTATAATATTGTGAAGAAGAAAAGTGTTATTTTTTTATGTTTGTATTCATTGATTTGTTATCCAAAATTTTGTTCTATATTCTGATTGTTGCTTAAATTATTGTGAGTAATATGATAACCATGTATTTCATTGCAGATTTTTAATAATTTTACTTCTTTGATGTCGATAATATCGACATCAAAGAAGTAATATTATTAAAAGTCGTTTGATCAATCAATATACAAGGTGTTTGGTAATAGCCTTATAAAGTTGAATATGGTAGATAGGGACCAACAAACTGAACAACTTTTACTATACAGACAGACAAACTCTGAAATCGCGGTCTTCTTCTTATCGAATGAGGATTAGTGGCCACCTCTAGTGTTAGAGTTTATCAAGCCACCTGTAAGGTCTCTAACTTGGCTTAACGACTGTTATCAGATGACAACAGCCGGGACCGACGGTTTAACGTGCCCTCCGAAGCACGGAAGCGCTCAGTTGTAATGCCACTTAACGGTCACCCATCCGACACCTGACCGGACCGAGCGTTGCTTAACAAACGTGATCGAGTACGATCAGTCTGTCAAATTCCGCCATGAGCGCTTCGCTTCGCTTGAAATCGCGGTAAAAAATTAGCTTTTTCATACATTTTGATATTGTAGTTATTATTTTTTGTATGAAACAGCGGATATTTTTTTTTCGCGATTGGAATCGCAACACTGGAGTGTTGGTCCCATAGTAAAAATTGTTTACTTTGATGGTCCTTATCTAGCATATTCGGCTTTGTAAGGCTATTTCCCAACACCTTGTAGATAATTTATTGCATTATCATAAACTTGTAAAAATTTTGAAATATGTGTACTAAAAGGGTAACATTTTTCTTGTATTGTCATTCATAATTAATGTTGCTTTTACCTACTTGATAAGTTAGAAATAAGTAAAGCTAAGTGGTTTCCGTTAAATAACGAAGAATTATCACAAAACAACCGGGTATGTTCCAGAATTTAAGTTTGGACAAAGAAGAGCGCAGCGCCAAGATCACGTTCAAAACACCGGACGCAGCGGAAAGTTTCAAGAAGAAATTCAACAACAAGATGGTGGCCGCATGTAGACTTGTCGTTACATTGCATTAAATAATTTCGAAGCATTTCGAGAAGCTTCTCAGAGCATAGACTTTAAGTCGAGCGTTTAAAAGCTTATATTTGACAAGCACTTGCAATTTCTACTCCTATATGTTTGATGGACGTTTATTTTTTATTTCTAGAAAATAATTTTTAAGTTGGTATTTTAAAGTATGATAAATTGTAACATCGCAATCAGTAAACTTGTATTACTATGGATTCTTATTCTTACCTACTAAATATTTACAATTTGGATCCTATATTATTGACATGTTCAAAAGTCATAAACAACCGATTAAATTAACTGGGATGTACACATTATGTGTATTCTTAATGTTATGTTTTCAACGTAAATGAAAAAAAAATTGTGAATAGAACATTGTAAGAAATTAACTCTTTTAAAAATATGTATTTTATCATTACCTCGTTAAGTACGAGAGTAAACCTGTTACTCTATGATTATAAAAAATGTCGTTTATACTTTTATTCTTAGGAAATAGTTTTTGTTTGAGTTCTATAACTTACAATCCCTATGGTTTGTAACTATAATCTGACTAGATTCACAGATTTGCATAATGTTATTCTTATAACGCAGCTGCTTGTAAATTCAATTAACTGTTCTAGCAGTTCTTTTGTTGTTTTAAGATATCGTAATCAAGTAAAATTATTTAGAAATTTGTGCTTGATGCCTCATTCGCTTTTTGTAGTGCAGTTGATAAAATATGGAGATAGATATATTTTCACATAATGTTTGTCTTATAAATAATTTTTGCTGTCTGCTAGCTTGTACTAAAAGTAAGATGGTGACATTACTTTTTCCTGTGTACTTATACCATTTTGTATTCTCGATGGGAAATAATTATATTTCAACTTTTTATATGACTGTCATTTAATTTTCGAGGAACTCTTGAAAAGTTTTTTTTCTTATAAATTACTTTTGTGTAAGTAGTTGAAACTTTGAAAGTATATTTTATTATGTCTTGTTTTAAAATTAATCGCTAAAAATATCCATTTCGTTTGTCAATAAAATTATGTTGAATTACTTGTATAGAAAAACACTGAACAAGTTGCTGGAAATGTTTTAAAATAAAAACTGTTTAGTTTACCCATTTTTACTCTCATACTAGATTTTAGTTTATCCATTTTTACTCTCATAATAGCTATAGTTTTAGTTTTTAAGAACTTACTGTTAAACTTTTGGATACCTTAAAAATAGAACTATGATGTGAAGAAAGTTGTCTTCTTAGATTTCTTGTCCAATAAAAATATATATTCAATTGTTGCATTTAATTTTAATTGTATTGACTTAAAGGTCATATTGTAACTTCTCCCGAACTTCATAACGTGAAGTGAAAACATGTCATTATGTCATCTTAGCCAATCTTGCAGCTCAATTTATATAGCGGTGGAATGAAAGCCTGAAAAATAAGCGAATTTTATGATACATAGTATATTGATTCTTATGTCCATTGAGTAAAGTGCAAACTAGTACGACTTACTGCGCGGAAATTCCCCGAAAGACGCGCGACTGCTTTTATGGCTCGTACCTAGTTTGCACTTTACACAATATAATGTCTCATTATCCTCTGTACCGTAAAATTCGTGTCCCTTTCAGACGCTTTCATTCTACCGCTTTGTAAATTGAGACAAACATACAATGAAATAATACTTTTAGTTTGATTGTTATTTTAGTTATTAATAAAAGGTTCGTTCCTTCAATAAAGCTCGACCTTGTTTCTCTACGTTTATACTGTTTATTATACAACATCCTCAAAAGTGATCTTTTAAGTATCTGTATCGAATTGTGTAATCTGTAACCAGTTGCTTGGATTTTAGTTATATTAATATCGAAAAAGCATTTTAAATACTTCCCAAATAAAATGATTTATTTTTATTAATTATGAGTTTACATATTTTTACCCAGTTGATACAGCTATAGTTATAATTGTGAATATGTTTTAGTTAGTATAATACTATAAAACCGGTATCTTTGCAGATGAATGATACGTATAGTTATTCTTCTGGTCAACAAATATTACTTCTTTACAATAAATTATGATAACATGTTGTGAATTTTATTGTACAATCCACTCAACGAATTTATGTACCCAGTAACGACAGATCTCAATAAAATTGAATATGATGAATTTGTCTTTTAATTTAATTTAACTTAGTTAAGTACCCAAAAGATTTGTAAATATTACGAGAGATGCTTATATTTTGTAGATACAACAATTTTAGTATTAAGAATAGCATCGTTTGTAGAATATTTCGCAGAATGATTATACTAAGTTTAAAATTTTAAATCATGAGTTCAAAAAGAGCTTTTCTTTACTTGTTTTAATTTTAGCGGAAAAGATGCGTTACTAGCTTAATAAAATTGGTTTAGTTTCGATCTGAGTACAAGACAAGTAAAGAAAACCGAAAAACAAATATTTGTGATGGTAATACGTAAATAGTGTTGCCGTGCTTAATTTTTTTTTATGTATGACAACTTTCAAAGACTGAAATTCCAATAAAACAGCTTTTATTATTTATAAAGTCTTTTATTTCACTGGTCCAAGTTCCTTAAACTATTAAATTTTTTCGTTGTTACAATTTGATCACAAAATATCTGAAAAATACGTAAGAAAAATACTCATTGAATCAGTACCCATATAAAATGTTTCTAAGTAACTTGTATACTTATTAACTAAAGAAATAAATTGAAAGTAGGTATTTTCTGCTAGTTTATGTTATCATAAGAAACTACACAAAGTAAAAAAATGGATTTTATTCAAGTAGGTATTCAACATTCCACAACCATGATAATCTCTTAAAATTGGCCAAATTAAGGTCCAGTTTCATTCAAAAAGTAAGTTCTGAATAGATGTTAATCTGTAGTTGTCAGTTATTGTTGTTGTCAGTTCTGAACGGTTTCATAATCAAAAAGTAAATTCAGATGCTAATCTGTAGTCAGTTATTGTTGTGGTAGTTGTTGTCAGTTTTGAACTTTTTCACAATCAAAATGAAAGTTCTGAATAGATGTTAATCTGTAATTGTCAGTTATTGTTGTAGTTGTTGTCGGTTATGAATTACTCAAGTGGTCATTTTTTCATATCAACCGTCGAGCTATTCAGAGGTTATTCAGCGGTCATGAAACAGGCACGTGCCGGACTACAGCTGCGCCACAAAAAAAAAAGTTGGAAATCTGACTTTTTGACTATGCCATGATGAAGTCGATAATTTGTCGGAATTTGTCGCAAAAAAACCAGAATTTGTCGGTTTTGCGTTTAGGAGATACGTGTGGCCCAGCTGTAGAGACGTCTCTACAGCTGCGCCACACAGATCTCGAAAACGGAAGGTCGTAGCGAAAATCTGATTACTCGTGTGTGCAGCCGTTAATTTGTCGGAATTTGTCGCACAAAAACCAGAGTTTGTCGGTCTTGCGTTTAGGAGATCTGTGTGGCGCAGCTGTAGAGACGTCTCTACAGCTGAGCCACACAGATCTCGAAAACGAAAGGTCGTAGCGAAAATCTGATTACTCGTGTGTGCAGCCGTTAATTTGTCGGAATTTGTCGCACCAAAACCAGATTTTGTCGGTCTTGCGTTTAAGAGATATGTGAGGATATGCTGTGGAGACTTTTCTACCTGGATCTTGAGAAAGGAAGGTCGTAGCGAAAATCTGATAACTCGAGTGTGTAGCCGTTAGTTTGTCGGAATTTGTCACCAAGAATCAGAGTTTGTCGATCTTGCGTTTAGGAGATATGTGAGGATACGCTGTGGAGACGTTTTTACCTGGATCTCGAGAACGAAAGGTCGGAAGGGTATCCTCACATATCTCCTAAACGCAAGATCGACAAACTCTGATTCTTGGTGACAAATTCCGACAAACTAACGGCTACACACTCGAGGTATCAGATTTTCGCTACGACCTTCCTTTCTCAAGATCCAGGTAGAAAAGTCTCCACAGCGTATCCTCACATATCTCCTAAACGCAAGACCGACAAAATCTGGATTTTGTGCGACAAATTCCGACAAATTAACGGCTGCACACACGAGTAATCAGATTTTCGCTACGACCTTTCGTTTTCGAGATCTGTGTGGCTCAGCTGTAGAGACGTCTCTACAGCTGCGCCACACAGATCTCCTAAACGCAAGACCGACAAACTCTGGTTTTTGTGCGACAAATTCCGACAAATTAACGGCTGCACACACGAGTAATCAGATTTTCGCTACGACCTTCCGTTTTCGAGATCTGTGTGGCGCAGCTGTAGAGACGTCTCTACAGCTGTGGGCCACACGTATCTCCTAAACGCAAGACCGACAAATTCTGGTTTTTGTGCGACAAATTCCGACAAATTATCGACTTCATCATGGCATAGTCAAAAAGTCAGATTTCCAACTTTTTTTTTTGTGGCGCAGCTGTAGTCCGGCACGTGAAACAGGCCCTAAAAATAAATACCTAACAAGTTGATACACTTTCTTCTTATAACTAAATAACACAGATATAAACATTTTCAATCGCACACTCATTCGCGGTCAGTCATTTTAAATCATACTTTTTGAAAGTAGTTTTTAAAGTCCATTTTCAGTTGAAAACTGTCACCAATAAATTAAGTAATGTCGCTTATAGTATAGGTAGTAGCAGCTTGGCCAGAAAGTGTAGAAATCAATACGGGAGTCACTTTTTATGTCATTAGTGATAATGTATGATAACTCTACTACTTTATGTAATAATAAAAATAATTTGTTTCGTTTCTAAACTTTCTTGCCAAGCTGTACATTTAAAAAAGGAACTAAAATTAATTTACAAACAACACGTGGTTTTTGCATACAAAAGTAGTCGAGTGTTGCCATACAACAATACTAACAACACAGAAAATTGCGGCCCTATTTCTATATTTTCTTGCCAAGCAGCCCCAGTATTACAAGCTATTAGCAGAGGGTCTCACTCGGTTGACTCAGTCGAGCCAGCGCACGAGGGATGTCATGTGTCGGGTGAGACAAAGCTACGCGACGGAAAGAGAAGCGCTACGGAGGCGCTTATTATAATAGGCACGCAGCGCAATATGAAACTTTATTGCCGTGCAGCGAGAGTAGGTTATTATTTGATTGTTCTCGCAGTTATTTTGCCCTCTTAGTACTATTATATTTGTGCTATTAGGCAGCTTCTTTGATATTCACAAGTGCTTTTAACAGCCTAGACTTATTGAATTAATGAGTTTAAGTTCTTAAAGCTTGTCAGTTTTCTGAATAGGGTATTTGACTGTTGATGAAATATAGATATTTAATTATGACATTCAGAAATATAACATTATTGAATAACAAATGTAAAAAAAATAAATTCAATCTGTATTTTAACAAGCGAGTTATGAGCTACTTAATTGTGACTCTCGCTATCTCTTTTTAAAACGAAATTTTCTATGGCGAGAGTATGGCGGTACAAGCATGTGACGTCACTTGCTTATAGCGCTCTCCTTGTCTTATTAGAAAGTTTGATGCTCTATCTATATCACTGAAAATATTCAAGATATTTGAAAATAAATACCTATGTTGTGTTGCTAATATATCAATAAACATGTTTAGTTAATAAAAAAAAACAGTCAAATACCCTATTGCTAAAGTTACATCTGTTTCTCGCTGTATAGCAAATAAAAGCTTGTAATACGGGGGCTGTAAATGTTAACAATAATGTTTTCGTCTTAGTTATATTGACAATTTCTCATTAAAACACATAGTTGTGCCTAAAGCTAAGGAAGGACGCGATGTTGAAGTACCGTGGCGCGGCGTTCAGCAAACTCCTGTACTCGTCGGTGAAAGCCTCCGGATTGTGGATCAAATGCGAGTGCAGCCCTACCTCTATGAGTGGCTGTGATTGGATGTCCACTGGAGCCTGGCGGGATAAATTTTAGGTAAACTTAGTCGTTCAGCAACTGTTTTGTACGTGCCGGACTACAGCTGCGCCACAAAAAAAAAAGTTGGAAATCTGACTTTTTGACTATGCCATGATGAAGTCGCTAATTTGTCAGAATTTGTCGCACAAAAACCAGAATTTGTCGGTCTTGCGTTTAGGAGATACGTGTGGCCCAGCTGTAGAGACGTCTCTACAGCTGCGTCACACAGATCTCGAAAACGGAAGGTCGTAGCGAAAATCTGATTCCTTGTGTGTGCAGCCGTTAATTTGTCGGAATTTGTCGCACCAAAAACCAGAGTTGTCGGTATTGCGTTTAGGAGATCTGTGTGGCGCAGCTGTAGAGACGTCTCTGCAGCTGAGCCACACAGATCTCGAAAACGGAAGGTCGTATTGAAAATCTGATTACTTGTGTGTGCAGCCGTTAATTTGTCGGAATTTGTCGCACAAAAACCAGATTTTGTCGGTCTTTGCGTTTAAGAGATATGTGAGGATACGCTGTGGAGACTTTCCTACCTGGATCTTGAGAAAGGAAGGTCGTAGCGAAAATCTGATAACTCGAGTGTGTAGCCGTTAGTTTGTCGGAATTTGTCACCAAGAATCAGAGTTTGTCGATCTTGCGTTTAGGAGATATGTGAGGATACGCTTCCGACGTTTCGTTCTCGAGATCCAGGTAAAAAGGTCTCCACAGCGTATCCTCACATATCTACTAAACGCAAAGATCGACAAACTCTGATTCTTGGTGACAAATTCCGACAAACTAACGGCTACACACTCGAGTTATCAGATTTTCGCAACGACCTTCCTTTCTCAAGATCCAGGTAGAAAAGTCTCCACAGCATATCCTCACATATCTCTTAAACGCAAGACCGACAAAATCTGGTTTTTGTGCGACAAATTCCGACAAATTAACGGCTGCACACACGAGTAATCAGATTTTCGCTACGACCTTCCGTTTTCGAGATCTGTGTGGCTCAGCTGTAGAGACGTCTCTACAGCTGCGCCACACAGATCTCCTAAACGCAAGACCGACAAACTCTGGTTTTTGTGCGACAAATTCCGACAAATTAACGGCTGCACACACAAGTAATCAGATTTTCGCTACGACCTTCCGTTTTCGAGATCTGTGTGGCGCAGCTGTAGAGACGTCTCTACAGCTGGGCCACACGTATCTCCTAAACGCAAGACCGACAAATTCTGGTTTTTGTGCGACAAATTCCGACAAATTAGCGACTTCATCATGGCATAGTCAAAAAGTCAGATTTCCAACTTTTTTTTTTTGTGGCGCAGCTGTAGTCCGGCACGTCTGTTTTGTCTCTGTCTCAAGTCCACAGGTTTAAATTGAAGCGCGCACACGAAGCGACGCAGTCGTCGGCAACTTTTCATACAAATCATGTGAGAGACAAAAAAGTTGCGGCGACAAAAGTCGCTTGTGTGCGGTAGCGCTTATAAATCGGAAAATTATCTTGACCTTGACCAGGGTGTCAATTCTGCTAATGTTAACGTTACAATCGTGTTTCGATTGTGTTTGAATCATCATATTTTTTCACACAGGGGGTCAAGTCTGCTAATGTTTTCGTCAAAATCGTAGTTTCTAATGGTAATGCTTTTTGACACAGTTCTTGTTTCTTAGACCCAAAATCAAGACATAATATGTTTCCATTTTGGGTTTAAGAAACACAATGTGTTTCAGTTTCGGGTTTAAGAAACGAGAACCTTGTCAAAAAGCATTACCATTTACCATTCAAACACCATTGAACTACGATTTTGACGAAAACATTGACAAAATTGATCCCCAGTTCTTGTTTCATAAACCCAAAACTGAAACACAATTGAAACACGATTAAGACGTTAATATTAGCAGAATCAATACCCTGTCTGATACAAGGTTAGATAGCAAGAAACTCGTCTTAAAACTGCTAGATATTTGCGTTAAGTCAATCATATTCATTTGACAGTTCACATTTTATCATAATTTAAGTCATCCCATACAAATTGCAGTCGATGGAAATAGTTCATGAGCGCCTCTGGCAAGATTTGAATTTTGCGCCCCAAGACAGACTTTTTAGCTATGTGTCAGCAAAGTGCGCCTCCCTAAGGGCTGCGTTAGGGGGGCTTTGCCAGCCCTTAGTTATGATGCTGGCCACTGTAAGCAAAAGTATTTTCTTTATCCATTGATTAAATAAAAGTTCTCTAACAGTGACCGAAATGTCCAAAGGCGGTATACTCTCCCTGTAAAGTCGCATTACTAATTTCCCAGTAAAAATGTAAAGAAAGGTGTTGCCAGAACAAAACAACACAAAAAGAAATAGTATAATGCTACGTCAAGAAATAAACACACATGTTTTTTCATCACAAACCTAATAAAAATAGATTAGATAAATATTCAGAATCATGAATTTTGCGGCAAAAACAGTAATTTAATTTAATATTTCATAATAACAGTTTTATAGTAGCAAACATTTTTATGATGCTGTGCACACATCAACTGCAAACCGTACACATAAACCTTTGGTCATTTTATAAAATTTCATAAAAAAATATATAACGAGTAGTAGTATTGGGGGGGGGGGGGGAGGCGAAGATGCTACATATTTTTGATAGTTTACATACAGTCAATATCTACGTAAAGTTTTCTTATCAGTTTGTTTACAAGAACTTTTAACATCAAAAATTATGATAGGTTATAAAGATAAAATTTCTAATTACCATCCTACTTTAAAATTACCTTGAATGACATTATATTTATTATGACTCAAAATATAATAAACAAATTAAAAAGTTATAAAAGTGACCAAAGGTTTTCAATATCTAAAAATGTCACTATCAGGGTCAGTTTGTCAATTTGACAGTGACGTTTCTTCGTTTACATTTTTGCTGGGAAATGAGTAATGCGACTTTAGGTGGCGACGGAGTGTATGATCAAGTAGAGGGGTCAAGTCAACCCGCTACCGTGAAGGAGGCGCGCGGCGGCGACTGCAGCCACCAACTTGATACCGACACGTTGGCGCGCGGGTGGAATGTAAGCAGGGTACTTATTGTCTAATTTTCAAAATCTATTGCATCCGCTTTCATTTGACAGATGGATGTGATACAATGCTGCATTTCTTAGTTAAGTTTTTATTTGTGCCAACAAGAAGCATCAATCTATCACATCCTAAAAGCGATTACAATAGATTTTGAAATTAGACAATAAGTACCCAGGTTGTGGGGGGACAGTAGACATAAAATAGACTATTGACTATTGAAAGTACTTACCATAACAGTGACCGAAATGTCCAAAGGAGGTATACTCTCTCCGTAAGTAGCGACGGATTGTATGATCAAGTAGGCGGGTCTTCCCGTCGGCTCGTGGCGACAACTGCAGCGACCAACTCGATACTAACACGTTGGCGCGCGACCGGAATGTTAGCAGGTTGTAGGGGGACATTAGACTAGACACAAAATATTGAAAGTACCTACTTACCCTGACAGGGACTGATATGTCCAAAGACGGTATACTCTCCCTATAGGTGGCGACGGAGTGTATGATCAGGTAGACCGGTCTGCTCGACAGTGAAGAGGGCGCGCGGCGGCGACTGAAGCGACCAACTCGATACTGATACGTTGGCGCGCGGGTGGAACGTTAACCTTAAGACACTATGCTGAAGTTACGCGACCGAAGTTCGGCGGTAGCCAGTAATGCCTCTATTATGAAAAATCGCAACGTAATTTCGACATTATATGTCATCAGTAATTCAAATAGCATTGTAGGGTGTAATCATGCCGAATTTCGGTCGTGTAATTTCGAAATAGTGTCTAGTCACTTACCAGGTGTGTGGAGAGTCACTGGACACAAATAAACTACTGACTATTGAAAGTACTTACCCAGAGTGTGACCGAAATATTCAAAGGCGGTAAACTCTCCCTGTAGATGGCGACGGTGTGTATGATCAGATAGGCCGGTCTACCCACCATCGTGAAGGAGGCGCGCGGCGGCGACTGAAGCGACCAACTAGATACTGACACGTTGTCGCGCGGGTGGAACGTTATCAGATTGTGGGAGAACACTAGACACAAAATATTGAAAGAACTTAACAGTGACCGAAATGTGGTTTTGACGCAGATCGTCACTTTCGCAAATGGTCATTGCGAAAAATTTGGTCACTTTCGCAAATCGTCACTTTCGCAAATGGTCACTTTCGCAAATGGTCACTTTCGCAAATCGTCACTTTCGCAAATGGTCACTTTCGCAAATTGTCACTTTCGCAAATGGTCACTTTCGCAGAATGTCTTTTACATTTTTTTTTCTCTTATATATTCTTTGTACAGACGAGTGTGATTTTGGCATAAAAATATAGTCTGATGTGCTGTCTACTGTACATTAAAGGAAATTCTAACAACCAAATAGGGTAATAATAAGAAACAAATATTTATCATCAATAAAATCTAAAAAATTACAAAAAACTCTTAAATCGCCAATCATTGACATCAACAAAATTAATGCGTAAAATAATTTTTTTTTGCAACTTTATAATAAACGATTCATTCTGAATCTATGTTTAATATATATTGAGATGATTATTGATCTAAATACTGAATATTTGTGTTAAGTTGATTTTTTTTAATTGAAAAAAAAAAGAATAGTTTTTTCCTAATATATAAGGTCCTTCTTAAATAGTGCACATAATTTTAAGGCGTCAATGTACTCATGCATACAAACAACTTTTAATATGGTACCAACATTGCAATCGCGAAAAAAAATCAGCTGTTCCATAGAAAATTTAAAATCGAATGATATTTTTTCGTGATTTCAATGTTGGTCCCATAGTAAAAGTTGTTTGTATGCATGAGTACATTGACCCCTTAAAATCTCGTGCACTATTTAAGAAGGACCCTATATATACTAAAAGTAGTATACCTTAACATAATAGTGCCACTAGATACCGTAATAAGGATTTGATTGATGATAAATATTTGTTTCTTATTATTACCCTATTTGGTTGTTAGAATTTCCTTTAATGTACAGTAGACAGCACATCAGACTATATTTTTATGCCAAAATCACACTCGTCTGTACAAAGAATATATAAGAGAAAAAAAAATGTAAAAGACATTCTGCGAAAGTGACCATTTGCGAAAGTGACAATTTGCGAAAGTGACCATTTGCGAAAGTGACGATTTGCGAAAGTGATCATTTGCGAAAGTGACGATTTACGAAAGTGACCATTTGCGAAAGTGACCAAATTTTTCACAATGACCATTTGCGAAAGTGACATCTGCGTCAAAACCCGAAATGTCCATACGAGGTATACTCTCTCCATAAGTAGCGACGGAGTGTATGTTGTAAAGTTAGCAGGTTGTGGAGGGACACTGGACACAAAATAAACTACTGACTATTGAAAGTACTTACCCTTACAGTGACCGATATGTCCAAAGGTGGTATACTCTCCCTATAGGTGGCGACGGAGTGTATGATCAGGTAGACGGGTCTGCCCAACACGGTGAAGGAAGGGAAGCGAGCTTATTAGGTACAAAATTAGGTGGAAACTCGTCCTAAAAGTGATTCCCCTATTTTTTAGTATTCTCGAACTAATTACTTATATAATAGGTAAGGTTAGAACTATCAGCAAAAAAGTGGGACAAGTTACACTGGGACGACTTCTCACCTCTACAGATAGGTATAGCAGACAAATAAAATAAAATGCAATGCGAAAGTTTAAAAGTGTAAATTAAAATAAAACGACTTACTCTAACAAAAACGGAGTTGTGCAGTGCAGTGGCTGTATTTCCTAAAGTGCATTGATTGGAATAAAGTACCTCTTGTATTTGTTATGGTCTGTGACTTACCCTAACAGTGACCGAGATGTTCAAAGGCGGTATACTCTCCCCGTAGGTGGCGACAGAGTGTATGATCAGGTAGACGGGTCTGCCCGATACAGTGAAAGAAGCTCGCAGCGGCGACTGCAGCGACCAACCCGATACTGACACGTTGGCGCGCGGGTGGAACGTTATCAGGTTGTGGGGGGACACTGGACACAAACAATAATGTTTTAATCTAAAATCAAGATGTATAAGTAGGGTTGCCAGATGATAATTTGATTGAAGAGGGCAGATGGATCTAAAAAGGAGAGTTTTCTGTAAAAAAAGAAGGATATTCGCAATGGGGATGGCAAAGCTAATTTTGTAGATGTCGCTGCGTACGCTTGTTCCTTAGACAGTAGTCGTTCAGAACAAAATGTATGAGAAAATAGGCATTTTTTTTTTTACCGAAAAAGACCCATTGACCCAAAATGGATATAAAAGACTATTCTACAATGCAAGTGCCGGATTTGAAAGCGAAATTAAGACGTTGTTATTCTTGCAGATTTTTTTTTAATATCCAAATTTTTCGAAATTTGTAAGTGCCAACATCTTTACAACGTATTACACAGAATTTGATAATTTTAAAGCTATAATAACGATTTGTTTTGATAGTTCTCGAGGAACAAGCATACGCAGCGCCATTTTGACAGTTGCCTTCCCCATTAAACGATTTTTTATAATACATCGCTTTTAGGACCATAAACTGAGCTATAACAAACACCGTGCAAATAATATACCGGGTGTAATAAGACCTTCAACGAAGCCGAGGTCTACATATTCTGCCCATCATCAAGACCTATTCTGTTCAAAATTATTGTTAGAAAATGATTTTAATTTTTGGTGTTAAAAAAGCATTGCATTCATTACCACGCAATGTGACGCGTACAACCATAGACTTCGCTTAAGCGTACAACAGACCGCACCTGCGAGTGCGTGCTACACAGCTGCGTGCGGCCGAGTTGAAAGGCAGCGTTTATGTGCGTGTTCATGAGATATCTGATTTCAGAAGGTTATTGAGATGCTGAAGCACCGATGGAATGAGTGTATCGTTGTTTAGGGATACTATGTACAAAATAAAAAAACAAATCTTGAATGTAGTTTGATTGTAAGAGGGTTAGGGGTGGAGCATAAGGATCAACCCTCGTATCTATCTACAAGATAATTCTAGTAAAACGTTTAAAGTTTACTTTATTGAATCACAGAATAGATAATCGTACTAGCGTACATAAGTTGCACTCCGCAAAATCGTTTAAATAAATTGCGACTCTTGCTCCCACACAATAAAGTGCAATTCAGGTTGCACAGCACTCCCTTCACTTCAAAACATGCACTTAGTAGTTGCCTCTCTTTCTATCGTGTAGGTCTTATCTTTTCTGATGTATGAAAGTCCTCTCAGAGCCGAGCGCTTCATACTCGCGCGCGAAGTGACGGAGCCCTGGGGGGTTACTTTCGAAACACGAACGAGGTTCTGAGATTGAATTGGTATCGAATAAACGTCAAAAATCTGTTATTTTAGTACATTGAAAACGGTTGCCATGGTTTTTATTGTACTGTTTTAACGTTTACTCGATTTCAACTCGATCTCAATAACTTCTTCGCGTTCGGGAGTAACCCCCCTGATTGAATACTAACCCGTGAATGTGAACTGGAAAGTGCACAGATCCCCGTTGCAGGATTTATTAGCGGCGGCGTGCGGCGCGGGGGAGAACGCGGCCGGCGGGCCCGTATACAGGAACAACCCGCGGTTGCTGCACAAAGGTGCATGATTAAAGCATGATTACACATATCATCATCATCATCAGCAGGGTATTCCTATTACACTTTCATATATCGTCGACGATACTGCAAAATCGCTGATCTTCCATTTGCAATACCGCGGAACTGCGAACAGTAGCGAAAGGAGATTGGCGGGTCTCGGCCTGAAGTCCGACAGCTTTAAGATTTATACCAAAAAATACTGTATTCTTACTAATTTCTATTAATATAAAAACCACCCTTGTAGAACATGGTTAACTGGAGAAAAATCATAGTTTATCTAATCGATTTTTCATATGAATTGATTCACACGAGTTATATACGAACTTTTTATTAATATAAATGTCAACTTCATTGTCTGTCAATTTGTAGAAAACAGTTTGCTGTTCATAGAGGAAAGTAATAAAATGTCGTTTGAGATTGAGAATTTTCTGTGCGGTGCAATCGATTCTTTTTACTTCCTTTTTTTCGCCTTCACATTCGTGAGTTGAGCGGCTTATGGCCGAATACTCAAACGCTACTTAACTTTGAGCGGCTCTCAAACAGCATGCTGTCTTTGTCATATCTTTGACATTTAATGCGACAGGACGACGTTTGAGAGCCCCTCAAAGTTAATTAGCGTTTGAGTATTCAGCCATAAGACTGTTAGCAACGGAACGTTTACGTTGTACAAATTGTACCGTATCTACGGTACGATTGAGGAGACATTCGTTATCAGTGTGAAAACGAAGAAATACTGTCTGTATTAAGACAATGTGGTATCCTGCTCGATCGGTAAGGCTTGTTAGATAGTGATCTGTATATGATTGACTAGATTGTTTCTTTGTCCGCGCAAGTTATAACCTTATTTATTCGTCAAAAGTAAACACATGTTTTCTTATTACTTCCAAGTTTTTGGGACAATTAAAAATACTTTTTGGTTTCCCTATGGAATTAACTTTAATGAGCCAGTAAAAGCTTTCGTGTAGGTGATACCGGGTGAGGCCGAACTCTCTTAAGAAACCCGCCAATCTCTTTTGAATTACCGCTCTGCGCTGTCTGGTTTTTTAGTCCATCAGCCATTTTTGATGTCCCCACTGCTGGGGCACAGGCCTTCCTTATGGGTGGATAAGGAGGACGGGCCATAACCCACCACGCGGGCCCAATGCGGATTGGTGGGTGGGTATTAACGACTGCAAATGCAGCCGGGACCAACGGCTTAACCTGCCTTCCGAAGCACGGAGGAAATCGCGATAGTACATTTTTGGTCACCCATCCCATGACCGACCCTTGCGAACGTTGCTTAACTTACGCAATCGCTGGGCCAGGCGCTAAACCTCTGCGCCACCGAACTCCCCTGGGGGGTTTTTTTACTAAATAGTAATATTTTGTGTGAGTAAATATAGCACGATGCGCGTCCCGCGCTTAAATTACAGCCTAGGACAGAGCGGAACGGTAATTTAAATTTAGCTGTTGTTCGCAGTTCCGCGGTATTGCAAATAGTAAATCAGCGGTTTTGCAGTGTCATCGAAGATATGCAATATGTTTTTATGTAGCTATCCGTATTAGTAATCTAGTTTAAATTTTTGTATGTGATTCAGTCAATAAAAAAACTTTTCTATTAGCTAATCGGTTGTCAGACTATTATTTATGTGCGTCTAATGACCACATTCAAGAGTATCATCGTCTACCGCTGGACATTTTAACAGCCTCTGTGGTCTAGTGGTTCGCGTACCCGTGTAAGACGCAGGTGTCCTAGGTTCAATTCCCAGAGAGGTTACAATTTCTACTCGGTTTGATTGGTGGTAGGGCTTATTTCAAATCCGCCTGGCTAGCTACCACCATCTTACCTAAGTCTGACGCCATAACAACAATTTAAAAATTGTTGAGTTCCGGCAGTTAGAGGTAAGATAGCCAGTCGAAGTTCTTGGCGCCATTTTGTCGAGTTTGGTTCGGTGACTATTTTAATTATTTGCAAATTGATTCAAAGTGGATATTGTGTCTAAAAATTTGTGCAGTTTTGTGGTACAAGTGTCTACGCAACTGGACAATATGTGGGATAATTGAAATAGACGCGAACTTGGTTGTGTGAAGCTGAGACTTTTACTGTAGCTACCTCTGCAGATCTTATCGAGTAAACTGTCTTGATACACTTGGTGCCAAATGCTCCAAGCAGCATTGGAATGCAATACACCCGCATTCTAATATAAACTGAAACAATACAGCTACCACTGCTCTATTCAACACTTGACACTGGCAAAAATTTCTCTAAAAGAGGAGAGTAGATTGCCAAACTAAAAATAAGAAGAAGAAGATAGCCAGTATCTCAGTGATGTGGATTCCGGGTGTAGTGCGCTTCCACCTTCGGCCTTATCGTCACTTAACATCAGGTGAGGTGAAGGCCAAGCACTACCCCGTTGTGCATAAAAATACTAGATTATGCAACAAGTGAAAAAAAGAGGGAATTTAGTTCGAGGGATACAAAGGACCGAGATGAAATTTTTTTTCACGAGTTGTGTACTTTTTACCATTGACTGCGAGAAAACAAATAGCAGTACTTATACCTAAAGTATTTACATATAATTAGTTATTACATTTTTATTATTTAGGTAGGTAATCAGTAATATTTAAACATTAGAAAATAGTGAAACTAAAAGTTTTCCAATAATAAAACAACCACGCTAAGAGGGAAATTACATGATCGGTCTAGCATCAGTCCATTTCATCAGTTTGTATAGACTTTGAATTTTTACAGTCTGAAGATCGTACCAGACTGATGGAATAGACTGATGCAATGCAAGACTGAACATCTAATCTCCTTCTATTATATAGAAAAGAACCCAAATATAAGACACTAAAAAGAACCAAATAAATTGGGTGGGATATTTTTTATAAAACAAACCAAAGATAAGACACTAACAAGAACCTAAATAAAATTGGCGGGAGGCTTTATCTATGGAATACACTGACATGAAAATTTTTTTTGTACATAATTCAAACAAGATTCAAACGATGCGCGCTTGTTCTAAATTTAAAATATTTTTATTCACTCGGTGAATAAAACAGCGTTTTATTCACTCTTATCGTTGAATTAAACGCACTTTTTCGAGTGGCGATGGTAAAAAGTAAATATATAAATAAAAAATACTTACAGCACTCCTCCAAAGGCGAGCCTATACAGCGGCAGGCCACAGTATACCTTCTCCCTGCAGTCAGTATCGAAGTCCGTCCTACTGTTAAGGTTAACCCCCCTACTGATCAACTCGGAGCGCGCGCGAATGGTCGTATAAGGGTCGTGTTTGGTCACTAGCACCCCTGAAGTACGCTCTATTGGTACTTGGTCGGAGTTGAATGATACTATCTCTGAATGCTGTGGAATAAACAATTGAAACATGTAGTTTTTATTTTATTAATTAAAATGTAAAATTTAAGACATTTAAACTAGTGGCTCTGTGAGCTGACCTAGCCTTAACATACTGTCTCTGCCAATTGCTAATGCGCAGGAATCCACGTTAACGTCCGTCATCCACAACTAAAAATGTCATGAAACAAGAAAATTCTAATACTTAATTTTGAGGGTCTAGCTGGGTATATAAAAAAATTACAATTGTTTTTCCTTTTTAAGTTTAAAAAAAATACCGCCAGGCGCATTACTAATTGGCGGGTATAATATATCAGCCTTTTTGAAAAATTTAAATAAAAATAATCGAAATCGAGAAAAAATATAATATCGAACCTGCTCACAAATTCTATGAGAATCGGTTGAGAAATGTGACTACATGCGCTAACTAAAAATAAGAAAGAATTTTGATTCATGTAGCAAATATTATTGGCAGTATTTTAAGACCAAATTCAATCGTATACAAGTTTAACATTTGTTCTATGGGACGTGTCCGGTCCAGGGAATGATAATGTTATCCTACTAATATTATAAATGTGAAAGTTTGTGGGTTTGGATGTTTGTTCCTCAATCACGCAAAAACTAACAAACGGATTTGGTTGAAATTTGGCACACAGATAGTAGATAGCCTAGATTAAAACATAGGATACTTTTTATCCCGATATTCCCACGAGAACGGGAACCACGCGGGTGAAACCGTGGGCGGCTGCTAGTTTTTAAATATAACTTATTTTTTACTTTATTTACCATTAATTTTAACATTAAGGCTCCGTTACGCGAAATCATTTGTCTCTCTCTTTTTCTTTACGTGTAAAGAGTATGGAAAATAACCTCACTTCTGCACTTTTTCGATGTTTTTCGTAGTTTTTTCATCATTATCTTTAGCACAATTATCTTTCTTGAAAACAAGTTATTGGAGCAACTGCACAGTACGTTAAAGTGTATTTTGATGTAGAATTCAATACGTTTATGCTATTATTTACGCCAAAAATATGGCCCGCGACAAGCGCTTTTGATGATATTCTGATTTTTTTTTTACAATCATCTGTGAGGTTAATACGCAATTTAATGTTTGTAGCAACTAGGTAAACTCTTTAGCTTGTCGTATGATTTTTTTGGTGGCTACAAGTTTACGTTTTCTATATAAAGATATGGCCCGCGCAAACCATGTTTTCCTATTACCGCCCCTTAACGTTATGTCAATAAATAATGTTACTTTAGATAACGTTACCTTGAAATAACGTTATTTTAGTAAATAACGTTAAATTTAACGTTATTTCTTACTTTTTTTTACCGTTACTTTAAAATTAACGTTATTCCAATTAATAACGTTACTTTTATACCGATAATTTTACCGGTACAGTTTAACGTTATATTTAACGGTAATTTTAGCGGTACAATAATTTTAATGTTATTTTTACCGGTAAATTTACCGATAAAATGTTTTAATTGTATTTTTAACGTTTTTTTTTGTATCGTTATTTTTTTAACGGTATTTCAATCCCTGGTCGGGTCTCTTTTTACCGCAAACTTTTAACACATCAATTAAAAACACAAAATAAGTGATTTAATTAGACGTTTATACTTACAAACCAGTGATGCCTCTGCGTGGAGGGTCCTTCGTCCTGGTAGGGGCTGAACGGTATGAACATGAGTATGACGCAGGCCGCGCCCAGCGCGCCCAGCGGCAGCCACAGCAAGCGACGCGAGAACAGCAACTCTACGCCAGACTGACAACGAAAATGGGATTTTAAGTGTCCGACCGAAATTGTAATTCCAGCCGAAACCGAACTTTCGGCCCTGGTTCCACATTCGACCGAAATCGAAACTTGTTTTCACATTAAGATAATTATTTTAATAGAAAAAATCGACTCACCCATAGCAGCTCAGACGGAACTCGAACCCTTGAGATTCCGACCCAATTATGCTACCGAGTCGCTAGTGGGAGCGGCGAAATTTTCTAGTACTTTTTACGTTCACGCTGTAAGCCAGCGTTATTTCATCAATGTGAAGAATTACCTTCAAGATTCGAATGCAACACCTTTACAGATGTCAGACAATCGATTAAGATGATAACGCTGGCTTACAGCGTGAACGTAAAAAGTACTAGAACATTTTGCCGCTCCCACTAGCGACTCGGTAGCATAACTGTACCCTTAGCACGAACAGCTATCGAGAAATCTTACGCGCGTAAGAAAATACTACTCGAAAACGTACTCGATTCGAAAGCTAGCAAAATCGGCAGCACCAATTTTACAGAGCTGGCTAACGTCAACTCGATAGTAGCGATAAATAAAGCTAACGTGACACAATCCAATTATCAATCCAATTGAAGCAAGGTGCGTTTAAAAACCATGTTTAATATCTATGTAAATCATAAATATGTAAATTAAAATTCAATCAAGTTGTTTATCATCATAATTTTACATTTATTATTCTTATTAATAATAATAAATTTGTTTGCAATATTTATTTCATTTAATAACTTTAATTAATTTGCAAATTACTATTATAATTTTCAATTTGTGCATGATTTTGCCCATGGTTTTGAACGGTCATTGCACCTTGCCCGTGATTGGTTTGAAAAAGAAGAGTGTGACTATTCTTTCTCTCTTTCTTTGTCATCCTGTGATTAAATGAAAAATATAACCTAAAATAGAAAACCGTAAAGCCATTTCTTTATTTTGTTTTTATCTTAATTGATTTATCTGTGTCGGCTAACAAATAATACAATCGCGAGGAAATAATATTATGACCTAGGTAGGAGTAAACTACAATGTGTCATAATTTCATCAAATTGTTCTACCTAATTGAAGATTTTTTATGAACTTGAAGAATAACATTGGATTATCGTCAATGAATAAGAAATTGTTTACACATAAACAATAAAACATTTGAACGTGCTTTGAAAATATGTGAATTTCATCGGAATTAGTGCTTAGGTATAGTGTTTGAAGATTTGACAAATTAAAGACTTTATTATGTTTGCATTGTTATATTTAGTGTTTTCGTCATAGTTTTAAGGTTTTATTTTTTAATACCTACCTAAATGAAACATAATTTACTGTGTGCAAACTGTATGATGTTGTTGCTGAAAACAAATATAAAACGTATAACACCGTATCCTCTGGTTTTATTTAAGTTTTGTAGGTAAGTTCTTAAATATTGCTAAAATATAGGTATGGTGGATGTGGGGGATACCGTGGATAGCATAAAATTACGAGATTTTTATTTTACAAATTTCTTTGTATAATGAGGACAATTTATGTAATATTGCCTGTGGATAATTCAGCGGACATGTCATAGTTCTCAAACTTAATATTTGTTACTACATATATGCTTTTAAATTTTAATAATAAATAATACAAAGTCGCTCGAAATGACTCTCACTGAAAAAATGTCAGTGAGTAAGTTGTCGATAGCCAGCTTGCGAGTTTCTCGATACCGTATGTCAAAAGTGGGTAGGTGCTACCGATTTCCATACAAGTTGTAACTTTACTATTTGAATTCGATTCGAAGGCTGCTCGATAGCTTATGTCAAAATGTTTCGTGCTTCGAAATTTTAGTTCCATTTACGGACGTAGTGGCGCTGTACCAATTTCCATACAAAATTATGAGATTCGAGTAATTTTACGCGCGTTATTTTTCTCGATAGCTGTTCGTGCTAAGGGTACAGGTCAGTGCATTGGGCCGGAATCCCAAGAGTGCGGGTTCGAGTCCCGTCTGATCTGCTACGGGTGAGTCGATTTTTTCTAGTATTTTTTCTATTAAAATAATTATCTTAATATAAAGATAGCATTGTGAATGCCTAAAATCTAAAAGTTCTAAATTATTTTTACATATTAAACTTTTCACACTGACATGGTTGGTCAAACCCGTCAGTGGTAGATAGAACACCATTTAAATCAAATACAAACGAAGTAAATTTGAAGTCTTAGTTCTCTACTAGGGATCAATCTAGTTGTAATATGATAATTTCTATCCAGGGAGTAAATGGAGGAGATCCAAATTGCCATACACACCTAACTTATCTGATTAGATATGTTTGGATAAGTTAAGAAAAACCACAAAAATAACTTTAAAATGTGTGGAAATCTTGAAACTGAGAACTCTGATCCTTATAGCTCTTAGAATATTGATCATACCGATTGGGTGTGCACAGCGACCTAGATCTCCTTTATTCATTCCCTTGTTAGGAATTATTAGATCACAGCTCAAATACACATTAACGAAAACCAAGTTTCGGTCGAGCCGACAGTTTCGGCCAATAATTAGCCGAAATCAAAACTTTGGCCGAAACTAGTTTTTCTGACTAAAACCTAAACTTTGGCCGGTCACTAATTTATTTATTTTTACTTCTCGCCTTTGCACAAAAAATGTCTAACGAAGAATGTTTATTTTGAATGGGAATGTAATAGGTAGGACGTATTAATTTTGTAGGCTTGTAAAGCAAATCACTTTCTTGATTTCGCAATTGTATTCTAACCACAGTCATTCCTGATATAGTACAGCTATTCCAAGGTTAATAAGTGAGCAGTGTAGTTAGGATTAGCTTTCGACAACCGTAAGTAAAGTTTACTAAAAAAAGTCTCAAACGGGCGTGACGGTAGGAAAATATAGACAATTCAAAAATATTTAATTTAATAAATAATTTTTGAATTAAATTGAACAAAAGTAAATTTTAGACATGAATAAATCGCTATATTCCATTGGCCAATCTTACCACAGTCATCCCCGCTAGTATCGCCATCCCCGGGTTGATCAGTGCCACAGTGTAGTCAGAATTCTCGTTGGACGATCGCCCAATGAGAATTCTGCCGATCGTGCAGCATCATGGAGTCCAACCGCAGAGCGCACAGGAATATGAACAATACGAACGAGATCGATAGTACAATATCTTACCACAATCATCCCCGCTAGTATCGCCATTCCCAGGTTGATGAGCGCTGTGGCGCTCATCGCCAATTGGCGTCCAACGCCAACCCCGACTACACTGTGGTGTAGTCGGGGTTGGCGTTGGACGATCGCCCCATGATCGGCAGCATCATGGAGTCCAACCGTAGAGCGCACAGGAATATGAACAATTCGAATGAGATCGATAGTACAATATCTTACCACAATCATCCCCGCTAGTATCGCCATTCCCAAGTTGATGAGCGCCACAGTGTAGTCGGGGTTGGCGTTGGACGATCGCCCCATGATCGTCAGCATCATGGAGTCCAACCGTAGAGCGCACAGGAATATGAACAATACGAATGAGATCGATAGTACAATATCTTACCACAATCATCCCCGCTAGTATCGCCATTCCCAAGTTGATGAGCGCCACAGTGTAGTCGGGGTTGGCGTTGGACGATCGCCCCATGATCGGCAGCATCATGGAGTCCAACCGTAGAGCGCACAGGAATATGAACAATACGAATGAGATCGATAGTACAATATCTTACCACAATCATCCCCGCTAGTATCGCCATTCCCAAGTTGATGAGCGCCACAGTGTAGTCGGGGTTGGCGTTGGACGATCGCCCCATGATCGTCAGCATCATGGAGTCCAACCGTAGAGCGCACAGGAATATGAACAATACGAATGAGATCGATAGTACAATATCTTACCACAATCATCCCCGCTAGTATCGCCATTCCCAAGTTGATGAGCGCCACAGTGTAGTCGGGGTTGGCGTTGGACGATCGCCCCATGATCGGTAGCATCATGGAGTCCAACCGTAGAGCGCACAGGAATATGAACAATACGAATGAGATCGATAGTACAATATCTTACCACAATCATCCCCGCTAGTATCGCCATTCCCAAGTTGATGAGCGCCACAGTGTAGTCGGGGTTGGCGTTGGACGATCGCCCCATGATCGGCAGCATCATGGAGTCCAACCGTAGAGCGCACAGGAATATGAACAATTCGAATGAGATCGATAGTACAATATCTTACCACAATCATCCCCGCTAGTATCGCCATTCCCAAGTTGATGAGCGCCACAGTGTAGTCGGGGTTGGCGTTGGACGATCGCCCCATGATCGTCAGCATCATGGAGTCCAACCGTAGAGCGCACAGGAATATGAACAATACGAATGAGATCGATAGTACAATATCTTACCACAATCATCCCCGCTAGTATCGCCATTCCCAAGTTGATGAGCGCCACAGTGTAGTCGGGGTTGGCGTTGGACGATCGCCCCATGATCGGCAGCATCATGGAGTCCAACCGTAGAGCGCACAGGAATATGAACAATACGAATGAGATCGATAGTACAATATCTTACCACAATCATCCCCGCTAGTATCGCCATTCCCAAGTTGATGAGCGCCACAGTGTAGTCGGGATTGGCGTTGGACGATCGTCCCATGATCGGCAGCATCATGGAGTCCAATCGTAACGCGCACAGGAATATGAACAATACGGACGGTATCGACAGGAGTACTTCTAATATTAGGTGCTGGTAACCTGCAAGTAGACAATTTTTAACTTGAATTAATTATTAAATACTTAGATTATTTAGGCCCATATAAACCGCTCTCAACGTTCCCACCTGAGAATATGATCTGGCGCGAGTCGAATTTTTTCTAGTATATTATTTAGTTTCATCTACAGCCAGAGATGACAAAGCCAGAGAGAACAAAGAAAAAATTTTCCCCCCAGTAGAAGTCGCAAGTAGGCAGTACCCGTGTAACCTCAAGTGAGCGTAGCTCCGCATAATTGATTTTGCTCGGTCAGTCAGGAGAGCAAACGTCAAATCAAAAATAAATCCAAAAAATATAAATATGCCTTACTGCAGTGTTTTGTATTGTAAAAACGACAGCAGGAATTACAATTTATCAAAAGGAGGCATATCATACCACTGGTAAGTAATAATTCAATTTATTTGAAAATAAATTATAAATTCAGTTGACTTTGTTTTTTTTGAGATGAAAAACAAGTATAATCCAACTTTATGTCATATACACATATGGTCTATGTTCCAACGTACTCCTTTTATTATTCTCGAAGTTTCTAACACATAAAATAGCGGATATTATACGTATTTAAATTTCATCCAATTATGTGTTCACAAAGAGTGTGTGCGTAGCACGTAACTATTAAATGGGGGGCTTGGCTTCGATTTTTAATGTGTTAGTTTCGATACACTGGTTTTCATACTAAAGTGAGCTCATACTACTTCTATGTTCTGTGTCTACAGCTGTCTAAAACATATCAATATCACACTATTTCGAAACACATATTCACTTGTTGCACAACATTTATAACACTGACAAAAACGAACCTTTAATCGATATATCGCAAATATCGGAATTTATAGATCATATACGTTGAGAGCTTTATTATGCTTGAGATCTTACTCGAGATGCTTCTTTATGCATTCTTGCTCGAGAGTTCTTATAAGAACTGCATCTTTAGTATGATATCAAGATATACTTATAAGTGGAAGTCCAGCCCCCGTACTGCAACCTTGCCAGTTTTCGGAATGGCTATCTATCAATGCATCATATTTATTTGCTATTAAGCGAGAAAGAGATAACTATAGCAATTCATAAACCTGGCATGTTTTTAAGAGGTTGTAAACACTATCGAACTTTCCCTAATTCCCTAATTACAGCTACGGTTTTATTATATTTTTTGTTCCTTTTAATCTATTTGTCTAAATAATAATCAATGTTTGTAATTATGTTTTTGTTCTATGAACTCATCTAAACTGTTCACCTGATTATAATGAAACTGATGAATTGTTCTACTTATGACCGGGAAGGTTTTTGAATAAAAAAGAGTAGATTTCAAACCATCCTTACTAATATTATAAATGTGAAAGTCCGTTTGTTTGTTTGTTACGCCTTCACGTTCGAACTACTGAGCCGATCATCACGAAATTTTGCATACACGTTGTCAGGGGTACAGAGAAGGACATAGGGTACCTTTCATCACGAAAAAAAGTTTAATTCCCGAGGGATAGCAAAAAACCTTTCCACGCAGACGAAGTCGCGGGCGGCCGCTAGTCTATTATATAAAAATCGGTTCATAAAAACAAAGAAGTTCATCCAAAAAATAGTATTTTTAGGATTACTTGAAAACTACTGAACTCATTAGAAAATAAAACTACTAGCCAGATCTCTGTAAAAATTTTACTCCTATGTTCTTTTAGATAAAAATTACGATATTCAACCCCTAAAGGGGTGAAATGGTGATTTAGTTTGTATGAAAAAAAAATAGTATACATACCTTGTAACCTGACGTATCTGACCACAGTAATGGTCACGCAAGCTGATATGGACATTATAAACAGCGGTACAGATAGCACGTATCTAAGTGGCGTCACGGAAGGAATGGCGGCCATTATCGCTAGTACGCACGCTAGTACGAGGCGAGTGGCAGCCGTAGCTTGGAGGGTTCGGATTGAGCGATTTAGGCCACTCTGGAAATGTAAATAAGGGTCACTTTCCTTTAAAAGGCAAATTCTTGAGGGTCTAGCTTATTATTGATGACATTGAACAAAGTGTTTTAGGTTTTAGGAACTCTCAGTGGTAGAGGCCAAACTTATACCCTAAAATCCAGCTGCTTTTACGGAAATTCATCTAATTACAACGCTAAAACTTTTCAGGAATTTACGCGTTTAGCACAAATGCGGCCATTATAGCTAGTATGCACGTTAGTACGAGGCGAGTGGCGGTTGTAGCTTGTAGGGCTCGGATTGAACGATTTAGGCCACTCTGGAAAGTTAATTAGGGGTCACTTTCCTTAAAGGGAAAACTCTTGAGGGTCTAGCCTTGAGCTTATTATTAAAGACGTTAAATAAAGAACTTTACTGAAGTGGTTAAACACATAGTGGTAAGTTAACAATAATAATAATAATAATATTTTATTAACAATATTTTATCCTTTTTTAGGCCAAAATTATCCCTTAAAATTCACTGCTTTTACGGAAATTCATTTAACTACACTGCTAAAACTTTCCAGGGAATTACGCGTAAAGCATAATGGCGGCCATTATCGCTAGTATAAACACTAGTACGAGGATAGTTGCGACTGTCTTACTCGACTTAGTACTGTCTTACTGCGACTTAGTACTCAAAAGTACTTAATAATTAAGTTTATTTGAATAAAGCTATTTTTGACTTTGACTTTGACTTTGTCACTTGACGGGTGCGGATAATGGGCAGTTTCCATTAAACAGAAAAATGTCTAAACACTTTTTTGTGACAGACATGAGCTCTTAATATAGGTCGAAGTAATTTTAGCGAAATTTTAGCACTTTTGTGCTGGGGTCTAATAATTACGTTTTTGTTGGAAAGGTGGTAGGCATGTCGCCTTAATGTTGATAAACAAATAACATTATAAATGTGCTTGATACTCAATCACGCAAAAACGGCTCAACGGATTCGGATGAAAGGCAAACAGGTAGTTTACAGCCTGGATAATTTTTATCCCGGCCAAAGATTCCAAAGGATTTTCCTAATGTCCTCGCGGACGAAGACGCAGCATTACGAAGGAATGGAATCCCATCTGAGTACAAATTAGAGACGATTTGTTTTTCTTCTAGTATAAAATTTTAGTCATAAATACCTTTCGAGTTCTCCACGCGTCGTAGACATGTGATACAGCGATGGTCGTGATCAGATACGGCAGCCAGTAATGCGCCACTACTATCCACGGTTGCGTCAAATATCTAAACGAAACATATGTATGTACATAAAAGATATGTTATGTCAGTACCATGCGAACTCAAAAATTGTCCCCAACCGAATGTCACTACTAATCCTTACTAATATTATAAATGCGAAAGTCCGTTTGTTTGTTTGTTTGTTACGCCTCCACGTCCTAACTACTGAACCGATCATCATGAAATTTTGCATACACGTTGTCAGGAGTACAGAGAAGGACATAGGGTACCTTTTATCCCGAAAAAATGTATAGTTCCCGAGGGATAGGAAAAAACCTTTCCACGCAGACGAAGTCGCGGGCGGCCGCTAGTCATAGAATATCGTTAAATGGTTCACAGAAGAGACATTTAAATAGTTTGATGCCTATGACTCACGTACTACAATGATGATGTCTGAATAAAATAATGAATCCTGTTACTTCAAGCGATAAAACTATTGGCTATATAAACTGTAGACCTCGCTTCACTTTGTTAAATTTTAGTTTCCTCGATCGGGAATGTATGGGTGTTACATGTAAATATTAATAATCAGTTATACAATACGTTTGGTAAGCGATAAAGCATTATTTAATTTAGATACTTAAAATATATTTTATTAATTTATTTAATTTAATTTTTATTTATAAATTACTCTTCTCTTGGTAAATGGCACTGTCGTAGTAATGTTCCGTTCTGTACATTTATAATCTATGACAGACATTTTTAGGATAATATTTACTGACATTTTGTATTTCTAATCTTCAAATATGAATGAAGATCAATTTAAATATAAAACACGTGCATGAAATGTGATCCTTAGATTTTTTGGAACCTTGCTTGTGTAATTTCTACAGTTTCACATAACACAGGACGGCATTTTATTAAGTTTATCGGGAGCAACTCAAAATGTCAATGCTTTCACGAGTCTGCGCTCAGGGTGTGCTAATTAGCTCAGATTTCAGTTGCCAGTGTGAAGGCGCAAGTAACCTATCTATCTACCTCTTTTTTAAAAATTCTAATATCTTTGTATAAGATTGTATCATACCATTTCGTCCATACACAGTTATTTACACGACTGCCCAAAAAGGAGTGTTCATTTTACATCTGAAAATGACGTTTCTTCTTTGAAAATTACTAGGGATGCAACGATATTGCTATTACGATACCGATACGAATGATGAATGCATCGTAATAGCGAATACGATAACGAATGCATAACGATTATTTTATTTATATTTAATAAAACAAGACAATTGAGTAAAATAACCTATTATTAAAATTTTAATAACAATTTACCACTTATGTGTCATAATTATAATCCGTTTCTTTTAAATTCATATTAAGAAAACATAAAAAAATAACCTTCTGGTTTCAGTCTATTTCTTATATCCAAAGGGATAAAACCAGCTTTGGAGAAAATCTTTTCGAATTTACAGTAGTTGTTTTGATGGAAAAATACTTTTGGGTAATTTTTTTCAAGTTACGAAAAACAATATTTTTTCTCCAATAACTTGAATAGTTTGTATCCATCTCTGCATTGGGAGCACTGACATGAATTTTTTATTTTTTATATGCAGGTCAGTGATTGGGAGCATTTAAAATTGTCAATGTCAGTGGCAAACGTCAAAAATATGAAAGATGACTGTCATTAGTGATGCCAGCGCAAAAATCGATGCTGTCTTGCTTTCTTTTCACGCAAAATAAATTATATCAAACTAATTTTAAAATCGTTTTAAATCGTAATACTGTTTACGATACCGATGATCGTCAAAAATTACGATAACCTGCGGTTTACGATTATCGGCATCGGTATCGTTACATCCCTAAAAATTACATATCTTTCATGAAATAAATGCAAATTCATCAATCAGAGGTAAAACAACTGTGAATGCTGCATTACACAATACATTGTGAAAATCTACAAATTCAACGTGATATCTCAAACATTTATTTACATAATAGCACGAAAATAAGGCAGTAAAAGAACAACGGTGTAAAAATAGTTATAAAATTTTAAGCGTTTAAAAAATTAAAGTGAACGAAACAGGATTTTAACTGTATTGAAAAAAATCGACAAAGATATTTTATATTTGATATAAAATTCGATAGTTAACGAAACCTTATGTCAATGCCATACATGTTTCGAAAGCCAAGCGATAACGAATATCTGCAAATGTTACTTTGGCTACGGGATCTGATCTCTTTGAAGTGAATCAAAAATGAGACGCACGTTTATGATATGTGATACGTTTGATATACGCACGCAGAATGTTACACTTAATTATTTTACCGGGTTTTTTTACATAGTATACATTACTCCCCGTCAATTGGTAATGCGCCTGGCGGCCATGATTTTAACCTCAAAAACTAAACACAATTGTAAAATTTTATATACCTAGACCCAATCTTATTGAAAATAATAATTCAATAATTAATATATTAGATTTTTTTTAAATTAACCTATTAGAATTTTCTTGTTTCATAACATTTTTAGTTGCAGATCACGTCAACGTGGATGTTAATGTGACAAGGTTCCAGCGCATTACCAATTGACGGGGACAGTAGTAAAAGTAACTCTTGGTCGGCCATTCGACAAATAAGAACTTTAGTAATCAGTTAAGATTAATTAGGTACCTGAGTTGCACAGTGCTGGCCACCATGATGGCCGTGGCCGCCACCACCGCCACCGCGCCGGCCGCCAGCGCGCCCACCCGCCCAACCACCGCCATCAGCAACTCTTGCACTGTCGACCATCCTACAATAATACATTACTTACTATAAAATACTGAATATTCAATTCTACAACGTGTTTATGAATTAACGCAAAATGAGAAAATCGTTTCTTCGGACCATCAAATTGAACAACTTTTACTATGGGACCAACTCTGAAATCTCGAAAAAAATCAGCTGCTTCATACATTTTTATATTTTTTAGTTATTAGTTTTTGTTTGAAACACCTGATTTTTTTTTGCGATTTCAGAGTTGGTCCCATAGTAAAAGTTGTTCAGTTTAATGGTCCGAAGAAACGGTTTTCTCATTTTGCATTAATTCAAGGATTAAAGTTGAATATGGAGCATCGATCAAGAATATCCTTGATAACGCTTTACGAACTAAAACAGTACGCTAAAATGGCACCTCAAATAGCGTCCCACTTACAAACTTGGCGCATATTTTGTACATAATCACCTCTTATTTTGTACAAACACATTTTATATCACTTATTTTCTACAAAATAAGCTTATTTTGTACAAAAACACATCACAAACGTATAGTAGGAAGCATATAGTGGTGGACGGATAATTAGAAACACCAGAAGATTTTCATACAAACGAATTAAGTAACTTTGAAGCCTAGGTTCTCGGCCAAGGATTGACCTAGCTGTGATCGGATGATGGCTATCCAGGGAGTGAATAGAGATCTAGATCGCTATACACACCCAACAGTGGGGTTTATGATTAGTTACATCTCTTTCCCGCTGTAAAAGAGATAGATTGATATCCAGTCAGAAAACTGCCAGGAAATAAGAGGTCATAATACGGCCCCTGATCTGGTCACCATTCTAAGGATAGAAATACACTTACTTGGTCCAGCGAGCCACACATAATGAGGCGAACGCTAGAACGGCCACGAGCACGTCTAGCGTGCGACGCCGCGTGCTAAATGTTAGCTATAATACGAGTAATACCACACCCCGGGCACTCCATACAAGCGTCGCGTTTCAACTACCTATTACACAGACGCTATACAGTGACGTTTTTTTGCACACGCGCAACTGTATGCGTGAAGTCTAGAGCTATTGAATGAGCACACGAACTCGCGCGGTGGGGTGAGGTAACTGATTGTGGGTCGGGGTGGAGTTTCCTTTCTGTACGGTAGTACTTATATCTACTCTATGGTAATACACTTACTTGGTCCAGCGAGCCACACATAATACGCCACCGAGGCGAACCCTAGAATGGCCACGAGCACGTCTAGCGCGTGCGACGCCGCGTGCGATATGCACACCATGAACATGTTCAAGTAATCTAGGTACACCATTCCTGTTGCCTCCACCTACGAGAACAAATACGATTTATGTAAATATTAGTAAGTATAATACTTTGAGGGCTCCTGCAAACTAAAGTGCATTTCATCAAATAGTTTCTTTTCTCGTTATGTTGGTTTTCCGAAAATCTACTTAATATTGGACCTTAATACAGATTACAATGACAGGTACTGCCAATATTACGGCATAGGAACTACGTGATGAGATCACTGACGTCCATTACACAATGGACGTCAGTGGATGAGACGCACTTTATGCCGGCGGCAAATGTACGGCATAGCTCAAAGTTTAAAGTAGATTGGTTATTTTAAAGGAAAAGCGGCGAAAAAATGCTTAACTTGTGTACTATTGGATTTTGGTCTTAAAAATAAAGCCAATAATATTTACTATATTGATCAAGTTCTGTCTTATTTTTAGCGCATGTAGAAAGAAAATATTTGCATTTGAATATTTTTTTAAATGGAAACAACAGAAACAACGAGTCATTAATAATCCTACTAATATTATAAATGTGAAAGTTTGTGGGTTTGGATGTTTGTTCCTCAATCACGCAAAAACTACTGAACGGATTTGGTTGAAATTTGGCACACAGATAGAAGATAGCTTGGATTAAAACATAAAATACTTTTTATCCTGATATTCCCGCGGGAACGGGAACCACGCGGGTGAAACCGCGGGCGGCCGCTAATGTTCCCATATCCTCAAAGGGCAGAAAAGTCACTGTTATAGTATTGCTTTCTCTGTGGTCACTGTGAAATGTAAAAACGTGGCTGCATACACCATTAGACTGACCCCAGACCTACCAGCTACCAGAGGCGCGTTCAGAACCTACGCTCCGAGTGCAACTTTAGGCTCTCACGGCGTTCCAAACATTAGTGTGTTGCAACTTTTTAACCATCAAAATCGGTCGTTGAAAAACGCTCTGACGTTTATCTATACAAAAATTAACAACTTCATTTGACATTATTTTGTATTTTAATGTTTTTGTGTCTAAGTTTCAAAAAGCTCATGGTTGCTTCTCAAAAAAACAGATTATATTTGATTTAGTGTATAAGAAAGTTTAAATTATCCGTATCTAAATGGAAAACAAAGGCTTTGTATTACTAATGACATCTAAAGTTAAAACAATAAAAACAACCAAACAACCGTACTCTGAACCTCGGAACGCAGCCCTGTTCTAGTAGAACAGCAAAGCAAAGAAATGAAACCGATAGGTCTGGGGTCAGTCTGATTAGTACCTGAAAGCGTCCGTAGCGTAGTACCAGCCCGCCCCCCCGGATTAGTACCTGAAAGAAACACTGCGCTCGACGACGCTCGATGACATGTCCGCGTTCTAAAACTACCGGGGCGATCGCCCGACGATCACTAGGTATTGGGAGGGTGCGAAGGTATAATAATCGATCGCAGCGCTCATGGTGGCAAAAAGTAGAAATAATGAAGGCTCTGTAATCTGCTTGAAAATGATATTTAATTTATTACTAGTGATACAGGAATAATTAAATATGTTTATTATCACTTAGTAAAATTATTAAAGTAGCTTTATCCTCTTGTTTTACAAAATCTGCAACTAAAAAAGAAGTAAACAAACCCTGATATAACCAAAATAAAACACTCTTTTTGAATAGATCTTACTTGCCATATTTAATTTAAATGACCAAAAATGATTCCACAACACTTTGTCTACCCAAATCACAGTAATTTTGAAATTTATATTAATAACACAATATGTATAGTATTTTTTAACATTTTGTCACAATGCCGCCATTACATATCAAAACGTCAAAACGGTCAGGTTAGAGCCAACAAAGTTGCAACACGCTAGGTGGCGCTAAAAGCGTGCACGGAGCCAATAGCCGTTCGTAAACGACGCCCGGCGAACGCACCGGTCACCCCAAAGAGAATGTAAAAAACTAGCGTTTGGTCACCCCACGAAATAGGTGGGTGAAATTCGCTCTGACGTTTTATTTGACAGTTATATAATATAATATAATATAATACAAGAAGGGTAAGTGAAAATAAATATGTGTGTTCTAAGGTCAAAAATTATTACGGTAAAAGAACAAATAAATATGTACTGCCAAGTATTTATAATAGGATAGACTTTAAAAAAATAATAATAATAATAATATCTGTAAATTTACTTTAAAAAAGAAACTTAAATCTATTTTGCTTGAAAATCTTGAAAAGCAATAACGTGTATGCATGTATCTTGTTTAATATAGACTTAAAAAAAAATTCTATGTGTAACTATACATTATGTTAAAATGGGTGTAAACTTACTTGCCAACAAACTGCACTGCAGTTTGGCGAGATAAAAAAATGTGAAAATATGTAAAAACATGAATAAATAAATTAAAAAAAAAAGTTGACATGTCTTCTTTGTTTATAAACATTAATTTTCATTTTATTGTTTGTTGCATTTCGCGCTTCATTAATATCAAAATCAACAAATCTAATAGGACAGTGACAGCTATGCACTGTCGTTCGTAAACGTCGGATGACGAACGTCGCACGCCTTGGAGTGAAGGTCCGACTTCGAGCCTCGTTTACGAACGCACCCCTGTAGCATCTGTCAACCAAATGACAGATGCTACAGACTAATAGGTGAAAAAGTACAGCAAATCATGAATCACAGATTAAACAATGAAGGCTTTTCAAAATGACAAAAAACTGTAGGCTCGATAGATGGCGTTGATAAAAATGTATGTATCATGTAATTTTTTTACTAAGCTTCGAAGAGTACTCAGGTAGGCAGGCAGATGTAACCCTGAAATGATTCTCTTTGGGCAGATGTCAGCCAACGAGCGGTTTTTCCTCTTGGGTACATGTTGTTTATTTTTTAAAAGAAAATTTTTACACTTCTCTTTCTATCAACGCCATCTAGTGAGGCAAATAGTTACTATTTCAATTTTTTAAATGTCACTTTATAAAGCCCTAATTAAAAAAGTACACAACTTTAGCATAAAAGGCCGGGCCTTCTTTCCTCAGTCAATTTTGAATAGTACCACAAGCAAAACGTAACATCCTACCAACTAATACTGTTTTCTTTTTTTTATACTAAAAGGGAAATAAAAATACTTATCGCGTTATATGTAAAGGTCTATAAAACGGTCAGTGTTGCCAGTACGTCTGCTGATATGTGTGTAAGGGTTTATCCCAAAGGTCCACAGCTCTATTGCTTTTAAAAAAATTAAGTTCATACTTTGGTTCCCAACGGGTCCACGGCATTAAAAATAAAGAAGCATTTTGTTTCCCAGCGGGTCAAAGATGAACCCGGTGGAAAAAGAAGCACAGTAGAGTCGTGGACCTTTGGGGAAAAGTTGCTGTTGTTGAATGTAATGGTGTTTTATACCTTCTCGTCCAAGTCCATGTCAGCGGCGATGGCTAGTACAGACAGCAGCATGTCGCCCGTATTCTGTATCACGCCCGGCTTTAGTAGTTCCGGCGCGTCGTACCGCGTGTGGTACACGTGGCCCCATTTTGTTGTGTGTACAATGGTACTTACCTTCTCGTCCAAGTCCATGTCAGCGGCGATGGCTAGTACAGACAGCAGCATGTTGCCCGCGTTCTGTATCACGCCCGGCTTTAGTAGTACCGGCGCGTCGTACCGCGTGTGGTGCACGTGGCCCCATTTTGTTGTGTGTACAATGGTACTTACCTTCTCGTCCAAGTCCATGTCAGCGGCTATGGCTAGTACAGACAGCAGCATGTTGCCCGCGTTTTGTATGACGCCCGGCTTCAGTAATTCCGGCGCGTCGTACCGCGTGTGGTACACGTGGCCCCATTTTGTGAACGCTACGTCTACGCCTAAGGGAATTAATTTAATATACAACGTGTTACAAAAATACCCCTAAGGGTGGGTACCCACTTAGGTTCGCGAACCTCCGCGCTCCGCGAACCTGCACCAAAAAAATTGTTTATGCTGTGCTGCAACAGTGCACCATAGTGTGTACGTGTGCGAACATGTATATGAACCTGGTTCACACACGTACACACTATAACCAAAGTGAAAATAAAATGTTTGCTAGGGCGCACTGTTGCAGGTTCGCGGAGCGCGGAGGTTCGCGAACCTAAGTGGGTACCCACCCTAATACCGAATACGGTAGATAGGGACCATCAAACTGTCATCTACCATCAATCAAACAACTTTTACTATTGGGACCTACTGAAATCGCGGAAAAAAACTGTTGTTTCATACAAAAATTAATAACGAAAATATCAAAATGTATGAAACAGCAGATTTTTTTTTCGCGATTTTAGAGTTGGTCCCATAGTCAAAGTTGTTCAGTTTGATGGTCCCTAACCACCATATTATTCGGCATAAGGGTTATTTTTGTAACACGTTGTAGATAAGGTTCTTTTTAAATTAATCAAAGTACAAAACCCATTCCCCCAGAAATCTTCGAAAATATGAACATGCGAGACAAAGACAATTGTTCCAGCGTAACCAAGCCTTAATGTAAGGCTTGGTTACGCTGGAACAATTGTCTTTTCTCACTTATGCTCTGAAATCTTATCATTCCATGTGAAATGGGTATGCAGGGCGTTTAACATTTCCGTGGAGGTCTGGTTGATCAGTGCGGAAATGAATTTCAATACTTACTTCCCGCACAAGCAGGGATTGAAATACCGTTAAAAAAATAACGATACAAAAAATAACGTTAAAAATACCGTTAAAACATTTTATCGGTAAATTTACCGGTAAAAATAACGTTTAAAATATTGTACCGGTAAAATAACCATTAAATATAGCGTTGAAATTATCGGTAAAAAAGTAACGTTATTAATTGGAATAACGTTAATTTTAAAGTAACGGTAAAAAAAGTAAGAAATAACGTTAAATTTACCGTTATTTACTGAAATAACTTTAATTTCAATGTATCATTATCTAAAGTAACGTTACTTATTGACATAACGTTAATGTTAAAATTAACGGTAAAAAAAAGTATGAAATAACGTTACATTTAAAAATAACGTTATCATTCCCTGCGTACAAGTGCGGGAAGTGCGTGAGTGGGCCGATTCACACGGGCCACACGAACCAATAAAAAAACATTTTCTTTTCTTTCTGTCTTATTTTTCTTTTTTAAAAAAGGTTAATAAATAATCTATTTTGTTTTTTCTTAGTTTTTTATTTTCTCTTTTTCTTAATTTTTCCTTAAAAAAATTGTTCTTTTTCAATTTTTGACATGGGTATCAAATGAAAGGCCTTGATGAGCACATTCCAAAATTATACATATCTTTACCAAAATGTAAGAAAGATTTTTTTTAATTTTTCAATATGGGTATCAAATGAAAGGCCTTGATGCGCACATTCCGAAATTTTATATATTTTGAACACAAAATTTATGTTTTTTTTTTCAATTTTTCAATATGGGTATCAAATGAAAGGTCTTGATGAGCACATTCCAAAATTATATAATTTGTCAATAAAAAAGAAAAAAAAACACGTTTTTCTAAAAAAAAGCTTTAAAATCGTATTTCCTCGCATTTCTTGAGAAAAGCACTATACAAGCCTTGTACTAGATGCTACTTGCGTTGCCTCGAATGATTTAAGCCATGGCCAAGCCTTCGAACCATGCTCGACAAGACAATGCAATCACTAGCTTCCCGTTCTCGGCTGTAATGTACTATTGTCTTTTTCTTTACATGTAAAGAGTAAGGAAAATAACCTCACTTCTGCACTTTTTAGATGTTTTTCGTTGTTTTTTTGCATTCTTCAGATTAACTAGTTAACACAATCAAAAGAAGTGAATCATTCAATTTTACGATTTTAAGTATAATTTAATGACGTACCTAATTTGATCAGTTAAAAAATTAAATGTATGTTAAGCACTAATTAGCTCTTGTCAGCCCTTTAGTTGGACGACATGTTATTCAGTGGCATTCGCATCATTAAAAAATACATAATTCGATCTAATTATTGTATGGCTCTAAACTCCATAGTTTAAGGCCATACAATAATTAAATTGAATCATTATTTATTATTACACAATTACATATTCATTACTTTCATTAGTTATGAACTTCAGTGTGTGAGAATGGACAACCTCTCAAAAATATAATTTGTCGTTTTTACTTTGTATAATGATAAAACGTAAGAAATACTGATCCAAAAGTTCTGGAAAAAAATGAGCTTAGAACACTAAAATCTCGAAATGGTTTTCTAAATTTAGTATTTTCTCAGAATGAAATGTTTATCAATTTTATAAAAATAACTTACCCTGTATGTGGCCAAAGTCCCGAAACACTCTGAAGTCGGTATCAGAAGGAATAATTCCGGAGCTGAACAGAAACTCGCCCACCGCTTGAGCGCTCGGGCGGGAAGTGCCGCGTTGGTACGCGCGGAGCAATCGCGGATCTGTCACCTACAAATGGTACGAATAAATGGGTCTACCATGGTCCAAGAGATGTTTAAGCGCGGAGTGAGACTCCTCTAAACCTCGCTTAATAATGTGTATGCGCTGGGGTGGAGTGCTGGTTCGTTGAAATGAAGTACGACTTCTTGAGTTAAATGGTATATTACAAACTTAGTACATTGGGTTTGATTTATATACGCCGTCGTTATACCGAAATTAGATGGGTCATTTTTCGTTCATTTTCGATGCTTCATCGTAGTGAAGCATCGAAAATGAAGTGTCTAATTATGTAGATTCATCTTTCATCGCGATGTGCCTTTTCGATGAAAGTCACGAGACGTCAGTGCGCTTTCATCGGCCATCGGTCATCGCATCGGAAATGAACAATAAATGAAGCGTGTAAACAGTGCCATTCACTGCAGTGAACGGCATGTCGTCAGTAACTTATTTGTGTTTATTTTAAAATGCCTTTATTTTTCGTTTTTAGACTTTTTTTCAACCCGCATCATGCAACATGCATACAAGCAGTACATGCAAGCATTTTTTTCTCTTTAATTAACTCTTAATTCTTTAATCAAAATTATCACGCACGACCTGTTGCTGCGAAATTTTGTGAGAAATGAGAAATACTACATTCATTCTAAATAAAAAGTCGTTCACTGGTCACTATTCATCGAAAATGAAGCACTTTTGATGACCCGTCTAATTTCGGCATTATAGTATTTCGAACGGTGGAAGATGGAAGACGAGAGGGGAAAAAGACGCGCCCTCTCTGGTTTCTTGACAATGACGTTGACGTTTGCGTTGGTTGACAGGTGACGTTTCGATGCCAGTATTGCCAGGCGTGAACACAATGTAATGTTGAACTTGAAATAGGGTCATACCTGGAAGACGGATGGTTTCCCGTTCATCCCGCCGGCGTCCAGGTTGAGCACCGTGGTGACGCCCGCCGCCCAGCTGTGCTGCAGGAACGCGTGGCTAGCCTGACAGTACAATAAAGCATATATTACAAAAGGACAGTTTCTCACACGCGAGTGGCGAATAATCGTATGCGATTATGGCATGGCAAAACTCGCCTTCGATTCTCGCCTGCGGTTGTTTACATTATGACAAAAACTCGTATCAATCAAGCGATTCTCGAATGTGAATATCACAGGCGAGCATAGACATAGAAAAATTTTCGCTGCGCTCAAGAAGACCAACAAAGCGAGGAAAAGAGAAGTTAACATCATACGGACACGATCTATGTAAAAAAGAGACAAAGGATCAAATGACATGTGCCAACATTTTTTACAGTAAGAGCCCCTAGCGTCCCGCTTAGCAAATGAGCAATCACAGTTTATTTGAAATATTTGATAATCTCAATTAGAATTTCAAATAAAGGTATCGTGGAGCCATGGTGTCTTATGCTCTAAGTAATTGTGATGTAACAAAAAGAAACAATCCAAGTAATCACACTTTTCACAGGTAAATAAGATATTGCCACACATTTCTTTAAAACCAATTTCGCTACATTTATCCGTTTATCGACGAAGAACACAGTATGGAACATAGTTTATTAATTTCCTTTGCCACATATAGTCATATTTTATGAATCTAAGTCATATTTTATGTATCTCATATAAAATGTATGCATTCGTTTTCGGATCACCTGTTTATTGACATTGTTGTTCTTTGACATTCTATTTCTGTGCAGGCGAGACTCACAATAGGGATGCAACGATATATCGGAAAACCGATAAATATCGATATATCAACGGCTAAAAATATCGATATTTATCGATATCGACGAAACACTAATATTGATTATATCAATATCGAGTAAATTCAATATATCAAAATATATCCTAACAAATAGCGAAAAAAACCCGATCGGGTAAAATGCTATTACTTGTTAAATTAGATTTTTGGAAGCACCACAATTCTTTTGGCTCACTAGCAAATAAAAAGAAAAAAAAACTATTGGTGACGACGAAAATTTATAAAACGAAATGCATTTTTTACTTCAAATATTTTTAATTATATAATTTCTTTTACATAAGGTACAAAAATTACATTCATACACAATCATGCACAAATAGTCTATAAATCTTTGATATAACTAAAAAAAAACGTTGGATTTGTATAAACTTTAGAAAAACATGAAATGTCGATAAAATATTGATATATATCGATATATCAATATCGACTTCATGCGATATATGGTATATGCTATATCGATATTTTTATAAACCTTGCATCCCTAGGCGAGAATCGCAAGTGTCGATGCGATACTCGCAATATTCACTTATTAATGTGTCATAAAACTCAAAATTGTAAGCGATATATTTCAAGGCCTAGGCTGCGGTTGAGTTGAGTTTGAGTTGAGTTCGGGTTGATGTTAGGTCGTGTGTTATCGTCTGAACGCAGCCTAAGATAAGATCCCGGAGTAGCGTTGCGTTCCGGTGCCCTTGAGTGCCTTGAGGCAGTCGGATTTCATTGTATCCGTCACCTTCCATTTGCTAATAAGTGTAATTTTTATTTTTAAATTTGAGATTTTTGCATTTACAATGCTATTTTTAAACAATACTAAATAATATACTAGAAAAAATACGACTCGCACCAGATCAATACTCAGACGGGAATCGAACCCGCGACCTTTGGATATCCGGTCCAATGCTCTGACCGCTGAGCTACCGAGTCACTAGTGACATCGTCGAATTGATCTGGTGCGAGTCGTATTTTTTCTAGTATATTATTTAGTATTGTTTAAAAATAGCATTGTAAATGCAAAAATCTCAAATTTAAAAATTATATAGCGATTTCATCTTAATCAATTGTTAAAATATCTGGAAAGATATTTCAATTGAATGTCGAGGTAATTCCTCACATTGATGAAATAACGCTGGCTTACAGCGTAAGAGTTTAGGATATACTAGGAAAAATTCGACGATGTCACTAGTGACTCGGTAGCTCAGCGGTCAGAGCATTGGACCGGATATCCAAAGGTCGCGGGTTCGATTCCCGTCTGAGTATTGATCTGGTGCGAGTCGTATTTTTTCTAGTATATTATTTAGTATTGTAATTTTTATGTTATCAATTGTTGATTTTCGTCCGTGATTGGTTTTGTATGATTTATTTTGTCCATTGTTTTTGTAGTTGTTGTGTTGTTTTTTTCATCGTGCCACAGACAAGGGCACAGATTAGATGATAACAAAAGAAAATAGATAAGTTGTCGTAAGTGTAAAATACGTCTGTCATTGGGGAGGCCAACTGATTAATCCTTGAGCGCAGCGAAAATTTTTTATGTCTATGGATTAATCCCTAAAAACTGCTTGCCATGGCAGATAGTTAAGTGTATTTACGAGAATTTGAGCGAGACAGTCGATACGGAAAAAGTTTATCGATCTAAGTATTAGGCCTTTCGCCAAAAACCAAGTCATAAACCTGAACGACCTAAATATAATCTTAGTTTGGCAATCGCAATGCTTATTCGATGGCCGTTAAACTATTTAATGCTCTTCCTAATCACTTAAGACAGCTAGATGGACCAATTTTTAAAATAAAGCTGCATGAATATCTCATCGAAAACTGCTTTTAATCAGTTCAAGAATATTTAAATAAAAATAGTTGATAATTATTATGGGTATACTTTCTAATGAAATTACATGTAGTTTAAATGTAATTTAAAATTTTTGCATGCTTAATAAAATTATAAGTAGATTTTGACGGACTCTATTATTTAAGAACACCAAATTACACTCAAAATTAATGCAAATAAATATTCATTCATGATTTGTGTCGCCTTAATCATAACAATTATGCTTGATTAAAATTCACAAAATCGACTTATCGGCTTGACAGAGGTATCATGTCTGTTTTGCTTTCTTTATTATTAATTTGCAATACAGTTCAATTTGCAGTCAAGAACTTGTTAATGTTTAAAATGTTTCCTCATGTCTTTATGTAGTTTAAAATTTATACCTAAGTATTTCAAATAAATGTTGTACTAAGCAAAAAAATTTGCATTTTTAGGTAGTCTAGTTTCGTAGTACTTTTACCCATTGGTGGACTATAGATAAATGTTTCTTGGTTTCACTCTTCAGTGGGATATTCAAAACAGACGAAATGAAAAAAAAAACCCTCTAAATATGAATAAATATCAACAGAAATAATTATGCAGGTTATTTTGAACGTTATTTAACCGACTTCAAAAAAGGAGGAGGTTCTCTGTTTATCCGTATTTGGTTTATTTTATAATCTGCCATACTGTGCAGGTTATTTTAAACATTATTTAACAACCGACTTCAAAAAAGGAGGATGTTCTCTGTTTAACCGTATTTTGTTTATTTATAATCTGCCATACTATTACCTGTAGAGGATTTTCTTCAGCTCCGTTAAACAGGAATACAATATTGTGTCTCAATTTGGTCGGTCGCTGCGACATCCTTCGCAAAGTTTCCGCCATAGTAGCGCAAAATACTGCATTGTCTGACGCTCCTGAAAAGGGTTTTAGTTGTAAAAACTTATTGGACAAGATTCAAAATTCAAACACAGGGACAGTAGACATCGACATTAAGGCTCGTTTATGCGAAAATATTTGTGTCTGTCTTTTTCTTTACGTGTAAAGAGTATGGAAAATAACGTCACTTCTGCACTTTTTCGATGTTTTTCGTTGTTTTTTCATCATTATCTTTAGCACAATTATCTTTCTTGAAAAAAGTTATTGGAGCATCTGCACAGTACTTTAAAGTGTATTTTGATGTAGAATTCAATACGTTTCTGCTATTATTTGCGCCAAAAATATGACCCGCGACAAGCGCTTTTGATGATATTCTGTTTTATTTTACAATCATCTGTGAGGTTTATACGCAATTTAATACTTGTAGCTACTAGATAATCTCTTTAGCTTGTGTTTTTTTGTGGCTACAACTTTACGTTTTCTATATAAAAATATGGCTCGCGCAAACCATGTTTTTCTACATGGACCCTTAACTGCCACATTATCGAGTTTAACCAATAAAAATTGTAAAGGAATTTAAAAAAACAATTAATACATTTCAAAAAAGTAAATGTTGAAGTGGAACTTTTATGTTTTTAATGATAACTGCATCGAAAAAGTGGTTAACATTAGAACAAAATATATCGCCATAACTTAATCACAGAACCTACATGGTGTCCCAAATCTTGGCCTTAAATATTGAAGGAAGGAAATTTTACTGAAAGAATACTCATTATGATTTTAAAATTGGAACTGCATTCAAAGATTTAATGAATCGAACCCACCAAATATGAAAAGAAAACAATATTTTATTTTTACTATACCGATTGAAAGTTACATACTCATTTGAATTATATTTTCTTGAATAACACAAAAGAAGACCATTTAACATTTAAATTATGTAAATTGTATCGTCTCGTATGCGTGTTTTTTCAATCTTTGCATACAGTTATAATTATTTTTAAAAACAAAATGAAGTCTTTTAGTAGCATTCCCTATCTTCAATATTTAAGGTACCAACAAATTTTGGGATACAGGGTGTGTATATATTATGACTTAATCTTATTTGCATAAAGTTTGTACTATCCATGGGATAGCCTTTTTAATTAGAAAGTGAATTTATTATATTCTTTAAAAGGACTGTATAAAAATGAACCATATTACCTAGAGCAAAAGGCACAGAGTCGTAATGGCAGTTGACGAGCAGCGAGGGCCCGGTTTCCCCGTTGGCTTTGAAGCCGCTCTGTCCTTCTAGCACGGCGATTATATTTGACGCGTTTTGGTAGTAGTTCACGAAAGGAGTATTGAATCCAAGCATAAAGTCGCCTGAAACAAAAACGAAAATTCGAACAAATTCACTCTTGTAATCAATGCCTTACGAAGTTGATCTCACTGCAGACATTATGTCTGTGGTATAGCCGTGATTGTAGCGCTTTATTCATACGGACGTGGCTGCGTTACAGAGCAGCTAATGTCTGTGTCGCATCCGCTTTTGTATAAACGCTGCTGCCGGGTCCGAGCTGTCCGAACCAAGCACGATCCCATACATATTTTTTGGACCGACCGAGTGACAACCGAGCACCAGACGACACTGTGGGTAGGCCCTCGATTTTGATTATTTAAATAATCTAAGGCTCTCGACAAGATGGTGATAGAAAGACCGACAACACATGACTGAAATACGTTTGATTGAAATAACTTTTGTTTGAAGAACGTTTGTATACAATTTATCTGGGTAAGGTTGATATGATGACGATGATGATGAAGTGCTTAAGTTACAAAGGCTCTTACCAGTAGCGGTCTGCCAGTCAATGAGCACCGGTATCTTGGCCTGCGCCGCTATTCCCTGGACCAGGTCGTACATGTCGCTGGTCTTCTGCAAGTGGTACGGGGTGCCAGCGACTCGCGGCTGGTCTCCAAGTATCTGTTGAAGGTACCTTTGGGCGGATTCCTCGCTGAATCTGTCCCAACTCTGGAAAAAAAGTGGAAGATTAAGTGTACATATATCTAAAAATGTAATGAATGTATCTCTTCCCTATTCTAATCGAGTATGTATAGTTAAAAGTTTCAATATTTAATAATTAGTCAAGATATTGAGGTTTGTTTATGTACCAAAATTTTACTGATTTCTAAATTTAGGACTCATTCATATAATTACACGCGCGTAATCAAAAGATACTATTTTGTTTACCTACGTAAATAATGAAAAGAATGAATCTACGCACGTGGCTTGCTATTTTTACCCGACTGCAAGAGGGTTATGTTTTTCGCGCGTATCTTGTAAGTTTGTATGTAATATTCTTTATTACCTCATATCTTTCAAACGGCTGAACGGATTTCCATGATTAACATATCGTTAGATTTGTCTCGTCATCCCAAGTGTTCTTAAGAAGGTGGCGTTATAAAAAAACCAACATGGCGGCTGTACGGTGCTATTATACGTAGCGAAAAATATATAAATAATAACTAAAAAGAAATAAATAAAAAATAAATTTTAAAAAATTTAAAACCCGCCTGCATAAAAATTTAAAAAAATTAAAAACCCGCCTGCCTAAAAAGACAAGTCAACTGAAAAGATGGAAACAAGATTAAATATTAAAGGCAACATTATAACATGCAGTCGGAGGCATGCATAAAGAAAGTGACATTATGAATGATTTGAGTTATATGAGTCTACCTTTTATGGCAGAACTTTTTATGTCATAATTTTATTATGCATAACAACTAATGGCATAAACTTCATGTCGCAGAAAATTGTTTGGCATACACTCATTTATAATACACTTAAAACGCATAATTTTGTAAGCCAGAATCATCTTTCGGCATACATTTCATATCCATAATAATTAAATAGTAGAACCATCATATCGCAGAAAGTTTACAGTCAGAACCATCATATCGCAGACAGTTTATAGTCATAATCTCCTTTTGGCATACATTTCATAACCTATAGTTATTAAAAGGCAGAACTATCATATCGCAGACAGTTTATAGTCAGAATCATCTTTTGGCATACATTTAATAGAAAATTCATATCTAGAATAATTTTGTATTACTTACACGCATGTTTCATGCTGCATGCATCCTTACATGCAGACAAATAAACATTCAGCAAGCAAGCAAGCATGCAGCATGCAAGCAAGCATGCGGCATGCAAGCAAGCATGCAGCATGCATGCAAGCATTGTGGAGCTCCACTCGCTTCGCTCGCTCCGCTGCGAGTGGTCAAAACACTAACCTAACCTAACCTACTGGTAGGTGCATTAAAAGTTTATCTTTATAGCGGGGGGCCTCGGGCCCCCCGACCCCCCGAGCAAGGGGGGCAGCCCCCCTGCACCCCCCGGCAAGCATGCAAGCAGCATAAACAAGCAAGATATGCATGCATGCAAGCAAGTAGCATGCATATCGGTTTTGCAACGATTCGTTCTGTTGTTGACTTTTGTAGCACAACATTTACAAAAATTCAACATATTGACTTTTTAAGACAAATTTTTAATTCAAAGTCAAAGTCAAAGTCAAAATTAGCTTTATTCAAATAAAATTAATTATTAAGTACTTTTGAATCGTCTATATTCTCCTACCACCCGTTCAAGACTTTTTTAACTGACAAGAAGAATTTGAAGTTGAATTCAATTTTAAGTTAAAATGCATTTTTTAGAGATTACAATATGCTTGATGACATTATTCTTAATGAAATTCTGCCATATGCGTAGTATACCATGTGAAAATTATACCAAATAATTGTCGACTAAATAAACGTTATGCCAAACGAAATTCTGCAAATAAAATTTTTGCCAAAGGTATTTATGCCTAATGAAATTCTGCCATCTGAATAGTTTGCCATTGTAAATTCGGACATGTAAACATTCTGCCAAACAATAGTTATATGAAACAATTTTTATGCCTTAAAAATATTCGTATAAAGAAGATTCTGCCAAGTGTGTTCTGCCAAATAAATTTCGGAGCATCAAGTTTCTGCCAGATAGAGGTAACCCGAGTTATATGCCTCCGACTGCATGCTATAATGTTGCCTTTAATATTTAATCTTGTTTCCATCTTTTCAGTTGACTTGTCTTTTTAGGCAGGCGGGTTTTTAATTTTTTTAAATTTATTTTTTATTTATTTATTTTTAGTTATTATTTATATGATATACCTTTTTGAAATCCTTATAATAAGCCCTTTAATTTGACACCCATATTGCAGTATTCTAAAAAAAAATATTTTTTTCCGCTACGTATAATAGCACCGTACAGCCGCCATGTTGGTTTTTTTATAACGCCACCTTCTTAAGAACACTTGGGCTGACGAGACAAATCTAACGATATGTTAATCATGGAAATCTGTTCAGCCGTTTGAAAGATATGAGGTAATAAAGAATATTACATACAAACTTACAAGATACGCGCGAAAAACATAACCCTCTTGCAGTCGGGTAAAAACTTACATACAAGATACGCGCGAAAAACATAACCCTCTTCCAGTCGGGTAAAAAGACAAGTCAACTGAAAAGATGGAAACAAGATTAAATATTAAAGGCAACATTATAACATGCAGTCGGAGGCATATAACTCAAATTTTTGTGAGTTTGCCGATTAATCAAGATTTTTTTCCGAAATTTTCAAACTATGAATTTTTAAGTTTTTACTGCACGTTCATATTCAGAAACATGGTCTGATGACCCCATTTAATTTTTAGATATACTTAAAAATTAACGGTGTATATGCAGGGTTATTTGTAAAACACCAACAAACTCGCAGGAGTAGATTACTAACATCATAAACAACATTTGTTCTACGACTTTTCCAAAAACAGACAAAAAAAAACGACTTTTCATACAAAACTCGATCAGCTGTTTGGACATTTGTATAGTCGATTTTTTTGATTGTTTTCGGAAAAGTTGTAGAACAAATGTTGTTGTTTATGATCATATAGTAATGTACTCTTGCGAGGTTGTTGGTGTTTTACAAATAACCCTGTATAGTTTAAGCTTTGTCCAGACTTGTGTCATTTTGGCGTATCAGATCACCGTATCTTTACCATACATCGCTAGTTTGGTTGGGCGTGCGTTGATATCACTTCAACGCACGCCCAACCAAACTAGCGATGTATGTTAAAGATACGGTGATCTGATACGCCAAAATGGACTAGTCTGGACAAAGCTTTAGAATAATAACGACCTAGAACGAAAGTTCCCTACAAAGCGCACTGTCAAAAATGAGGCAAATAATATTGAGGCAAAATGGCTGTTTTCAGATTTTATCCTTAATACGTCACCTAAAGAACAGAAGACATTTCCCTAAATTTAGGGGGGCTATTCCATATATCCCAACTGGCTATCCCAATCAGTTGAGATGCATGGAATTTTTTTCACTCTCCCCAACTTGTGAGTGGAAAAAATTGGGAAGAGTGGAAAAAACATCAATGTATCCCAACTGATTGGGATAGCCAATTGGAAATAAAAACCGGTCAAGAGCGAGTCGGACTCGCGCACCGAGGGTTCCGTACAATCATAAATATATTTGGATATGTTACTTTAGTACAGTCTTTAAAAAAGTAGGATAAACGGCAGACAGGTGGAAGGGCGAACAGGCGGACAGTTAATTTATAAATCTTAACCACAGTTGCTTATGGTGACTGAAAAACGTTTCAGCCGCTCCACATTGCAAACTGTTTATATTACTAAGTAGGAACTTATTCTTCGTTTATTCGTACGGCAAATAGTAGGTAATTTATATAAGAACCAGTCACCAATTATTATTGTAGTATTAGGTTGCGCCATCTCTTGACCGATAGTGGAACTATTTTAATTCGCAAGTCAGCATTCTTAAGTCACCGCCATCTGTTGACGGGTAGTGAAACTAAAGAATTCTTGTTTGTTTTTTGAATTTCTAAAAAAGTGTGTTATATTGAGACCTCGTTTTATTTTTCCTGTAATCTTTACGTAAACTACTATTACATAGAATTATTTCAGATTTTTCTCTTTGCAAACTTCGGAGATAAGGGGGGGGGGGGGAACGAGATTTTTTTTTACATTTTTCATCATAAGTCGAAAACTATGCGGCCTAAGAAAAAAGAAAAAAATGTTTTAAAATGTGCAAACAGCGCTCTTTCATATGATACCCCACACGCCCTAGTCACTTCACTTAAAATTTTTAAGACCCCTTTTCAGTCCCTGTTGTGAAAAAAATATTAATTTTATTATTTCTTTCTTATTTGCAAAATAGTTGGGCAAATGTCATCTTAAACTATTCCAAATTTCAAGTTGATACCATTAGTAGTTCTCGAGATATCCAGCTGTGACAGACAGACAGACTGAGTCACACCATAAGGGTTCCTTTTTTACCATTTTGGTACGGAACCCTAAAAATGGAATAGCCGCATTTAGGGGATTAGTTACAATTTTATTGAATTTTAGTCACGATTAGGTGTAATCTGAAAACGATGGCTCAGTTATTTTTACCGTACTTTACGTACAAGGATTCGGCTTCTAGATGTTATTATTCTAAGATTGAAAGAATAAAAACAACTTTTGAGTGCGATTGACCATTTTGTACAGCCCTGTTCTTAAGCATCTTTACATGTTACGGTAAAGTATATCATGGCATTTTTGCTCAGTTAGGAAAGCAGATGCTCTTATCGCCAAAGATATGGGCGTTTAAACCACGAGTTAAGTTGTGCTTTTTATTCCAAAGAAGTACCCTACTATTATTTACTAAGGAGCTCGATGGCGCAGTGGTTTAGCGCCTGGCCCAGTGATTGCGGAGGTTAAGTAACTTTCGCAAGGGTCGGTCATGGGATGGCTGACCAAAAATATATATTATCTCGAGCTCCTCCGTGCTTCGGAAGGCACGATAAGCCGTTGGTGCCGGCTGCATTTGCAGTCGTTAACACACACCAATCCGCATTGGACCCGCGTGGTGAGTTATGGCCCATCCTCCTTATCCACCCATAAGGAAGGCCTGTGCCCAGCAGTGGGGATATTAAAAAATGGCTGATGGTCTAGGGTGACCACGTAACCCCTAAATAAATAAAAGGTTATAATAATCTTCTGTGTATCGTGACACAAAACGAATGAACCGATTTTGATGATTTGTTATAAAAAAAAACTCGATACTCACATCAGCGGCGACTTCAGCCTCCGGAACAACCCTGGGCATGTCATCTTCTATGACTTGAGTCAAGTAGCCCAACAGCATATACAAACCCAATACTAGTATTATGAAAATACTCGGGACCTGAACATACAACAGGAATTAGTTGGTAAAAATATAAAAAAAAACTGATTGTAAGTTAAGCTTTTCTAAATTTTGAGTTTATTTGAACTGATTAATGAATGGCATGTGAAATTGGAGTTATTGATGAAAAGAAAGGAAATTTTGAAATATCAATGAATATAGTCTAGGTAATTTTTTTGAGATTACATCGTTGTTAAACAACATTACTGCCTATAGAGATTGTTAAAAATAATAATTGAAAATTAGTAAAATAATTAGAAAGAAAATAGAAAACTGAACTAACACAACATATCTAAAAGTATTTAAAAAAACATACACAGAAAGCAGAGCGTTGCCCATCACCATTTTAACTATTTAAAAGCCAATACAAAGTGCACATTTATATTGTAGTTACCAAGTTCCTAACACCCAAAATACAGCTATTTTACTTAACGTCGTCAGCTACACAAAATAGCATGTTTTTTTAGTTCTATTCAGCTGGCCTGAAAGATTTACATAATTAAGAAATTACCTTGTATCACAATACTGCTTTTATTATTGTATATTCAAACTTAAAAAATGATAATATTTTGAAATTTATAATTCTTTTTAAAGAAAAATATAGATTATATATTTTTTCAGTAAAACTACAATAATGTATGTACAGTCAACGGCACGTAAGACTAATACATGTTAACCTTGAGACCATCTTAATGCCGTACGTTACTGTTTTCGTAGTTCAACTGTTTAATTTACCTCGCTGTCGTGTGTACGGAAATATATAAAATGAACCCACATATAAAAAAAAAACAATCCTTCAACTCCACAAATAATAAAAACGATACAAATCCACAAAAATATCCCCAATTCAAAATTTGTTTTTTTGTTACTCACAGATTTTACTGGTTCATACAAATGTAGCCCTTTCTTTGTTATTTCAAAGACAACCTAAAATACCAAAAAGTGTTAAAAACCTTCATCAACCAAGCTTCGAATATTTTAAATACATATTTGTTTTTTTTTTGTTAAACATTACAAAAACTAGAAAACATTGTCGTCACATTTAAGTGAGATATAGAAGCAACTAAAAATGAAGGACATAAAATAAGTTATTTGAAAATGAAGAAAACCATAGCTTTTAAATTACCGCGTTGATATTCAAAGAAAAGCTTCTAAGTAAGAATGTTATACAATTAGTATAGTTATAAGCAAATTGTTTGATTATGACGATGATCTAGTATAATTTTAAGAATGAAAGATGAAACTATGTTAATGTAAACAATGATTTAGTAATTTGATTATTGATTTAGTAATGAATTATAATTTGAGGTGTAGCATAAACTGAAAAGTGTCGTGTATTCCCAGAAGTCCCGTTAAAGTTGTTCCATTACGTTACGGGACTTTTGGGATTTTTCTTCCCAGAGGTTCCACTAAAGTAGGATTTTGATTCCCAGAAGTTCCTTGTGACGAACAGACACAATACATATTATTGACATTATATTTATCGTCATCATTGGTTCTTGGTCGATTTTGGCCTCAGCGACAATGGGTAAAATTTTCAGCAGCTGTTAGTTCGATCGACGGTCCCGATATTTTATTGTAAAGGTGTCCAAACTGTCCAAGGTGCCAACCAAGAACCGATGATGACAATGTATTCAATGTTACAGTTGCATCATTATATTAATTGTCAATAATATTATGTATTATGTCTATTCGTCACAAGGAACTTCTAGAAATCAAAATCCCACTAGTACCATTAATGGAACCTCTGGGAAGAAAAATCACAAAAGTCCCGCAATGGAAGAACTTTAACGGAACTTCTGGGAATACACGAAAAGTGTTAGATTTCATGATAATAACACAGTTTAACATGTGATAATAATAATGTCGTAGAATGTATTTATGATCGATATTCTGTATCAGAACTATAAATGTAATATTGCCAATATAATTTCATAAAAGATAACCCTTTATCTGTTACCGTAAATAATACGTAACAGATAAGTCAAACCTTAAACTTATCTTGTTGCAGATGTTATCGCTAGTCCATCATTTTATTTATACGCATATCAAGAATCATAAATAGGAATTATCTGGTTAAGGTCAACTAGTATAGCAAATACTAAGTTTTGATTCGAAGGACCAAGTCTTGGTCCTACGATCAGCCGCATACACGCTGAAATTTTAGTCATTTGGTTCCCGCAAGGAGTTCCACTCATGATTAGAAGCAACTTTTACTAACGGGCCAACCCTGAAATCGCGAAAAAAAATCAGCTGCTCCTTACAATAGCACGATACCTATTCAGCCTAAATGTATGGAACAGCTGATTTTTTTTCGCGATATTATCAGAGTTGGCCCCATAGTAAAAGTTGCTTGTAATCATGAGTGAAACTACCCCACTGCGGGAACTAAGTGATTAAAATTTCACGCTGTATATTTTAGCTTATAGTCAAGTTTAGCTGTTTTTATTTTTTTAGTACCTAATGACAAACTCTAATGTGTCTAATTAAATGTTACTACTTGCGTCTATATTTTAGAAGTAAAATAACAATTAAAAATAGTATAGAAAAATAAATTGAAAGTATACATTGTCATATAAGTACTCGTAATTAAAACAAAGTATAAAGTTTTATGTGTTATGTGTACTCTTTAGTACTAAATAGACAGTCATTTGTTTTTATTTTTATTTTGCGGTAGGAGTTGTAAAGTTGTAACAATACTGTTATATGTACTTGAGATTTCGTGTACAACCACGTCTAAAAATATGTATACGGTTTAGAATTGTATCCCTTTTTAGGGTTCCGTACCAAAATGGTAAAAAAGGAACCCTTGTGGTGTGACTCAGTCTGTCTGTTACAGCCTTACAGCTGGATATCTCGAGAATGATTGCAAAGAGAAAAATCCTACTAATATTATAAATGTGAAAGCTTGTGGGTTTGGATGCTTGTTCCTCAATAACGCAAAAACTACTGAACGGATTTGATTAAAATTTGGCACACAGATAGTAGATAGCCTAGCTTAAAACATAGGGTACTTTTTATCCCGATATTCCCACGGGAACGGGAACCACGCGGGTGAAACCGCGCGGCCGCTAGTCTGAAATAATTCTATGTGATAGCAGTTTATATAAAGATTACAGGAAAAATAAAACGATGTCTCAATATATCACACTTTTTTAGAAATGATCAAATTTCTAAAAAAGTTAACTTTAGTTCCACTATCGGTCAAGAGATGGCGCTGACCTAAAACTGCAACACTACTTTTATTATTCTACTCTGCAGTGTGGTTTGATAGTGCAATTATGATGGTAAGCAACTCTCGGTGCGAGAGTCCGACTCGCTCTTGACCGGAGTAATCTCTTTGTGACTAGGTTCTAAACTGTATACATATTTATAGACGTGATTGTACGTATTGAATGTTAATGTGTGCGTGCACGGAAAACCGCGATTTGATTTACATTATCTTAGTTGTTAAGGCTGGTTTACATTATCTTAGTATTTAGTAGAGTGCTTAGTAGCGTGCGAGTAGATTCGAATGCGAGTGCTTTAGTAGTTTTGGTGCCTTTCTAGTGACCGTTTACACGCTTCCAGTAGAGTGTCATTTTCGCCATACCTAATACCTATTATTTAATTCGATTACACGTCACACGTTCACCGGCAAATGCACTCTACTAAAGACGCTACTAAAATGTCGATTTACATGCTTGCAGTGCGAGTGCGAGTAAAATATCGCGCGGGGGTGAGCGGGCGCGCAGGGGGTGCTACTGGAAAGCGAGTAGAAAGGCTACTAGAACGTTACTCTCTTTAGTCATAAGACGACCGTTTACATGTTTCCACTAAAGCACTCTCCTAAAGCACTCTACTAAAGACTAAGATAATGTAAACCAGCCTTTAGTAGAGTGCTTTAGTAGAGTGCGAGTCGTACTCGAATGCGAGTGCATTAGTAATTTTGGTGCCTTTCCAGTGAGCGTTTACATTTTTCCAGTAGAGTGTCATTTCGTCGCCAGGATGGACGAACAACGTCATGCAATACGTATGATTTTACAAAAAATTCAAAGCGTCCACCAGCAATTGACTAATGCACTCTACTAATACGCTTCTAAAAACGATTTACATGCTTCCAGTAACGACGAGAGTGTCGCACGGGGGATGAGCGGGCGCGCAAAGGGTGGTACTGGAAAATGATTCTACTTTGATTCAAGTTGAAAGACAACTAGAAAGTTAACTCTTTTTAGTCACTAAGACGACCGTTTACACGTTTCTACTAATGCACTCTCTTAAAGCACTCTACTAACCACTAAGATAATGTAAACCAGCCTTTATGTTTCCTTAATATTTTGTCATGTAAGTTGTGTATAGTGTGTAGGTACCCGTTGCCAGGGCTTTTCATCACGGATTTCATAATCATCTGTCGGTACGCCGGCATACGGCCGCGGTTCTCTCTGAAAATATTAAATGGTTACAATTACAAAACCGGTGTGGTTATTCACAAATAAACCCACCATTTTAAATCCCACCAAATCTACCAGTTAGTTAATAGAGTCACTTTAAATTATTGCTACATTCTACACCGAGCTAGAATTATTTTTGTGACTAAGTACTAATATTATAGTGGATATAATTAACCCAGAATTAAAACATTGCTAATAGGAAAGAGCTAGTCAGAAAGTGCAATATTATACAATAAAACAAAAATTATCCGCACCTTCTTGATAAAATATATACTTATGTATTATTTAATAGTCTTTCTTCTGTCAGCTAGCTAAACTACGTGTACTTATTTGAAATAAAATCAAGACAAAAATGTGATTATGCATACTCAAATATATAGGATTGTATGCAAGCACATTTTCAAGAATTTTCAGTTTCTAAAAAAACATGTGGGAATATACTTCCACTATCGTGGTTGGAAATATTATATCAGATACATACTAATTTAAGAGATAACTCGGTAAATTAACTCTAAATCTAATGAAAATATACACTTATCGCATTTTTTCTCGACATTGTCACATTAGTGTTGGAATATACAAAAAAAAAATACGTCCCTTTCTAACACAGTTAACTTCTTTCTTTCACACTATTTGTTTATATTAACTTTATGAAACAACGATTCTTTGTTTCTTGGTCCGAGAACATTTCCTTTCTGATTTTTATTAGTCTAAGACGTCTAAGTTCTGTTGTGGCTCTTACCTAACCTAACCGTGTGCAACTGTAATATTAAATAACGACACCCCTTTCTAATTATAAATTAAATAAATAAATCTTTATTTTAAATCTAAGTGTCGTCTTTCTGTTTGCTTTCATAAACCCTAATAATTAGAAATACAAATTGTTGCCAACTCCAATCTAGACTAAAACTGCAAACAAGCTTTCAAAAAGCTGAAGAAAACTGTAAAATTCTACCTCAAAAACTGTAAATCTACAGCTTTCCTTATTTTGTATTATTTAAAAGCAGTAAATGCAGTAAGATAAATAATTTAATAGAAACAATATACTACAAAAAAAATCGACTCACCCGTAGCAGCTCAGACGGTCTTTTTTTTTTGGAAATAATTTTATTCTATTAAATTATTTATCTTAAGGTGGTACCCTGAGCGAAAGTGGCGCCGCGGTGAATTTTATTTAATATTATAATTCTAATACACAATTATAAAAATGTTTATCGTGGAGATTTTAGAGCTTACAGTCTAGTATTTTTAGACGGTATCGTTACATTCCCTAGTAGTCACTGCTAGAAATAGATAGAAAAACTGCTAAAAGTGGCCGTTTTTGACACATTTGCTATCTACTTCTACGAATGACTACGAGGGCATGTACTGATACCTTCTAAAAATACTAGACCATGGACCCTAAAATCTCCACGATAAACATTATTAAAATCCTTTTCTATTAACAACTTATTAAATAAAAACCTCTGAGGGCGCCACTTTCGGTCATACAACCGCCTTAATATAAAAATATGTAGCATAATTAATGCCTAAAAATCTAATCATAACTACAAAATTAAGTAAGAAAAATAATCTCGCATTTGTACCTATATCAACTTTAAATCTTAACAAATTTCCATTATTTCTACTAAACTACTGCCTGGAATAAATTGCTATTTAGCAATAAGGCCGCCTTTTGTGTGCTTTCTCTGTTTGTTGTTTTTCTTTGTAATATGTCCTGTCTTAGTGTGCAATAAAGTGTTATTATTATTAAAACTTCCGCGTTTTCAATTTGCACATCCTGTTGACTTTCAGTTACATTTTTATTTTTAAAATCGTAGATATTTGTATTTTTCTTTGAATGGTCATTGGAAGCATTGAACTAGAAACAATTTTATTTCTGATTTTGTATGTAAAATGCCTTTTTATGATAGTGGAAGCGATTTTTTGACTATTTTATTGACTGTTACGTATGCCGTACCTACAGCATACCTACAGCAAAAATAACTGTAGACCTACGGTTAAAACTGTAGAGTTGGCAACATTTATACAAAATACTGGAAAAATCGCACAACTTCTTTCACACTTTGACTTTGACATTCTTTTTTTGTGTTCCGTTTCCCGGCCAACTTCTTAGCATTTTACCTTAGATTATTTAATAAATAACACTTTGCATAATGGTGGTCATAAATAAATGACCAATGATATTTGTAAATGACACTGACATTTTGTGGGAATACCTAGTTTACCTAGTGACATTTTACAACACGAAAGGACATCAGGCACATGAGACCCAAAAGTGTATAAACATAATTCTGTTATCTATAAACACTTTATGTTACTAGAATTATAAAACAGTAGCAACATTATTTTTTAACTCCTTCATTTAGCTTTAATTAATTATTGAAAAAAACAAAAGCATATCAATGAAACGGACATCTTTTTTAGCGATTTCACAAGTCTCCCCTGAGTATATTTGTTCTGTGGCACAAGTGATTGCGCATTAAAAAAAAAGTCTGCCGGATGTCAGTCAACTCAACTGTCAAAAGCGTTTTGTTACGTGCGACATTTGCACAGATTTTCCGTTTGATCTGGTTCAAAGAGTTCAAACTCGTACATTGTGGTGCTAATCTGGATCACTAACGCAGCTAACGAAACGTGTTGTCGTGAAACTGGTGTTGCTATTTAGTATCGGGGATACCAAAAAAAAACTTTCAAACGTAAATAACTCTTAAAACACAAATCTTCGTAAAAATCTGAATATTTTCTATGACTTACTAACTCCATGCCTACATTTTGAAAAAAAAACAGAAACGTTATACATTCTTGGGTTTTTTTCTATGGGACTCTGCCTGATGTCCTTTACGTGGACGTCAGTAACGAAATTGGATGTGGAACTGGAAATCATAGATATAGGTGGAAATAGTATTGATGTTGCCCTATTAAGGGTTATAGTAATTTCATTTTCATTTCAGTCAGATAATAAGTGATATTATTTTTTTGTTATTTTCTACTGTTTTTTTTCAGCGGTCACAGTACCTAGGCACATTACACGAATAGAAGCAATAGAAGTGTATAGAATTCTAAACTTTCTCTAATACCAGTTTTTTTTTTCTTTTTTTTTAAAGGAGCTTTTGTAATAAAGTTACATGTCAGCCCCATCTTAACTATAATTTCATGTGGGGATATGCACATAAATTAAACTAATTAACATTATTCGACCTCATCCTGATGCTTTGTGCTGCGAACCTGTAAGACAACACAGCTGCTTCAGACGTAGGGTCCGAAAGCGCACTCAGGAACACGCCAACATCAAACTGATTGACTTTCAGCTTCGCGGCTAAGTCCTCACGTAACGCTCGATTCCTGGCACACTCCACTAGCAAATGTTGGACATCTTCTATTTTTTCACACAGGGTGCAATTAGGAGAGCTAACTTTTTTCATCAGATGTCCAAACTTGTTCAGTGGGTGGAATGTGTGGAGGCTCAGATTGCACCACTCTGTACAAGATACCAGAGGATTTAGATCTTTCATCGAAATCAGTTTTCCACTGAGTATGGCAGACTTTTTTGTATTTAAGAAGAAACTCTTCATAGCTTGGTGAAACCTGTAGCGGTTGTCCTTGTGCAGCACCATGTTTGGCTAATCTATCAGCTTCTTCATTGCCAGAAAGTCCGATGTGTGACGGTATCCACTGCAATATAAGCTCCTTGTTTCCCTGGTTCAGCAATTCAGCCTGCTGTTTTGTATGTATGTATTAATTAATTTTTAAATAGGTATTAATTAACTTTAGATCGTATCTTTTTTCAAATGACAATACTATCACGTACCTACAGTCAACAGAAAAAAAAATTTAAAATAATTATTCTGAATGCTTGACCAGAAATATAAAAATTGCTGCATTTTTGGAGTGCTATATTTGTTTCTTCATTGTTCATATCTTCAGGTTCATATTATAATTTACTCAGTTACAGTAGAAATAGACGATGAACATCGAAATGTATTCGATGACGATGAAGTTCATATCAAAGTACTAATATAGATTACAAAACAACGTTTGAGGAAATAGAGCTTGCGAATAGTTTTACGAAAACTTTGCCAAATGAATAGATAAGGATTTTAAGAATCGATGATTTCAACGGGTAATATTTGTATTTCTTATTACAGATTGGTTATTTTAATAACTTATGGTGTCCAGTAAGCCATAGCTATTTTTTAGGGTTCCGTACCCAAAGGGTAAAAACAGGACCCTATTAAAAGACTCCACTGTCCGTCTGTCTGTCTGTCATCAGGCTGTATCTCATGAGATACGGTTCATAAACCGTGATAGCTAAACATTTGAAATTTTCACACATGATGTATTTATTTCTGTTGCCGCTGTAACAACAAATACTAAAACAGGATAAAATAAATATTTTAGTTAAGTGGGGCTCCCATACAACAAACGTGATTTTTCACCATTTTTGGTACGGAACCCTTCGTGCGCGAGTCCAGCTCGCACTTGACCGGTCTGTTTAGCTAACGTTTCAGTATGCTAAATGGCAAATAAGTATTTTTTAGTCTTCTTAATACTTTGTTAATGGCACGTTGATCGTAATACTAGTAATATAATATATATAATAAATTAATACTGTGGTAATAGACAATTATTTTTTATGTCATTTTCTGGTCAAGTGTTTGGTAAAAGCCTTATAAAGTCGAATATGGTAGATAGGGACCATCAAACTGAACAACTTTTACTATAGGACCAACTCTGAAATCGCGAAAAAAAAACAGCTGTTTCATACATTTTGATATTTCGTTATAATTTTTTGTATGATGTTTTTTTTCGCGATTTCAGAGTTGGTCTCATAGTAAAAGTTCTTCAGTTTGATAGTCCCTAACTACCATATTCGGCTTTATAAGTCTATTATTGTTATTTATAAATTGATAACTGAAATAAAAATCGGCAATACAGAAATACTTAGAGAAAATTCTTAATAAAGATTAGTAATAGGTTTTTACCTATGAAATTGACGATTTGTATGGAGATTTTTCAAGAAGTTGCATTTTTCATAATAGCATTTTCTTTGTTCATTTAACAACCATGAACACTCATGTAACAAAACTTTTATGTACTAATGTTTGAACACTATGCTAACTTATTTTCATTTAAGATAAGCGAAAAAATAAGTTTTGGTTAAGTCACAACCCCTTCGGTCACCCTTTTTTTTGCTCACAAAAAAAGAGTCACTTTCAAGATCTTTTTTTTAATGTCACGAAAGCTAAAATATGGACTTTATTTTTACTGATAGTTAACTATCATGATCATAATTCGATGTAATATTCACGATTTTGTTAAAATTTTAAATTATAGAAGTTCTTATTTTCTCTGTATGTGACAAAATATCGGCAATTTCATAGGTAAAGACCTAATATTCATTACAATTACTTAGAACACTGGAACACATTGCTTTTACCATTACCTACTTTTCTGATTGTCAAATTAAAATTCAATAAGTACTTCGTGTTCTACGATCATAGTAACTATAGATACAAATATAATTCTATTATCATTATTCATTATTCATAAACTTTAAAAAAAAAACGAATTGACCAGGTCATCGCATGTATGGAAAGTGGTCATTGTTCTTTCCTTTTATTAACACTAAAAGGTTAACATTAAAACAGAAAAAAATTCTGTTACTTTTTGATTATTTATTAATAATGTTATAATTAGTTAGTAATTTAGTTAATAACTTACCTAGTTTGTAATTACTTAATTTTAGTGTATTGCGCTTATTCTGTAACTTTTAGCATTTATGTTCTGTTATATTAAATGTAAGTTACTTTTGAATACCTTTGAATATAATCTCCTCCTCTTGGTAGTCAATTTCGTTTCCATGACAAAGTCACTTTTGGCACTATTTCACACCACAAACGGTCTTCAAACTGACACCGACACCACAGCACTGAGTGACCCATGTTAGGTTCCAAGTACTTTATCTTTGATATTATTAATCGTTTAATGCACCTCCATAAAAGAGGTGACTGTAATCTTCTTACAATAAATAACTTTATGTTTAACACAAGCGCTATAAGCATAAAAATAAAATAACATTTGATTTCCTTAATATCCCACGATCAGTTGCGACGTATAAACATTATTTTTGTTATTGTAGAAGAAAATAAGGTAAGGTTTTTTTACATGAATATAGTAAACAATAGATAAGTAGGTACTAAACTATGGTAAGATAACTTATGCCCCCCTAGCATGACCACCGCAACGCGATATAATATCGCGTGATATAGCGTATACTATTATGTATTCTGTGACTCAACGTTCAAAATTGTCTTTTGACAGTTTTTTTTTATGTAATACGGGATAGTGCTTGGCCTTCATCTCACTGATGTTAAGTGATGATAAGGCCGAAGGTGGAAGCGCACTACTCCCGGAATCCTCATCACTGAGGAACTGGCTATCTTACCTCTAACTGCCGGAACACAACAATATTTAAATTGTTGTTATGGCGTCAGACTTAAGTAAGATGGTAGTAGCTAGCCAGGCGGACTTGAAATAAGCCCTACCACCAACCAAACCGAATACAAATTGTACCCCCCCTGTGAATCGAACCCGGGACCCCTGCGTCTTACACGGGTGGGCGAACCACTAGACCACAGAGGCGGTTAGAAGTTAAACATAATAAATCGCTTTGTATTTGCTATTGGTCATGTTCATTTGTTCCCAATGAGTCACACTATCAATTGTCACACTGTGACTGGTTGGGAAGTTTTTGTAAAAAAAACATCCTGTTCCACACCTGTTACTCGATGGGAACTATTTATTTTATTAGAAATTTCCCAACCAGTCACACTGTTATAGGTGAAATAACCTGTAAGTTTGACTGGTTGGGAAATTTCTAATAAAAAGTTCCCATCGAGTAACAGGACAGTTGGTGTTCAACTTCAACTTTTATGGTGAATGGCTATGGCTGCGTCTCGTTTAACGTTCTGCCAATGTCCGAGTAAAAAGACACAGTGTAATAAATACGATACTGTTCGGTTTTTAGTGATACTCGTACTTTACAGTTTGTTCAAATTAAAAGTTTTCATTGAGTCTGAAACAAGAAGTTTATATCTCCAATGGAGATTGCACGGCCAGTGTCATAGTGAGGATTGAAAAAAGGTCCTTAAGTGACGTGACGGCTCATTGCTACCTCTTTCTTTAGTGTTACAATACGTTTTTGTTTCTCACGAACGAACGAACGCCGAACAACGAACACGTATTGTAACACTAAAGAAAGAGGTAGCAATAAGCAGTCACGTCACTTAAGGACCTTTTTTCAATCTTCACTATGACACTGGCCGTGCAATCCCCATTGGGGGTATAAGCTTCTTGGTCTGAAACAATGGACAAATACAAACTCTTTGGGATTTTTTAATAAAAACTTCCCAACCAGTCACAGTGTGACAGTTGATGGTGTGACTCGTTGGGAACAAATGGTCATGTTAGGGGTCATGGCTTTTAATAAATCAAAGAAACACTAGGCACTGTGTATGGGTATGTATTTTTGTTTTTGTTAAGTTACAAAGTCCAAAAAAAGCAAAAATAGATTTGTTTCTAGATTATCTAGTCCAAAGTGCAGACATAGATTAATACGTATGATTCGTATTTATATTTGCAAATATATACGTAGCACGTTTGCATTTACAGGGTTATTTTTAAAACACCAACAACCTCGCAGGATATTACTAACATCATAAACAACAACACTTGTTCTACGATTTTCCCGAAAACAGACAAAAAAATACCGACTTTTCATACAAAATTCAATCAGCTGTTCGGGACATTCGTATGAAACAATTCAATTGGTCAAGCATTATATATTTTTTCTATGATAGCTTCACGCACGTAGTTTTTCAATATTTTGAATTGAATATTGGGATTTGACGCATGTTAACGCCTTAATGGCAGGATAATTATATTGAATTATATAAAATTAAGTAACTAAAATTGCCATACCCTTGCCGGGTGCATATATAGCTATTATAAGTCTTCCCTTGTAAGTGTGTTACATGTATGCAATCAATAAATAAATAAAAAAAATAAATTAATAATTTTGCTGATTCACAAATCGTCCACCAGTCGGCGCACTACCGCCAACTTGGCGATAGTGTAGACCTGTCATTTTGTTGTTTGTATGTGTTTGCTATCAATTTTTGTATGTTGGAAGTGATTTTTCGTAAATATCAATTTTTATTCCAACACATTTTGGTTTTCTTCAATCTTTAATTCGTTAACTGTCTGACTTTTATAATAATTATTAATTAATTTCTATCATTTGTAAATATATTTTAAAATAAATGAGAAAATCGGGGATAAACGCCCATACAAAGGTCTCAAGCAGCAGTAGTGCCACCAATACATCTTTGCATAATACTAAAAAAAACAAAGGTAAGTTAACCTACGGATTTATGTTTTGTAAAATATTTATTTTTATTTTATTCTGTTCGGAATACCAATAGCAGTTATACATTATATGGAAACGATTTCTCAAACTAGTAGGTATTCGCATATGGTGCTTTTATTGAAAACAAAACTTTTTTGTTGACTGTACCTACATAAATTATACAGGTTGTTTTAAATCAAGTGATCGAAAATTCGCTAATCTTTAGTTAGAATTGAAGCCCACATATACACATCAACTTTATCTAGGGATACAGGTGTTATTTTCATACAAATGAGGTAACTTTGAAGCCTTGGTTTTCTGCCAGGGATGTACCGTGCTGTAATCTGATGATGGCCACCCAGGGACTGAATGGAGTAGATTCAGATCGCTATACACACCCAACTGATCTGATCAGCATTCTAAAAGATTAATGGGTTAGAGTTCTCGGTTTGAGGATTTCTATACATTTTCATGCTATTTTCGCGGTTTTTTAAACATGTCCATTACGTTTTTAGACTGGTCAGATCAGTTGGGTGTGTATAGCGATCTGAATCTCCTCCATTCACTCCCCGGATAGCCGTCATCAGATCACAGCACAGTACATCCCTGGTAGGAAACCAAGGCTTCAAAGTTACCTCGTTTGTATGAAAATAGCACCTGGTATCCCTAGACAAAGTTGATGTGTGTAATTAATTAAGTACTTAACTCAATGGTAACTTTTTTAATATAAACTCTCAAAAGGTGGTAGGCAACCCTAGACTGACCGAAACGATGTATTTCTTTTTCCCATTAATGGAATTGATTATCAAACACAGTACATCTGCGTCTAGGGTTGTCATTTTGTAGTTTTCAAAAACCAAACTTAGCCGTGGTAGTTTTCAGGGTTTATAATAATTTTCCAGAGGGTTGTTTATGGTATCCTATCTTAGTATCTACCATATTCGGCTTTATATGGGTATTAACACCCTGTATAATAAAAAAGTAAATATGTTGTTAGCAAAAACAGTGACTAATGTTACTATTTTTGAAGAAATCATAAATTTTCCCATCCAGGAACTATTTTATCAACAACAAATTAGCTATAAAAACATAAACTAGACTTCATTGTGCCAATAAAGTAATAATAATATAATTTTATGATATTTTACGATCACTTTTATTTACTTGAACATATTCGAAAATGCTACTTGATAACTTATCAACATTCAGTGAGTGTAAATGGCGACACACATCAGTTTCTAAAAACACTTTGCCGAGCTAAATTGCAATTTTTTTTTATATAAGAGTGAAAAATAACGTTTGGAACCTGCGAAACACGAGGAGTGTTCACACTTGACGGGGTATAAAAAGCGACTGTAAAAACATTATTCTAAAGAAGCAATCGGCAAGTATGTATTCTGTCGTAGGTAATTTTTTTTTATGCACAACGGGACAGTGCTAGGCCTTCACCTCACCTGATGTTAAGTGACGATAAGGCTGAAGGAAGCACACTACACCCGGAATCCTCATCACTGAGGAACTGGCTATCTTACCTCTAACAGCCGGAACACAACAATTTTTATTAAATTGTTGTTATGGCGTCAGACTGAGGTAAGAAGGTGGTAGCTAGCCAGGCGGACATGAAATAAGCCCTACCACCAACCAAACCGAGTACAAATTGTACCCTCTCCTGGGAATCGAACCCGGGACCCCTGCCGGGACACGGGTGGGCGAACCACTAGACCACAGAGGCGGTTAAGAGTCCGCACTCGTTTGCCGTACGGTAAGTATGCACTATATTATATATGTATGTATTCTGTCGTAATTGTTTGATACAACATACGTCTTTTATTTAACAATCATGTTTAAAGATACTTTTTCAATATCATTGTTATCGGGCAAAGGATTACCGACAACAGCATTTCGTTTAAGCGATTTATTAACACAAGAAGTTAGTGGTCATTCGAATGTTATCTCGATTATTAAGAGATTACTAAGAAATTGCAAGTGCAATCGTACAATTATATACTAGTTACGATGACCATGCATGACCGATTTAGATACGGTTTTCTGACCGGTTTCTAGTTTATCGGAAATGGTTTTTAGATATGTGTTACAGTGTTTATCCGCTAGGGAGCACTGCAGTCTATAACACTTATTAGTCTTAGAATAATTATTCTAAGTTATTAGTTAACAGATAAAGCAGTCTATAATACTTATTTGCAGTTACAATTTCTGTACCTATGTTTTTAGATTAGTTAGATAACGTATGATTTATGGGCTTAGTAGCAAAAGGACCTATTCGCAAAATGCCACACGGCCAAAAAAAGGCCACGTTCTCGGAATGACTTGTTCTCGAAAGGACCTATTCGCATAATACCTCATTCTCGAAAAGACACATTCGCATAATGACTTATTCGCGTAATGACCTATTCTCAAAAGGACACATTTTTTTAATACCTGCCAGCTTTAACGTTAACAGCAAATGATTGGTAATTATCATGTAATACATTTTTATTACATTTTAATTCGTCAGCTCCGTTATAGATATAATATTTTATAAAAAATATAAAAAAATATTGACTAAATTAGAGACACAGGAAATTACTGTGGAACAATTCTTCAAACAAATTATGTATTTGCAACTTTTAATGTAAAATTGCAATTCAATTTTTTATAATACATCTACCTCTTACCCTATAATTATTGATAGTACAAATAATGATTATAAAAAGAAAAATTTATACCTTACCTTTAAGTATAGTAATCTGGCATACTCTTGTTGATTTTTAATAAAATGATAAGAAATGACGATTTTTAAGTTAGTATTTTTTCATATTTATATGTATATGAATTATTTTACCTTTCTGAAATACTCAATTTATGGTTTTATAAACAATACAGTGTTTTTTTTTTTTTTTTTTTTTTTTTTTTTTTTTTTTTTATTTAAGGACTTTTATCTTAATTAAGAGACATGTCAGTCCTATCATTAACCTTATTCTATATTCTTAACATATTCTCTACCTATCTATTATTATTAACTAAGTTGCAAAGCATCTTGACTGAATCCGACAGGGGTTCAGTCAAGATAACATGGAAAGTGCCTATGTCTAAACGATTGAGGTTTAAAGAGTTTATTATTAATTGCCGTTCACTTTCGTTCCGGGCACACTCCGACAGCAAATGATGTACATCCTCTAAAGTTCCACACACGTCACAGTTCGGGGAGTTTACCTTCTTCATTAAAAAACCAAATTTGTTTGTCGGAAAGTGCCCGGATCGAAGCCGGAGCATTGTTACAATGTACAATCTATTCAGCTTAGAGTGTATAAACCATGGGACTGTAAGAGGCTGACATTGGATGGTTTTGTACCATATTCCTTTATCCCTGGATCTTAAATTAAAATATTCTTTCCAGTTCTCATAATGCAGGCGTTTGTATTTGTGAAGGACTTCTGAATATGTCGAAAGTAAGTTGTATGGTCTTCCTTCTGAAGCAGCTAGTTTTGCTAGTCTGTCAGCCTCTTCATTCCCGCTTATACCAATATGCGATGGAACCCACTGTAGCCTCAAGTGAACTCCGTCACAGTTAAGCTCATGAAGTTTTGCAAGAATTTTATAAGCTATCGATACACCTCTGTAGCCAGAGGCGCATCGAGCTATATGTTGCAAAGCACTTTTGCTGTCAGAGAGGATAACAACATAGCGAACCCTAATATTTATAACGTGTAGGATTGCCTCATAAATTGCGACTAGTTCTAAGGTCATTATAGTAATGTCTTCCGATATATTAAACATAGCTTTAATTTGTTGATTAGGACAGAAAAAAGCCGCGCCTCCCCTACCGTTTGATTTGGATCCATCCGTGTAAATTTTGTACCAGCCATTGTATTTACTGTTTATTTCTGTTAATAAGCTAACTCTTAAATTATTTAATTCATTCGAGCGTTTTGGACCCTGAACGTTATCTAAATTTATTCTAATATTCTCTTCAACATTTATATAGGTTACCCAGATATCTAATTTATACATTTCTAGTGGATGTGAGCTGTTAATGGTGTTTTGTTCGGTTTTATTATAGGCTTCAACTAGCAGCGGCTTATTTTTAGATCGCCAAAATCTATTCGAGCAAAGATTCCTTAAATTATTTATTAACTCTATCGTTACGTTATTAGCCATTGACTGCATTTTGAGACAGACTTTATGTGCAAGAAATTGTCGGCGCAAACCTAAAGGTGGAATACCTAATTCACTTTCCATTGTGTGAATGGGTGTGCTCTTGATGAAACCACCTATTGACCTCATTGCTTGGTTTTGAAGCCTGTCTAATTTTACCAGATTAGTTTTTGCACTGTTGCCATAAAGATAACATCCATAGTCCAATCTGCTTCTAATCAGGGATATATAAATAGATCTTAGGTGTCTTGGATGTATTCCCCAACCCCCACCAGCTAAGATTTTAAGCAAATTTAGAAATTTAAGGACTTTCTCATTGATTTCCTTTATATGTTTCCTCCATAATAATGATCTGTCCAACCAAAGTCCTAGATATTTAACACAGTCCGAAGCCATAATTAATTGGTTGTGGATTTTTAGTTGAACGTTGTGCCTTTTATAACCCTTACTAAATACACACAATTTAGATTTGTTAGGTGATAATTCCAAACCAATCTCCCCTAGGAGATAGATCATTGTCTCTATGTTATCTTGGATTTGAATTGTGCCTATATATAAATCTCTATGACTCAGATATAACGCAAAATCATCTGCAAATTGGCTAATCATGACGTTTTTAACTTCATGGCATATTTTTGAAGTAACAATGTTAAATAAGAGAGGAGAAATCGGATCTCCTTGTGCCAGGCCTCTGTTTGTACATCTTATAATTGTCTTATTGTTGCTGTCTACTTTTAAATTTCTTTGACTGAGGAAAGTCCACAGGTATCTACATATTGACGCCCCTACATGTAACTCATCCAGACTGCTTACAACTTTTCCAACTAAGACATTATTATAAGCATTTTCAATGTCTAGGAAGCAGGCTATTGTTGGTATATTATTAGAGAAACCCAGTTGTATATAAGTAACAAGACGCGCTAAAGCTTCTGTGCAAGATTGAGCTCTTCTAAAACCTGTGGAATTAACAGAAAGCGTATTATTTTTTTCTATGTACCATTCTAGTCTTTTGCCTAACATTAAGTGAAGAATTTTACACATACAAGAAATTAGAGATATGGGTCTCAACTTTGGGGCCAAATTTCTATCAGTATTACCTTTAGGAATAGCAACAATTTTAATATTTCTCCATTGGTTAGGTATGATTCCTGTAGAAAAAATGTCATTGTATAATTTGAGTAAAATTACAAATCCATTTTCAGGCAAGTTATGTATCATAGAGTAACTTACGTTATCTTCTCCAGGTGCAGTGTCTACTTTTTTAATACATTGTTTGAGTTCCTGCATTTCAAATTTCGACTCTAGCAACTGGTTATGTGAAATAAAGGTTGGAGTACATTCTGAGACGGTGTCAGGAGCAAGGTTACACATCAACTCTTCTAATTTATCATGAGGTGCATAATACCTGTTAGCTTGACGGTGACCTTTCATCCATCTCATCTTGCGCCACATTTCAGGAACAGACTTAGTCTCATCTATACTGCTACAGAATTTTCGCCAGGATTGTGACCTTGCTCTCATTATCATACTCTGGGATTCCTCAATCTTATTTTGTAATATGTCGAGATTTTGCGGGGTTGGATTTCGTCTGAATAATTTCAATGCTAACCTACGTTGCGCAACAAGTTGAGACAAAGCTGGGGTCCAGTAGTCTTTTGGCTGAAATTTACTTTCCGGGTTATTACATATTTTAACTAACGGGATACTGCTATTTGCAGCTTGGGAAATTTTTTCTTCTAATTTGTCATAACGCTCTTGTACATTTAGGTTCTCAAAATTGCACTCTGTTAAGGATAAATGTAATTCTTGTTTATATTTTTTCCAGTCCGCTAATTTGTAGTTTCTTTTTGTGGTTGACTCTATAGGTTGCGTAATTTTTATTGAATATTTTATGATAAGGTGATCGCTACCAAGGTTTTCATTGCTTACTCGCCACGAGAAGTCAATTGCAATGTCTGACGACGCAAAGGAAATATCGGGAGTAGTTTTTTGTAAAACATTATTGACTAATTTAATCCTAGTATAATCTCCGTTATTTAATGATATAAAACTATTGTCATAAGCAGATTCATAAATCTGTGAACCTCTAGAGTCATTTTTCCAGCACCAATTGCTGTGATGCGCATTAAAGTCGCCAGCAATTAATGTTTTTTGTTCGAACTGAGAAAATAGGTTATTCCATTCCAGTTGAGAGGTGCGGACTGTGGACGGACAATATATCGAGACTATGTTTTCTATGTTTTTACAATTAAATATTTTAATGGATATAATTTCTATACCGGGGTTGGGGACTGTAATGGGATATATGCATGAGTGGATTGATTTGTGTGTCATAATTGCGACTCCACCGTAAGAATCAAACCTGTCATTTCTGTAGATATTATAACCAGAAACATTTAAGCTTGTTTCCTCGTCTAACCAAGTTTCACTTACGATAGCAATATGTATCCTCTCTTGATGCAAAAGTGCACAGAAACTGGATAGTTTTGGCTTAAGGCTTTGTGAATTCCATTGCATAATATTAATATCTGATTTAATAAGGGCCTTATTATCCATAAAAGAAACGTATCAAGGAATTAATCATATCGCTTTCCGTTATAACATGCATAATTATAGATTTAAACTCATTGTATACTACTTTCAGTATTGATAACAATTTCTTCTCCATCTCTATATCAGCTAAGCAAATTTCTTTTAGTTTTAAAAATATTTTCTTCCAATCAGTTTTCCATTTAAGTGACCCCTCATGTTTATCTTCTTTTGTGAGATTAGTGCCATCTTCATAACTTTCATTTTGTTCCTCAAATAAGTTTATATCAGTCTGATTCACATTGTAAGCTTTGCTATCGTTCTTCTTATTGCTATTTCTTTTTTCTCTATGATTTACAGAATAACTCACACTTTTCATGGTGTTGGTTTCCTCTAGTTCTTCCTGGTGTACGTCAACTTTAGTTATGTTCTTTGAAACAACGCTGCTGTATGTTCGTTTTGAATGAGGCCCAGAGGTGTTAAGAATAACCGACTGGGTCTCCGTATCTTCATTTTCATGTATGGCTTTGTAAACCTCTCGTTCATTTGTTAGATACAGTTGTAAAGCTTTTCGGTACATAACGTTTTCTTCACTCATAATTTGACGAATCTTTTTTTCTTTTATGAACATAGGGCATGATTTGTCTAGAACAATATGTGGGCCTTTGCAATTTAAGCATAAAATATCTTTGCGTTCGCAATTTTCATGCCGATCTCCACATTTCGGACAAATTATTCTTTTTGTTGGACAAAATTTAGCTATGTGCCCGAATTTCCAACACCCTGAGCACTGTGTTACCGGAAAAACGTAACGTTCTACCTTTATTCTGCAATCATAAGCATATATAAACAGAGGTAAGGTTGGGCTGTCAAAGCAGACCCTGACAGTTTCACTTTTCACCCATTTACCCTCAATATCTAAGCGTCTTAATCGGGTAATGGAAATAATTTTATAAGAGGAAGTGAGTGCATCAACTATTTCTTCATCTGTCATATCTAGGTCTATTCCTTTAATCACTCCATAGGATATACTAGATTCCAGGACTTTTTGGCAACGCCAACCCATTTCAATAAGTTTGGTATTATTTACCAGTTTCTCAACTTGATGATTATCGCTTAATTGAATAAGTACTTTATAAGGGCTCTTATACTTAACTCTCGTTATGTTTTCAATATTTTCTGCTTTCAATAGCTTGGCTAAGGCCATTTGTTTTGGTAATAATTGCAGAGAAGTGATGCACACTTCTAATTCCTTTCCAGAAATTAATGTGTCATTTTTATTTTGTTCTTGGATAGAACTACTACGATTCAAACGTTTCGGCTTCCTTCTAGTCACTGTGGTGAAGTCATCATTGCTTCCTTCGCTTTCTTCGCGCATTCTTTTCTCCGCTAACTTTTGCCTTTCTTCCATTTCTAATATATTTTCACTTTGTATGTCGTCCCACTGTAACATACTTTGCATCTCTTTTTCACACTGTTTTAAAACTTCTGAATCACATCTGGAGCTCGTATTTGAGTTATTGTCATCCTCACTATTATTTTCCTCCATATTTAAAAAGGAAGGTAGTTGCACAAAAGTTCGCGATTGCTAACGCACGGATAAGCTAGTGACAACGTCGCGAGTACTCCGTACGGCGTTCCGCGCGCAACTGGGAACAATACAGTGTGTCCAATCTACTTTAACTCCCTTTCAGGATTGCACTTTATCGAGGGACATATTGTATACATGCATGCATAGTTTCACTAACAAACACTTAGAGAAAAATGAGGCATTTTGAGAATAGGTCATTCTGAGAATAAGTCGTTCTGCGAATGAGTCCAAAGGAGAATAGGGCATTCCACGAATAGGGCATTTTGAGAATGAGGCATATCGCGAATAAGGCAATATGCGACTGCAGGGCATTTTGCGAATAGGTCCTTTTGCTACTAAGCCTGATTTTTTTAAAAGTCAAAAATAAAAAGCACAGGCTTTTTTATCCACGACGGTTAAAATAGGATGTAAATATTTTTTACGAAAATCCCCCGGACTAAAAGTGATTTACTATTAGGGCTGCCACCTCTCGGGTTTGACCCGGAGTCTACGGGTTTGAGTAGTGGGTACCTAGTGTTACCATCTGACAAGATCGTCGCTGTCAAACCGTTCGACAGAAGAAATCCCGAAGTCGTCGCGGTCACGACGCGGTTACCGAGTTATTGTGCAAGGAAATGCTCCAAAATTCGTATTATCTAACTCAGTAACCGATCACGCCCACGACAAATTCGCGATTTCTTCTGTCAAACGGTTTGACAACGACGACTCCGTAATTATTACTGGTCGCTAAATGGTTTCTAGCACATGAGTAAAAAAACGTAAATTCTAGTTAGATAATCAGCCTGCCGTTCCGTGGCTTAGAGCGCAACAACCAAACAAAACAACCATCAAAATAGGTGGTTGAAAACGCTCTGACGTTTACCTCTACAAAATAATGTCATTGTCATTTTGACATTATTTTGTAATTTGATGTTTTTGTGTCTGTTCCAAAAAGTTCATGGTCGCTCCTCAAAAAAGTTTAAATTATCCGTATTTCAAATGGAAAACGAAAACTTTGTACGTAACGTAATGACGTTGCAGGGTTGCATGATTTAAAACAAGTTGATTTAAATATGATTTAAATCACGATTTTTATTGCATGATTTTTTTAGTAAAAATCACTGATTTAAGTCAAAATCAAAAAAAGGAATTAATTAAACGCTGGGAGTGCATATTCAGCAACTATTATGTTCAGTCAAATTTAGATATTCTTTTGTGTCAGTAAAAATATAACATTGAATTGATTACTTTCATTCATTACATGCAATGCAAGTAAATAATGAAAATAATAATCACAGTTATGTTTTCAGAAATAAAAAATGTTGCCCACAAAAAAAGACTAGGTATCTAACTAACTAATGATCGCAAAACCTAATAAAAATCAAAAAAATCAAATAAATAAAAAAATCTCGTTTTTTTCTAATCTGATTTTTTTGATTAAAATAAAAAAAAACATTATTTTTTGCAACCCTGCTTGGTTGCATGCAACTCAAACGGGTAAAACTTTAACCAAACAACCATTGATAGACTATCAATGCAAACAACTAGGTATTACATACACCCAACCAATTCAACCCGGAATTCATAAATTACAAACGCAAGAAATATCCGTCGGGGCTGCCATTACCTGCTATCTCTCTGTTCTATTACGTCATCGTGGTTTTTTTTTCAGTTTTATTCTAATCAATGGTAAGTGTCGTTAGTACTTTTACCCCTTCGGACATAGCCAACAGTCTCTCGAAACCGTTGTAATACCTACTCGTCGAACGGAATTAATGGAAGGCCTGTGTGTGTCCCGTGTCCCAGCAGCTAGGACAGTAAAAACGGCTGATGTGCATGTGCAAGCAAGAAATAAACGATGCTAACATCACAGGGTGTTTTGTTCCGACGGTTTCGCGGTCGGATACCGACCGGACACTGCGTTGCGCAACATATCGCCGCCATCAATACGTGGAAAATAGTTTATAAAATCTAATTTAAATATATGTATGTTAGTCTTTAAGGTATTTATTGTATGGGCCTAGTTGCCTGAATTAAATATATAAATAAATAACATCATAAATGTAAAGTACCTTACAATGTTAATTTATTAGTAATCGGTTGTAGAGTATTGGTCCGTGAAATGTTGTAAATTCTATGTTGCAACGTAACAACACGCGCGACGTTGGTTGGTGTGTGCCAACGAACGACAACGTCCTGTGGCGAAATTATGTACCTACCTATGTCAATGCGATTAAATTGACAATATACGGTGATTGTGATAAAAGAAATAGGTAGGTATATGTAGCCTTCGATCATAATATGTAGCTTACTCATTGACATGAAAATTTTTTTTACAGAGGTCAATGATCTTATTACTTCCGCATTATATGCAAGATGCACCGCCATCCAGCACGCCCGCAAAAAAAATCACAAATAATTAGTGTACAATACAGGGTCATTTTGTAATCACCATCCAAATTTTGAGGATGTGTTCAGTCCATGAAACTTAACAACTTTCTCTAAGGAACACATGGTCAAATATGTAAAATAAAAATCGACTTTCCATACAAATCAAAGAGATCACGTGATCAATTTAGTATGGGATGACCAAAATTATTTGGCGAAATTTGACACATGTTTCTTAGAGAAAATTGTTTAGTTTCATGGACTGGACACATCCTTAAAATTTGGATAGTAAGTTCAAAATGACCCGATACACCTACCTACCTACAGTGATCCGCTGCAACTTCACTCGAGAATGTACGAGGGTGGTTTGATAAGTCCATAACTTTGAAAAGAAAAAATACTTATTTTTATAATTTATTTTTGTGTCTTAAAAAGAAACTCCTTAAGGCATCTTTACACTATTTTTTTTTCAAATTCGTCAAAAGATTATTACTTTTGGAAACAAAAAGCTCAAGCGACTTCTAACTTTTCTTAATGACCCTGTCGACCCTCTCGGCGGCACTCATGACATCAAAACTAATCGAATGAAGATGAATCCTTCCTATTCTCTAGATTCAACCCCAGTGAGATGTTTTCTCCTACCAAACATGAATAAATGTCTTGGCGGGCAAAGATTTTCATCAAGCCAAAAGGTGGTGTCTGAAATGGGCCCTTATTTCAGTTACCAGTTTTCAGGCGATGAAAGAAAAAAATTATGGGTTAAAGAGGTAGGAACTCCGTTGGACTGAATACGCAGAGCTACAATACGATTCCGAGAGAAATAAAACAAAATATTCCGAAAAAAGTCTTTCTTCATTAAAAAGTCATGGACTAATCAATCCACCCTCATGGTAAGGAGTAACGAGTGTTTTGTACCGCAAGCGCTCTGAAGTAAGTCACTTCAGTTGTTACATTGTCAACTACATTTTATGTATTTACCCATGGGTTCACTTGTTAGGCAGACCACAGGTACAAAAAGATACCCGTGGAACAGCTAGGTGAACCACGCAGGTGTACCACGGGTCAGAAAGGAATTTAATCGCATTGTATGCGCTTTTATAGAAGAACTAGCTTTTGCCCGTAACTTCGTCTGAGTAAACTATTCTATTTCGGGGGGAATATAATATATAATATAATATAATTGCTTGGACAATTTCACACAGCGCCATCTAGCCCCAAACTAAGCAAAGCTTGTAATATGGGTGCTAGACAACTGATATAATTACTTATATACTTTTTAAATATATACTTATTATACATAGTAACACCCAAACCCGTCACAGAAATTAAAATTCATCATTTTAATTTCTGCCCGGCCGGGAATCGAACCCGGGACCTCTTGCGTAGTAGGCGGCATGTTGACCACTGCACCACTCAGGTCGAATAAGCCTATCTTCTGTTCTTTCTTGCAATGCATTTCATGGTCAGTTTAGAACTTTAGACATAAAAATCAAAAGAAACTATCAAATAGGTAATTAATAGTACATTACAGCCCAGAACGGGAAGTTGGCATTTACATTATCCGGCTCGGGCTTTAATCATTCGGGGCAATGTAAATAGCTTTCCGTACTAGGCTTGTATAGTGCTTTTCTCAAAAAATGCGAAGAAATAAAATTTCTTAGTAAAAAGTAAAAATAAGGGTTCCGTACCCAAAGGGTAAAAACGGAACTCTATTTTTTTTAATTGGTTCGTGTGGCCATCATGCGCGCTTTGAGGAATACCTTTTATAAAATGACCGTGCGGGAAGTAGGAAGTGTGCTAGAAGTAACTTACCTACTGAAATACATTTCTGCACTGTTCACTAGAGTGCCACGTAAATGTGGATTTCCAGCATTATTTTTTCAAATGTAGATATCTAATGAGTAATATTTCAGAGCAGTGAGAAAAGTTAGAATAGAATGGAATACATATAATTATTATTTTAATTATTATTACAGTTTAGTACAATCTTTTACAAAGTTTACTAAGGTAAATAATAATAACATTTGACAACAGAAAAGTAAAGTTGCTTTCGTAATGATTATAATATTGAGTATGAAATGAATATGAGTACGCAGCAGTCGTTTGTGGAGATGATTTGTAGAATTATGAATATAACCGGAAGAGGCACATTGCAATAAAAGACTCAAATAAAATTAGTGCACAGTTTGTATGGCATCATGTTTCCAATTCTGCTAAAGACACATGAATCCTGATACGTTGCTTGGTAGGAATCGTATTTTGTAGGTAGGTTTGATGGACTGGTTACCATGAAAGATATTTTTTTTAACAACAAGAATATTTTTACGGACGATAGGTAATTATTTTACGTGATAAAACGTCATAAGAAAACATTGGTATTCACATTAAATATTCACTTCACTTTATAAACAACACAAGTCGCTTGCGGAACGTGTCAGTGGAACGTGACAATTTTTCGTGCATGCAGCTGGTGCAGCTGCTTTCGTGCATTATCACGTCAAAAATAAATAGGAGCACCGTGCTCTTCAGCCCTTGGCTTGGCACTGATGAGACATGAAAAAATGGGATGAAAAAATAAACTATCAATTTTTAACACTGATGATCCAACGATTCTAAAAAGTTTGAAAGTGTGTGGCCTTAGAAGGATAAGAACAAATAAATATATTGGTTTGAAAAGTTAATAATTGGTTGAATAAAAAGTTACAAGTAGTTAATTTAGTACCTAAAGTATGACAGTTTTAGGTCAAATATGAGATAGTATGATTCATTGATTTGATAATAAGTGTATGAAATTTTTAGATGGAAAATAATTTTTAATTCACCTTTTTATTTTAAGGCATACAAGCTTTCAGCCTACAGCTTCAGTTATATTGTACAGGCACCGGGCAGAGATCCGTGCCCCAACAGTGGGATAAAAAGTAGTTTATGTCCTCTTCCAAGATCCCATTTATATCCGTACCAAATGTCAAAATCAGTCCAATGATCTAGGCGTGAAAATGTTACAGACAGACAGACAGAGTTACCTTCTCATCCTACTAATATTATAAATGTGAAAGTTTGTGGGTTTGGATGTTTGTTCCTCAATCACACAAAAACGGCTAAACGGATTTGGATGAAATTTGACACATAGTTTATAGCCTGGATTAATACATAGGATACTTTTTATCCCGGTTAAAGGTTTTTTTGGGATTCCCCGAATGTTCACGCGGACGAAGTCGCGGGCGGAAGCTAGTTTATAATATTATTAAGTATAAGCATGGCGTAGCAAGGGCAGTTTTTCGGGGAGGGGGAGAGGCATATCCATAAAAAAAACCAGCCAAGTGCGAGTGGGACTCGCACACAAAGGATTCCGTACCAAATCGGCAAAAAAAACATGTTTGTTGTATGGAAGCCCCACTTAAATCCTTACTAATATTATAAATGCGAAAGTCCGTTTGTTTGTTTGTTTGTTTATTTGTTTGTTTGTTTGTTACGCCTTCACGTCTTAACTACTGAACCGATCATCATGAAATTTTGCATACACATTGTCTGGGGTACAGAGAAGGACATAGGGTACCTTTCATCCCGAAAAAAACTATTGTTCCCGAGGGATAGCAAAAAACCTTTCCACGCAGACGAAGTCGCGGGCGGCCGCTAGTATTTATATAATTCTGTTTTTAGTATATTGTTGTTATAGCGGCAACAGTTTTACATAATCTGTGAATATTTCAACTGTCTAGCTGTCACTGTTCATGAGATACAGCCTGGTGACAGACAGACAGACGGACAGCGGAGTCTTAGTAATAGTACGGAATTCCGTACTCAAAGTTATTTTGTCTTTATTCGGGTTTTAAACCCCCAATTCCCCCCATACTATGCTTATGAGTATAAGTATATTATTAAGTATACAATATTAAGTATGAATAGTACGGATGTGAAGGTAGAATAAATTAATATTATAAAAGGAATTTATGTCAAGTCATTATGTTGTTTAAATGTTTGTTCATATTTTAGGTGCAGTACAATCAACATTTCATCGATTCTATACAATAAAATGGACTTCAATGACTTTGTATTTGACAATTATTAAAATACAAACAAATGTAAGGAACATAATTTATTTCTGTTATTTAAGCCAAAACCATTATTTTATGGTAAGTAGTTAATATTTATTTATTGTTACATAAATAATAAATAAATATTTGTGAATGCGAAAATCTTTTTACATCTAACTTGTTTTTTAACCTTGTCAAAAAGTTTTCAGACTTTGTCCAATGTATGAGTAAAATTATCAGTTCGGACAAATCAGTGCTTTATCTTTTGAGATAGCGCACACCTTAACCTGACATACATTTGGAATGAATGAATAATTATGTTTAAAACGTCGTATTTTACAGAATCGAACTGTGATACAATATTTTAAGATATCTAAACACAACATCTAATATTTATTTTATAACTTTTACTTAGTTATGATGAGTCTATTTTGATTAATTACCTATAAAAGAAGATTAAGGTTTCTTTTTTGATCTGATTTTGAGCCACTTGGGTTAAACTTTAAAATTAGTAGACGTAATTATTTATTATTAGGAAATTGTTAGTGTTGCTTTTTAATTTTCAAGACTATGGAGTTCTGAAATAAGTTGCTGATGCTGACAGAAGAAAAGACTATTAAAACTTTGCTGTCCATTAAAATAAGATGCGTCAAGAAGAAGATAAATGGATTATCTATAGTTAATAATTATTTAACTTACCGTATAAACTGTTTTCTTGTGTTTTAATCCATTTATTTCATCGCCGGTACTGCTCATTTTTAAAACTTGATTGAACAATTTGTAATGAGTTCTACTTAACACAGGAAGTACTTTTAACAAAGTTGAATGAAATTTTAATGAATGTAAACTTAACAAAAACAATCTACTATCTCTTCTCGATCGTAAAAAGTTAATATTAAAACAAAATAACGTCTATATCCAAACAATACCCTTTCACAGGCAGGCCATCGACGAATATGTCAGATTCATTTCATTATTTTCATTCATTCATCACACACAACACATGTGTCTGTCAGTGTCAAAAACTGATACGTCAAAGTGACTTTAGTCGAAAAATGTTGCTATAATATATGTAAAGACTCCCTTATTATTTAATTTTTATTATAAAGTACAAAGGACATCAGGGTTGCGTTCAGAGGCTTAGAGTGCAGTTAAAAAACAACCAAACGGTTGTTTTTTAACTCACTCTAAGGTTAGGAACGACCAAGAACTTTAAATGTCAATGTCAATACAAAGTCTTCATTTTCCACTTGAAATAGGAATAATTTGAATTTTCCTTTATTCAAAATCAAATAAAAACTGTTTTTTTTGCGAAGCTACCATGATTTATTTGAAAATTAGACACAAAAACATCAAAATACAAAATAATGTCAAATGACATTAACAGTTTTCCTATAGACAAACGTCAGAGCGTTTTACAACCATCAATTTTGATGGTTGTTTGGTTGCAACGCTCTGACGTTTGGAACGGGAAAGTTGTAACAACCGAACGTCACGCTCTAATGTTTGGAACGGCGTTAGAGCGTTCGGTTGCACTCGGAGCGTAGGTTTGGAACGACCCCCAGCACGCGTAGCATGAGCAAACGAGACTCTTGTCTACGAAGACTGTCGTCTCGACCTTCTCGATTGCTGAGCACAGTTTGACAGACAGGTGGGACTCGTTCTCAGAATTTCGAAACCTTTTGATGTATTTTAATAAAAAAAGTTAATTTTAAAGGTAATCTTTTATTTCAACACCGATAAACGTCAAAATTATCTAATTTGATCCGAAATAATTTAGTTTAAACATGATTCTCATTTTTTTTATAAGTTCTAAGATAAAGAGGCACTCAAGAAAGCGTTCTCTTCCGTAGACAAGCTCTCTCGAGTTCGAGAAGAATAATATTGCCAATAGAAAATAATTACTTTATTTCTCATAAAGCACCGTTCCTTTCTATAGATTTCACAACGCTAAACTCTTAAAACTAATTAAATATAGCTGTATGGATATAAATTCGTTTGCCTTTCTTTTATTGAGAGTATTTTGAAAAGATAACACAGACTACTAACGAAATTGTTAATTTAGTAATCTGTGTAAAATGACGAGAAAATTACGAAATATTAAAATCAACGTATGAAAATAATTTTAATTTAAGTTTTTAAGCAATAAAATATAAACACGGATAATTTAGATTTATTTTTATTGCGAAATTTAGATTCATATAAAATAAAATACGTAGAAAACTATTTTGAATCTTCTTATTAGTCTGTGATTCTTTCTCGACCTTCTCGACTACTCAAAGGGTGGTAGACAAGTTTCTCTGATTCAACTGTCAAATTAATGTCAGTTGAAGAGAAAAGCTCGTGTTTGTCGACTTTTGACATTAGGCCACGACAAAGAACAATACGAGTCTACTAGTTCTAAATGCGAGCATGAGTATCTCGATCTCAACCCGACAAAAGTGACATTTCGGTGTAGACAAGCCATTGTTCTCTGAGTCGAATCTTATCTCGATGTTGGTCATGCTACGCGTGCAGGTAGAGTCCCATAGAAAAAACCAAAGAATGTATAACGTTTCTGTTTTTTTTTAAATGTAGGCATGTAATTAGTAAGTCATAGAAATTATTCAGATTTTTACGAAGATTTGTGTTTTAAGAGTTATTTACGTTTGAAAGTTTTTTTTTGGTAACCCCGACACTAAATAGCAACACCAGTTTCACAACAATACGTTTCGTTAGCTGGGTTTCGTTCAGAGGCTTAGAGTGCCGGTTGTTGGACTTGTTGGTTGTTTTTTAACTCACTCTAAGGTTAGGAACGACCAAGAACTTTAAATGTCAATGTCAAAACAAAGTCCTCATTTTCCACTTGAAATAGGAATAATTTAAACTTTCCTTTATTCAAAATCAAATAAAAACAGTTTTTTTTGCGAAGCTACCATGATTTAGTTGAAAATTAGACACAAAAACATCAAAATACAAAATCAAAATAATGTCAAATGACATTGACATGTTTTCATAGACAAACGTCAGAGCGTTTTACAACCATCAATTTTGATGGTTGTTTGGTTGCAACGCTCTGACGTTTGGAACGGGAAAATTGTTACAACCGAACGTCACGCTCTAATGTTTGGAACGGCGTTAGAGCGTTCGGTTGCACTCGGAGCGTAGGTTCGGAACGACCCCCTGCGTTAGTGATACAGATTAGCACCACAATGTACGAGTTGGAACCAGGGGGCTAATCTAATTGTCTAATTTTAAAAATCTATCGCAATCGCTTTCGTTTGACAGATGGATGTGGCACATTGCTGCATTTCTTTAGTAAGTTTTCATTTGTGACAAAAATAAGCTTCAATGTGTTACATCCTGAAAGCGATTGCGATAGATTTTCAAATTCGACAATAGAAAGGCAGATCAAACGGAAAATCTGTGCATATGTCGCACGTAACAAAACGCTTTTGACAGTTGAGTTGACTGACATCCGGCAGACTTTTTTTTTAATGCGCAATCACTTGTGCCACAGAATAAATATACTCAGGGGAGACTTGTGAAATCGCTAACAAAGATGTCCGTTTCATTGATATGCTTTGTTTTTTTCAATAATTAATTAAAGCTAAATGAAGAAGTTAAAAAATAATGTTGCTACTGTTTTATGATTCTAGTAACATAAAGTGTTTATAGATAACAGAATTATGTTTATAACGTTTTTATATAACAGAGATAACAGAATTATGTTTATAACACTTTTGGGTCTCATGTACCTGATGTCCTTTGTAGGTATGTATGTATGGCAACAACGTCGCTTAACTACTCCTAAGATTAAAATAGCTTGCACGCCGCGCCGTTGCGCCATCGCAACGTAAAGCCCGCTCCACATTCCCGTAGTTTGCCGAGAGGCCAAACTTTTGGCGAGAACGAGCATTGGCGAGAGCACACGAGAGCGTCTCTCTACATTCCCGGTTGGTTCAGTTATGGTTCAGTTGAAAATAAACGCTCGATCGAGATGGACTTCATATGAATATCTGCCGCTGCTGTAGCATATTAAAACTATTTGGTGGTTTATAGCAATTTCTTTGACAATGGCTATTGCTATGGCTATCGCTTTGAGTTACGTGATCGCACTCGCGAATTTCGCGCGGAATTCGCCTCAGTCTGTACGAAACTTTACGTAATCAACGGGCTGGTATTTTTGAATCGCTCGACTGGCGTCGAGCGCTCGTTTCTACTGATTTTCGTTCGACAAATCAACCCAAATGTATGAGATTGAGTTATATGTCGAACGAAAATCAGTAGAAAAGAGCGCTCGACGCCAGCCGAGCGATTCAAAAATAGGGCCCCTGTTCTAGTAGAACGGCTAGTTGGTAAAATTGTGATCCAGACTGATGGTAAAATTGCATTCCGAACTGATCGTGTAATCTGCCTTTGAGAAGGCAAGAAATAAAATATGACAACGACATAAGTACTTAATAATTTTATTAATATTATGCTCACAATCTAAGTACAGTGTAAAGTTTAATTAACTACAGAATAAATTAACTTCTGGTAATCTCTATCAAAGATCAGCACAATACATCACTTTATCGACTTTCAAACATTGAAATCGGTTGAATTACTTGTTTTTATAAGTTGAACATTTGAGAGCTGTAGCTCACAAAAATATTTTGGAATACATTATTTACATTCATAACAAAGTAAGCAGAAACAAATTCCATCTTTTATTTAACGCATAATTTCAAAGTTAAAAGTCTTATTGTGTAAGTTCCTTCTTCTTCTTCTTATGGTGCCTCTCCAACTAGTGAAGGTTGGCAGTCAGCTCCGCATACTTGGTTCTGTCTTTGGCAAGGCTAAAGAGTTCGGCGGCTCTTGTTATTCCCGTCCACTCCCGAATGTTTCGCAACCAAGACTTTCTTCTGCGACCAGGTCTTCTTTTTCCTGCAACTTTTCCCATCATAATTAGTTGCAAGAACTCGTATCTATCGTGCCGAAGCACGTGCCCCAGATATGCAACTTTTCTCTGTTTGACGGTTTGTAAAAGCTTGCGTTTCTGTCTGACTCGTCGCAGAACTTCCTCATTGGTGACTTTCTGAGTCCAGGATATAAACATCATGCGTCTGTATGCCCACATTTCGAAAGCTTCTATACGTTTCCTGAGATCTTCTTTAATAGTCCAAGCCTCACATCCGTATAGTAGTATAGGCCAGATGTAACACTGAAGAAGACGCACCCGAAGCGGGATTGTAAGGCTTCTGTTGCAGAGGACCTTTCTCATTTTTCCAAACGCACTTCGAGCAATTTCGATGCGAGTTTTAATTTCTGCGTCGCTGTCCCAGTTTTGTGTAAGCCAGGTGCCAAGGTACTTATATTTAGTCACCTGTTCCAGTTTTTGGCCCGCCACAATTATGTTAGGTTGGATATTGGGCTTGTTGGATATGACCATCAACTTTGTCTTGGTGACATTCATTTTGAGACCAGCCTTTACGCTGCACTCGTTAACTCGATCGACAATTTGCTGCAACTCTGCTTCTGTAGATGCTATGAGAACGGTGTCATCCGCATACCTCAAGTTGTTAATGAGGCGGCCGTTTATCTTAATACCACAGTTTAGATCTTCTAGTGCTTCCCCCATGATCGATTCGGAGTAGATGTTAAAAAGGGTCGGTGATAAAATGCAGCCCTGTCGCACTCCCCTTTTGATGTCAATTTCTTTGGATTCTTCTCCTTCAACTCTGACCGTAGCACGTTGGTTGCAGTACAGGTTCTGTATTATTCGGATGTCTCTGTCATCCAATCCAATGTCCCTGAGAAGATCAAACAGGCGATTGTGTTGCACTCTGTCAAACGCTTTCTCATAATCTATAAAACATAGGAAGACGTCTTGCTGCATGTCTCTACATTTCTGAACCAAAACCTGTACTGCGAATAAAGCCTCTCTTGTGCCCACTCCGTTTCGGAATCCAAACTGACTGTCGCTAAGTTGTTCATCGCATTTTATCCTTATTCGTTCGTGGATTGCAGAAAGAAAAAGCTTCAGGACCTGACTCATAAGACTAATCGTCCGAAACTCTTCACATTTGCGAGCGTTACTCTTTTTAGGCAGTGCGACAAAAGTTGACTTTAGCCAGTCTTTAGGTATGTGGCCAGTGTTATAGACTTGGTTAAATAGGTTTGCTAGTACGGCAATATGTTCTTCATCAATAAGCTTGAGGATTTCAATGTGGACATCATCAGGTCCCGGAGCCTTTCCAGTCTTAGCTCGCCTAAGCACTTTTGTAATTTCGTCTTTTAAGAACAAGTGGCTTTCGTTATCTTGGTTGTTAGTTGTAAACAAGGCGAGTTCTCTAGAGTCATCCGCAAAAAGATTTTCGATATATTGTTCCCACAGAGCCTTTTTCCTGGATATGTCAAGAATTGGTACGTTATTTTCATCCACTAATTGATGATGAGTGTGGGTTTTGTGTCCAATCATTGCCTTTATTTCTTTGTGCAAATTGAATGAGTCATGTTTTGCATGAAGGGTTTCTACATAATCACATCTCTTCTCGTACCAGGATTTTCGAGCAAAACGTACTTCTTTCCGTATTTGCTTATCAATGGTATTATATTTATCCAAATCTGTGTTTTTCTGTAGTCTCCTTTCTTCCATTAGGTTGTAAATTTTATCTGTCATCCATGTTTGCTTACTATCCCGTTTTCTAGGCCTAAGATAATCCTTATTGATATCAGTGATCTTGCTCTTTAAATCTAGCCACATTTCCTCCACAGTTTTTGGCATCCCCCTTTCCTCACTCAAAGCCCATTTATTAATATCATTCGCTACTTTAGGTCTTATAGTATTATCGTTGATCGCTCGAATGTCAATACCGGTCTTCGGTTTTCTCCGTATTTTCTTTAATGTGCATAACAAGTCAGCGACTACAGGATTGTGGTCTGATCTTATGTCAGCCCCAGGATATGTTTTAACGCTTTTTACGCAGTTCTTAAACCGACTGTTGATAGTGATGAAATCAATTTGGTTTCTCATTATATGTCCAGGCGTATGTCGGGGAGATGTCCAAGTATATAGTCTTCTTGGTGGAAGTTGAAAAAATGTATTTGTGACGACGAGGTCTTTTTCCTGACAAAACTGAACAAACGTGTCACCTCTGTCATTCCGTTCTCCCAGGCCGAACTTCCCAACGGTTCCTTGAACTTCTCCCTTTCCCACCTTGGCATTCAAATCTCCCATAACAATATTGATTTCATGTCTTTTTGTAACTGCCATCAGCTGTTCTACTTCTTCGTAGAAGTTCTCCACTTCCTGGTCTGAGCCATCTTGAGTTGGAGCATAAACCTGGATGATGTTAATGTTTCTTGGATGTGCCTGGATCTGGATCATCATTGTACGGTTAGACTTCGGCACGAAGGTTACCGATGTGCCAATACTACGCGTGTAAATGACACCCACTCCGTGCCTATTAGAGGACTCTTTCGATCCGGAGTAATACAGAACATGGTCTTCGTCTATCTGGTGTTTTCCGCATCCCCTCCATCTTACATCACTTAATCCCAAAATATCAATTTTGAGTCGCGTCATCTCCTTCTTCACGTTGAATATTTTGTCAGGACTCATGAGGCTTCTAGTATTCCACGTTGCAATTCTAAATGGTTTCCGCCCGGGGATTCTTCGCACCCCTGTCCCATTAAAGGGACGCCGGGCACTCGGGGCCATTGCTTTCTGTACCTTTTCCATGTGAGACTGATTACTAGGGAAAATAGTGCAGTGGTTTCCCGTTGCCTTCTGCACCAAACCTTTTAGGAAGTATTTAGCTCCCAAGGCCGCTGAAGCCTCTTCCAGCTGGTTTCCCTACTGGGTGTTAGGTTATACCGCCTATACTCGGTCGCCATTGCCTCGTCTGTTGTCTAGCAGGGAGTACCACGACGGACCCTGGGCCGCCGTCGCCAGCTATTCTAAAAAGGACCACTAGCGCGAGCAGGTGAGGTTGACAATTGGGTCGGATAAGATGTTATATCCGTTCACCCCTTACCCCTAAGTTCCTTAAAACATGCTTAATATGATTAAGTAAATGTTTTATAAGTATATTTATTTATATTCAATTTTATACAATTTATGTACAAAGAACGTATATACAATAAAAGGCTAACAGATCTTGTTAATTAATAACTTAATTTTAATCGTCATTTGTGTATCTAATTTTGTAAGTAAGTATTAAATCTAATGGTAATCACATAAATATTGTTTTATTTGTAGTGTAAGTGTTGTAATATACTTATTAAAATAGGTTCACAAATATTACTTAAAAAAACTAAACTAAAATTTGCACAAATCCCAATACTTTTGTAGTTTGGAGAAATAGTTATCTAGTGGAACAGTAAAATAATGACTCTGGATTTTAGTAAGTGATTAAGACTTCATTACGACAACATAAACATTGTGGGATTGCTTTTGATGCAATAGTGTTTCGGCCTATATCGATGTCAGTCTAAAGTTTTATAAACATAGACTAAACCGTTTCGAACAAAAGTATCATGATTATTTTAAACAATTTACTTTATCCGTTGTTTACTTTCAGGTAATTCTACTAATATACAAGTATGTATTTCCGTACTATTTACAATTCGACACTATTCAGATCTCATTAGTTACTACAGTCGGTCGATAGCACGACACAAGATGCCAGTTTGTATTGGTGATATACTACTACTTAATCTAATTATACCACTTGGTGTGTGAAGCATAACATGGCAGTATAAGTGAGGCAAAAATGTTGATGTTGTTTCAAAAGAAAACAAGAAAATATAGATTTTTCCTTACATCTCATTCATAATATCAAAAATGTCTTCAAATGTTAGCCACATCATGCCAATTCTTGTCGGATGTAAAGTTGTGAACTTATAAAGAATAATTTGTCATAATAATGTAATGATTAATCTTTTGCCGACTGTAAAATAATAGATTTTATTTTTGTTGATGCTTCAGCCATTCCGTCTCGCTCGAGGCGGTTACGTGAGACGACACTAGGGTGAAGGAGGTAGACTGTCATCACTTTCGAGGTACGTGACGTAGTTTTCTTCGCTGCTGTGCGGAGGTCGAGGCTGGGGCAACGAAGGGACGTCGTATCCATGCATCTGAATTTAAAAAAGTATCATATTAGTTACAGAGGGTACAACCAAATTTCGTGAAACTCATCCATAACAGAGCAAGGAAGATTAAGGAGGAAGAAAAAAATTTCACCCATTCAAAAAATTATCATAGATATTCTGAATACCTACTACTAGTTTTGAAACTTCGTGGCGACATCTATTAGATAATTTTTAAAACAATACACAGCTACTTTTTAACACACAAACGCGTGGTCTACAGTACAGCTCGCTAACCCATTAGTAAATATTTTATTCAGATTCCTATGTTCAGAAAGATCGTTCTACAAAATGTTACAAAAAACCCCTAATGCCGAATATGGTAGATAAGGACCATCAAACTTAACAACTTTTACTATGGGACCAGATCTGAAATCGCGAAAATCAGCTGTTCATAAATTTTGATATTTTTGTTTTTAATTTTTGTATGAAACAGCATATTTTTTTTCGCGATTTCAGAGTTAGTAGCATAGTAAAAGTTGTTCAGGTTGATGGTCCCTACCTACTTATTCGGTATTAGGGATTTTTTGTAACACGTTGTATGGGGCCCCGGTAACGATCAATTGCAATTGACAATTTTTAAGCAAATGATGCTCATTGATGCGGAAATTGATCGTTTACACAAGCAAATGAAACGATTGTCAATCGTTCTAACAATGGCATTGATGGAAAAATTGTCAATCGCAATTGATCGTTACCGGAGCGCTTATGGATTGATTAGATGCCTACATTGCCTACTACCTAAAACCAAATTCAACGCTTCTTTTATTAAGTAAGGAAAGAGTCGTTTTTTGAGAACAGAATGAAAGAAAAGTCTCATTGTGAGATAAGGCGCTTCATATACAAGTCAACTAGCGCCCCTAATACATTTATTTTTGTTATTCGTAAACCAAGTATGCCCTCTTAAATTGTCTCTAATATTTTTTGAATAACTTTTTTTTTCATTTTTTGAACTCGTTTTAAAATGCATTTGAAACGACAGTGGCTACTTTTGGTTTAAATGGATTTTAAAACTTACAGACAGAATGAAAACTGTTCAAGAGTTATTCAAAAAATATTAGAAACAATTTAAGAGGGCATGGTTGTTTCCTTTTTTAGGGTTCCGTACCCAAAGGGTAAAAACGGGACCCTATTACTAAGACTCTGCTGTCTGTCTGTCTGTCACCAGGCTGTAATCTCATGAACCGTGATAGCTAGAAAGTTGAAATTTCCATGATGTATTTTTGTTGCCGCTATAACAACAAATACTAAAAACAGAATAAAATTAATATTTAAGGGGGGCTCCCATACAACAAACGTATTTTTTTTTTGACGTTTTTTGGTACGGAAACCTTCGTGCGCGAGTTCGACTTGGCACTCGCACTTGGCCGGTTTTTTTAATATTGACCAGCCCAGCCCCCCTACATAAATGGCCCACTTTCTATTCGTTTGAACGGTAGCCTTACTTTTAAAGCTTAAGTATAAGCAATAGATGATTAAATCACATGTCGCAAACTTATGTAAATCACAGACTTCGATGTATTGTATGGAATTGTCAATCTTACGGCACGTTATTTTATAGTTTACTGCTTATTTTAAACAAATACTACAGAACTCGGTATAGTTTCTATAGTATTTGTTTTAAAGTTTTAAAAGTAAGCGTAGCTTTTAAACGAATAGAATGTAGGCAATTTGAGTAAGGGAGCTGGTTTACGTATGGTAAAAATAAATGAATTGGCGGAGCTAGTTAACGGCTATAAAGGCCTTATAAGCAGTACCTGATTAACGAGGTGCTGGAAGGCGGCGCTATGATGCGGCGCGCGGTCCAGGTCCGCGTGCAGCGCGAAGTCGGAGAGCGCCTTCCAGGGCGGCTGGTACGCCGTGACCTCCAGCGGCAGCGCGCCGCCCGCGCCCGCCGCCTCGTGCCGCACCGGCGACCCCGCCACCAGCGGCACGCCCAGCGACATGTAGCCGAGCCGCCGCCCCTCCTGCGCCCCCCCACGTACGTTAGCCATGTGCGCGGACGGAAATCACAGTGATATTCTAATGTTGACGACAGGGAATGATAACGTTATTTTTAAATGTAACGTTATTTCTTACTTTTTTACCGTTAATTTTAACATTAACGTTATGTAGTCAATAAATATCGTTACTTTAGATAACATTACATTGATTTTAACATTATTTCAGTAAATAACGTTAATTTTAACGTTATTTCTTACGTTTTGTTACCGTTACTTTAAAATTAACGTTATTCCAATTAATAACGTTACTTTTTACCGATAATTTTACCGGTACTATTGTACTAGTAAAGTTTTACGCTATATTTACAGTAATTTTACTGGTACAATATTTTTAACGTTACTTTTCCGATAAATTTACCGATTAAATGTTTTAATGGTATTTTTAACGTTATTTTTATATCATTATTTTTTTAACGGTATTTCAATCCCTGGTTGACGAGCTATCGTACAGAAGAGTTCTCGATTCGACTAATTCATAGTGTATCTTTGTCAAATAAATTACACATCCATCGGAGTTAATTACATATTAAGTACTTATCTTGAAATAATTTAGACGGGAAAGTTATTTAATTGATACAAATCTGTTACTCTTGCATTAAGTAGTAGGCGCTAGAAATTATTCGATTAAATCTTTTCGATTTTAACAACAATACTTGTGAAATGGAAAGCCAATTATAATATATTTGTTTAATTTCAACTAAATATTTCTTCCTTCAACTCTGTGTAATAAATAAGGCACGATGATTTCAAACACTTCTGAATAATCACTGCGATTTCCACCAAAAAAAGTGAAATAAAAACACAAAACAATAAAATCTGCAATGCAAAATTATATTGATTACTTTTTGGCATCGAGTCAAAAGCGAGTTTAATTTTAAAATTCCTGTAGATTTAAACATACAACATGTCTAACGCACGTTAATACTAGCACATTTGATCGACTTCACACACCGACATATAGTCATAGTGTATAATCGGGAAGACGTGCGGCACCGAATATTCCGAAGGAATCTATAACAAGTTTCACTGACTGTCACTAACAAGGTAGGTAATTTTTTATATGAAACAATTTTAATAAGAATCTAAGCTATTTGGACTAATCTTTTAACTTAAGCCATAGTTTGATTTTTAGCCTCATATTAGCTAACGCATATTATCTAGTTAACTCAATATTTAAGTAGCAATAAAGAGTAAAAAGTAATATTAGTACATGATTCTTTTGTAACAGTGAGATGAGATGTAATAATATGGCAAGTTGTTTCGCTAGAATATTTTAGTATGTATGTGAAAGTTACCTTTTCTTGCTGCATTTGCATCTTAAGTTGTATCGTCTTCTTCTTGTCTTTGCAGCGCTTGTTTTGGAACCAAACCCTGATGACGCGCGGACTTAGTCCCGTCATTTCTACAAGTTGCTCCTTCATTAGTGCATCAGGTCTAGGATTCGCAGCGTAGCACGTTCTGCAATTATCAAGAAAAACACCTTTATTTTCTAGATTAAGAGCTAAAAACACAAAATAAATTTTAATTAAACTAATCCTTTTGATTTTCTTATTTTTTGTATTGCAATAATTTACCTACAGTAGTGGGATCTGTAGAGTGAAATGCAATCTTTTCAAACATAGTATATTGAATATTCACCTCAATGTATGTAGCTGTTTCTCGTTTAGAACGGTGCGTACTCTCGTTGGTTTGCCGTCAGCTGCTGCGGAGGTTCGAGCACGCCCACTTTTATGGGAACCTGACTCACTTCCAGAATCTGCAGAAAAATATAATTAAATAGGTTAATAATACAAATAATAAAAAAAATATTTATTAAAATGATTTAAGTGTATTCAACGATTGATACATTTTACCCACAAAATGGGTACAGTTCAGGATGAGTGCAACACCTAACACTGACCATCAACAAGTTGTCGTTAAAGTCTGTGGTTTGTATCTTGTCTTTGTTACTTTTTGGCGCGATTTTTATAATTATTTGCGAATGTTTCTGGATTTAAAAAAATAGGGAAATAAAATAGCTGTGTGTCAGTAGCTACTTACATTAGGCTTACTCTATGAGTAAGATTTAAAATCTTTAGGTACCTTTCTACCTAAAATGCGGTTAAATTGACAATGTACAACTGAAGCGGCTAACTTCAGAGCATTTGCGGTACAAAACGACGTATTTTAATCTGTAAAATTTACTCTTTCCATACATTCTCTAGTGAACTTGCAGCGAATCACTGTCTAATTGTCAATTTAATTGCATTGTATTTATATCGTAAAATATTACATTTCCTAATGTGTAACAATAACACTGCCTAAAGTAATCATAATGCGTGTCAATAATTAACTAACTCAAAATAATCCCTTTGTCAACGACACAAGGGATGATTTGATGGGCAAGGATTAGGCCCAAGCCCCATTTCACACCTCTGGTCATCCCGACTGGACGTCTGGCTTTGTACATACGTAATTAGGATGGACCGACCCTTTCGCATTTTTAATTCCGTATCTTATTGCACGATCTGTTTGAAAGATAAGATTTAAATTGATTATCAATACAATTTGGTGCATTAGGCGCTAAAATTCTATAATTTTTATCACGCACGTACAGTACGAGGCATGTATCTTGATATTTTTTCGACATAGTGGGGATAAGTTTGCGCGTGTGCTCTTGCGAGCGACCTATTGGTCCCCTCTCCCGCCGCCCGCGCCCCTCACCGCTACGCATACCCAAAATACGCGTTCCGCGCAATCCCCACCCGATTTCAAGATACATACCTCGTACTGTAAGTAGGTTTAAAAAAACAAGTAAGGTCAAATCGGGGAAAACAGCCTAGGGGGCAAGATTGACACCCAATTGCACTAAACTTAAGAACCGCCAAGTCTTTTCTTAACTACAATTCGACCAAGTTAAGTAGGCGAATGACAGCTACATGACCGCTAAGTGTGACACCGTTTTAATTTGGTCGTGTTGTAGTTAGGAACAGACTTAGGCGATCCTTTAAGTTTAGTGCAATCGGGTGTCAGAGTCCATCTAAAGCCCGCACCCTGATTATCTAAAAAGAAACTATTTAGCGACCGGTTTCATTCCACATACATTGCTTCTTTTCTTTAGTATGTTTTTTTTAATCCAAAAAGAAGTAGCAATGGATCACTATCATCAGTGAACTGCAACCGGTCGCTAGGTGGTTTCTAATTAGATAATCGGCGGGCCGATTCTTGCATAGTAGCGCAATCCAGTTATTAGTCCCACAAACAATATTCCATAACAGTTCTACATCTCTATAATAGATGTCGCTACGAGGCCTATATCTATTTATAAACGGTTTTATTTTATGGTCCATTTTTTCACTCTCCACGTGAGTGTAATGTGTCGTACAAAATTTAAATATTTTCGAGTTTTAAAGTATCTGAATGGATGTTAGAGGTGAGTTGGTTGTAAAATATCTTAAAGTTTGTTTGAATTATTGATAATTCTATCAATTACGAAGTTATTTGCCAATTTAGTTTCCTAAGCTCAAAAAAATATACGATTAGGGAAGACCATAGAGCAAAAATGAGGCAAGCCCGTCGGTCTTACCTCGAATCGAGTCAGATCATTTCCACATAGGTACTATGATACGAGGCGATGATATGAGGCGAAACCTGGCCTCTTACTGCAAATCTGGTAACCAAACTTAAAGTAGCCCAACGGCATAATATGGAGCGCGCTATGCTCGCATATCGCTTCGAGACAGGATCAGGACAGGATCCGAAATGAAGTGGTTCGGAAACGGACCAAAGTGGGTGACATTGGGTACCGCGTCGCAAAGCTGAAATGGGCTTGGGCTGGCCACTTTTGTTTGTAGGCTGGCCATATGTGGCGCCGAAGCGATGACAGGTGGAGCCAGTGCGTTTTCATTTGGATACCTTGCACTAGAAGAAACGTAGGCAGACCACCAGTCAGGTGGTCTGACGACATAATCAACAGTCGCAGGACCACTCTGGCTTAGACAAACAGAAAACAGGGCTGCTTGGAGGACAATTGGAGAGGCGTATGCTCAACGATGGGCGGATATGCGCTGAAGAAGAAGAAGAGACTATGTCGATAGGAAGGTGTTTTTTTTAAATATTAAAATATCAATAAATAAAGCTTTTTTTTGTATTGAAATTTTAATTTTAAAGCACGTAAAACACAATAAAATGAACATAATTACCGCCTACACTACATAATACTAAATTTTTTTTTAACAGGATTGGCCAAAAAAAGAAGGCTGTATTGTTTTCAGGGTTCATGTATGTTTGTGTGTACTTATGTGAAATTTTGTATTATTACTTGGGATAAATCAAAAAGAATGTAAAAAAACTAGCGTGGGATGCATCCCACGCTAGTTTCTGAGGTCTCATGAGTTTCAGAGGTTTTCAACAATGAAAAAATTTAATTAATAAATTGACTGTCCGAACAGCTGATCGAGTTTTGTATGAGAAGTCGATATTTTTCAGTCTATTTCAGAAAGTCGTAGACAATAGTTGTTTATGATTTAGCAATCTAGTTACCCCTGCGAGGTTGTTTAGTGTTTTACAAATAGGGACAAACTCTTGCATTTAACTTAAAAAACAATTTAATCATATATTACGATCCGATTGACAGATCAAGATCGATATAAATTAATTATCAAAATGAATTGGTAGATATTTTGATTTAGTAGATTATCTACTATTATGTACTTATTGTATTCTGTAGCATACCACATGTGAGCCATAGATCACTAACTAGCTAGAGGGATTTCTTTCCATAAATTGCAAATCTATTTCCGTGGCTAAAGCTCTTACCCCCGTATCTATAGACGAGTAAGTAATGACTTGTGTAAAACTTGTAATTTTCAAATGCTTCTCATTATCATATTTACATGTAATTTATATTATAATTAATTTTAAATGACTTCTTAGTGCAGTTTTGGCCCAATTATGATTAATCTTAATATATAAAATCGTAAACTGAATGACTGACTGACTGACTGATCTATCAACGCACAGCCCAAACCGCTGGACCTAGAGACTTGAAATTTTGCACACAGATACCTCATACAGTGTAGGCATCCACTAAGGAAGGATTTTTGAAAATTCCATCCTTAAGGGGGTGAAATAAGGGATGAAAGTTTGTATGAAAATCCCTCAGTTTTGAAGCTAAGATTTTCAAATTTTGTATTTAGGCTGAAGATTGAAAATTAATAAATACGGGTCTCAGCGTTTTTCAAAATTCTACCCCCGAAGGGGTGAAAAGGGGTATGAAGTTGTGTATGGAAAAAAATCCTTCATTTTCGAAGTAAAAAAATCACTTAATTTATAGTAAAGGCTTATGGAATAAAATCTAACGCAACGTATATTGATATTGTGAGTACTTCAACCCCTATGGCGATGAAATAGGGGTGAAATGTGTAAATAAACCTAAAAATAGAGATGGATGTCGTTATTGGGGTTTTCTGGTATGACGATTGCAAAAATGACATTTATTTTGAAGTCCAACACGGTGGACATGATTTAACCCCCTAAAGGGGTGAAAATGGGTTTCAAATTTTGTATGGAAAAAGAATATAAAGTAGACATTACAACTTTAAACTTCGTAGGAGCACGTCTAAAAATAAATTGGCAAACATATATTTGGTAATTTTGAAAATCAACCCCTTAGAGGGTAAATGGAGTATGTAAACATAAAAATCGATATGGATATCGTTCTTGAGGTTTTATGGGATGGTGATTGCGAAAATGACATTTATTTTAAAGTCCAACACGATGTACATGATTTAACCTTTAAAAGAGTGAAAATGGGGTTCAAATTTTGTATGGAAAAAGAATATAAAATAGACATTACAACTTTAAACTTCGTAGGAGTAAGTCTAAAAATAAATAGTCAAACATATATTTTGTGGTTTTGAAAACCCCCCTAGGGGGTAAATGGGGTAAGTAAACATAAAAATCGATATGGATGTCGTTCTTGAGGTTTTATGGGATGGTGATTGCAAAAATGACATTCATTTTGAAGTCCAACTCGGTGGACATGTATGATTCAGCCCCAGGGGATGGGTAGAAAGGGAACGGGAACGGGAACTAGACGGAGCGGAAGAGAACGGGAACGGGAATGGGACGGGGTGGGAACGGGAACGGGAGCGGCACGGGAACGGGAACCGAACGGGACGGGGATGGGAACGGGAACGGGACGGGGATGGGAACGGGAACGTGACGGGGATGGGAACGGGAACGGGAACGGGACCGGGAACGGGAACGGGAACGAGAACGAGAGCGGGGACGAGAACGAAACGGAATGGGAAGGGACGAGAACGGAACGGAACGGGACGGGGATGGGAACGGGACGGGTCGGGACGGGAACGGGACGGGACGGCAACGGGACGGGACGGCAACGGGATGGGACGGCAACGGAATGGGATGGCAACGGAACGGGACGGTAACGGGAACGAGAACGGGAGCGGGACGAAACGGGAACGGGAATAGGAATGACCAGTCGTTTTTACGCGATTAGGCGGGTCCCCACCGAGCGAGCGAGCCTCGTGCGACAAACGCCTTGCGTCTTGCGTCTTGGCAAACGTCTTGCCTCGCGAGGCAGCGCGCTTGGTGGTGACCCGCCTAATCGCGTAAAAACGGCTGGTCGGATCCTGGTTGAAGGTTCGCTAAAGATTTTCTCTAATATCCACGCGGACGAAGTCGCGGGCGGAAGCTAGTATATAATATAAAATGCATGTGAATATAATATTAGAAGCATTTGAAAATTGCAAGTTTTACTCAAGTCATTACTTACTCGTCTATAGATACGGAGGTAAGTCCAAACTAAAAAGCACTATGCATTATCGCAAGCCTCAAACACAGAATACATGCCTCAAGCATTATATTTTTCATATTTTCAGCCTTTTTCAATATTTTTGTACTTAAGTACCTACTTGAATATTTTGCTAAGTCTATGTTTTGATTTCTTTTTATTTCATATCGTGATTGCAGCACGATGATTGTACGATCAAGATAGTAATTAAATAACTGATTAACAAAATGAATTGGTGCATCGAATAGGCGCTAACATTCTCCAAATTTTCCTATTATTTATTCGGTATAATTTTTTGGGTAAAGTTTAAAATGTGTGTCACACTTTTGATTTGTTTTAGATTTTAATAACTTTATAGTCAAACAAAGAAAAACTAATTAGGTAGGTAGTAAAGGTGAATATTATCCTAGTCGAGATGACAAAAATAATTCCATGTTGGGCAGCTTAAATCAGTTATAAAAATACCTTCTTGGTATAGGTACCTCCTACCTACTCACGAGTACCATCCAGCCACCAGCTTCCCATGATCAGTGCTCAGTAAAAAATAGTAAAAAGCGGTTCTATATAAAGTGCCGTTATCTCTTAACTTCTGCGGTAGAACCATCGGCGAGGGGACCGCACAATCAGTGACATGCAATTAGCAACGCATGTGAAACAAGACTTTCCCTAAAAGCAATATTAATGATAAAAAGAACCATGACACGATCTTTGGCGGCGCCATCAAAGCGGGCGGCGGCTTTGTCGGCGCACATCAAACGCTTATCGAACAATCAGTGCTCGATCGCGAATATCTATCGACACTTGACCGGGCCTGTACCTGATAAACACTAATTATGGATGTTACTAGATAACCGAATAGTTAGAATTTGAGTGACACTTAGATTTTGGTCTATTGCATGTGAATAGAGTAATTTGATTGATTGATGTGTGTGATAGTAGATATAATGAGTGACGTTGAGTATAAAGGCTTTAGTTAAATTTTAGGACGACTGTAATCGTACTTAATTGGCCCGGAGGAAATAAAAACTCTCAAAGCCATGAAGATTCCTGGATGCCGCAGGGCTTAAAGTTATGTTACTATAATTATACGGCGTGTCACAAAAGAACTTTAAGGTCGCAGTGACTACAGCTCTTTCAGAGCTGCAAAGCCCCTACTAACACTTAAGTAATAAAAAATTTCAGATAAAGTTTAATTGCCTGCATGATTCAAATAAATAAAATAATCTTTATTTTATTTAATTAGAAGCGAGGAGATGAGTTGTAGATCAAAAGTTATATAGCAACATCGCTGAGAGGATTGCGCAGCTGAACTGGCAGTGGGCGAGACACATAGCGAGAAGAACCGATAGCCGTTGAGGTGCAAAGTTTCTACAGGGTGAAATCGAAAACAGTCGACAATTTTGGTGGTGTGGCTTAGATTTTCAAACTGAACAACTTTGTCTATGGGACCAACTTAATTAGAGCAGAAAAATAATCAACTGTTCCATAGCAAACGTCAGTAGGTATCAACAACTATCTACTCGACAAAATATATGGAACTGCTGATTATTTTTTTGCTCTGATTAAGTTGGTCCCATAGACAAAGTTGTTCAGTTTGACGGTCTAAGCCACACCATAAGAATAAATAAAACTGGCCACGCCACAAATTTGTCGACTTTTCAGCTCTCTAGGAACCCGCGGCGTATTGTTTACATAGACAACGTAAGCCGCTAAATAACGGCAGTAATATGACGGCACCGTCATCCTAGGAAACCTTAGTTTTAGGGGAAGCCTTTACCGAGCAGTGGGTGTCTTGCGGCTGATATAATGATATGATGACCATAATTATACTCGTGCTTAATACTCACTCACCTGACATAGATCCTAGTTCATGTGGGTGGTGTGAGTTGTTGTTATTGAGGGTTGTGTTATTGTTGCTTTCTGCGTTTGTACTGCCCCCGCTTGTAGCTGAACTCTGTGGGAAAACGGACATAATTCCGTTAATTTATCTTATTTCTAATGATCCTATTTGATCGAAGTTTCACGTATTATTGTACCCTTCGAATTATGAACAGTGAAAATTCAGGTGCTTGAAATTCTTGAAATTCACCTTGCCCCCCTAGCAAGATTGACAAAACATGATATAGGTATTTATATCGCGCGATATAGTGTATCAGCATAATTAAATTATATTTATTTGTATTCTTAGCATTAAAAAAATACCTTGATAGTAACTCTTTTTTTGTTGGCGAAAATTACCACTTTATCCGTTTTGTAACTTAGCCTAAACTTATTTTTTTCGCTTAAGTTATGTTGCCCAAGTTAGTTTAATGTTCAAACTTGTACATAAAAGTTTTGTTACAATAGCGTTCACGGTTGTTAAATAAATTATGAAAATGCTAGCATGGAAAATACAATTTGTTAAACATTCTCCATACAAAACGTCAATTATTTCATAGGTAATCGACAGTGAATTTTTTTAAAATTTTGCCTTCAATCTTGATTTAAATTTTTCAAACAGTGAAAATCAACAGTCAGTCGTATTCCTAAACCATCTGTAGTTTATTAATTACTTCGCTTGTCAAGAGTTAATTCAATTAACCCGGTAACTAAGCATAACTATAAAAACCACTTTGAACTAACCGACAATACGATTCCCAGCGCTACAACAAAAAGTTAGACACACCATGTAACGCTTAACCGCAAAAACATGATAAGTTGCTCTATGAAGCTAATAATTAACCGTTTTACTTCACTTAGTGATAACTTAATCGATCCCACGCTCGTCACTTGTTTGTTAGTTTTTTAGGGTTCCGTAACCAAAGGGTAAAAACGGGACCCTATTACTAAGACTCCGCTGTCCGTCTGTCTGTCTGTCTGTCTGTCTGTCTGTCTGTCACCAGGCTGTATCTCATGAACCGTGATAGCTAGAAAGTTGAAATTTTCACAGATGATGTATTTCTGTTGCCGCTATAACAACAAATACTAAAAACAGAATAAAACGAATTATTTAAGGGGGGCTGCCATACAACAAACGTGATTTTTTTGCCGTTTTTTGGTCGATATTAATAACGACAGAAGGTAGACAGTTGAAATTTTCACAGATGATGTATTCTTGTTGCCGCTATAACAACAAATAATAAAAACAAAATAAAATTAACATTTAAGGGGGCTACCCATACAACAAACGTATTTTTTTTTGCCGTTTTTTGGTACGGAACCCTTCGTGCGCGAGTCCGACTCGCACTTGGCCGGTTTTTCATAAACCTCGTCTATAGCGACCGTATTAACCTAAATAAACATGCAAAAGATTCTTATTTATTTTTGGAAATTTAATGAAATCTAATTTTTGCATTACAGTTGCATTTACCTACAGTGCTATTTTTTCAAAATTTTATACTTACTAGAAAAGAGAAACTCGCGTCTGTAATTTTTCCCATATCAGTACTTTATACTTAGTAAAAAACAATTTGACATAAAGAAATTAACTTTTACGGGATTTTTTATTTCCAATGAAACTTTTATACAAAATGTAATCAGAAAAAAAACGTGTCCTCTTACAATCTTACTTACTTGTCGATAATTTTGTGTTAGGAGATAAAAAAAAACCGGCCAAGTGCGTGTTGGGCCACGCGCCGTAGGGTTCCGTAGTTATCTTATACCATACCACATTTTTGTCTGCAACAATAACTTTGTTTTTCACAATTTTGGTATGAATGACAAAGTTATATTTGCGGTTTTGGAAAATGTACTATATCTCAAAAACTACAAAATGTATGTCGTTCAAACCAATTTTGGTTGAAAGTATTTATTAAGATCTAAGGCATATATTTTTTTTTATTTTTCACTCTCTTATTTCAAAAGTTAAAGGGGGGGGGGGGGGACACACATTTTACCACTTTGGCGGTGTATATCTTTCAAACGGTTAACTTTGAGAAAAAATTGTCTTTGAAACCTCAATGTCATTTTTAATGACTTATCTATAGACACCCCGCACGTATTGGTTCGAAGAAAAAAAAATTTTCAGTATCAGTTCTATGTATGGGGAGCCCCCCCTTAACCTTCAATTTTTTTTATTCTTGTATTAAAATCGTTAAGCGGTTGACAGAATACACCTACCTACTAAGTTTCAACTGTGTACTCTTAATACTTTCGGAATAAAATGGCTGTGACATACGGACAGACAGACAGACAGACATGACGAATCTATAAGGGTTCCGTTTTTTGCCATTTAGGCTACGGAACCCTAAAAACCACCAAATAAATAAGTTTAAATTATTTATAATTGAGGAAAAGTAGAAGAATTATGTAATTATGTTACTTACCTTTTCTAAAACATCGTGGTCTTCTCTACAATATAACGCCCCGCCTTCTCTTAACGCAAACTCGTCACCTGAGAAAATTGATAATAAATACATTAATATTAGGTACTTACCTATGGTTTATTAAAAAAAAAATGAAAATAACAGCTAAAAATGGTTTTCTTAAAAGCATTTTCACAGATTTTTTTTAAAGAAACAACTTTTTTCCAATTTTCTACTCAAATAATTTAACTTCTTGATCTTACATTTTTTTTAAACAATAGGCATTCGGTACAATGTTAATACATATATTATTACTAGCTTTTGCCCGCAACTTCGTTCGCGTGATTAAGATAGATGTGCATTTATTTTGAAAGTCACGGATGCCCAATATACCTAGGTATTTATCAGTAGACCTAATTTCACACATTTAAATTTTCCCATAAAAAAGATGCACAAACTGGAACACTGTAGCATCCTGTATATAGGGATTTTCCAAAACCCTTTCTTAGTGCTCACCTACACCATGAAAGGTATCTATCTACCCTCCAAAAATGGTGTCTCTATCTCCAGCCCTATACAAATCCCAATACAAACTGGAACATCCTGTAGCACCCTGTATAACGGGAATTTTCCAAAACCCTTTCTAGTGCTCACCTACACCATGAAATGTATCTACCCTCCAAAAATGGTGTCTCTACCTTCAACCCTATACAAATTCTCATACAAACTTGAACAACCTGTAGCACCCTGTATAACGGGAATTTTCTAAAGTCCTTCCTTAGTGCTCATCTACATCATGAAAGGTATATCTACCCTCCAAAAATGGTGTCTCTACCTTCAGCCGTTAGGGCTCTACACCTATCCCAACAATCAATCAATCAATTTAGAGTTTTATATATATAGATTAATAAATTACAGGATTTATCTTTTTATGCGTGAATGCAAACGTGCCAGTCATATTTTAAGGGAAAGAAATGCTTTCATAAACTGAAACAAAATGAAATGACTTGTTGAAATGAATTTTAGATAAAAAGTTAACCTTCAAACTATAGAAAGTTTGCCACTTTAGTACGTGTATAAGAGTGACATTGTCTATCACCTTTTGTTGTAAAAATAATAATTATTTATAAGTAATTATATTACGACTAAAAGTAATGTCTACAATTATGCGGAGTTGCGGACATAACAAAACAGGTGTGTCCAGTCACACTGTGGAAACGGAAGCCACGTCCTGAAATTATCGCACCACCACCCGATACGGACGTCGTCGGCGTCGGAAATGGACAGTGTAATGGAATTTGTATGGAAAAAAGGAAAATATTGTCTATTTTACTTGAAATAATCCGTCAATAATTTACCTATATTATACAAGACTAGACAGTTTTACTTTTCTTGTGTAAAATGGAAAAGGTAATAACTACTCAAAAGAAAATAGGGGCCACTATAGGTTTTCCAAACAAACGAGCTAATTTCCGAAAGTCTTTTTAGGGTTCCGTACCTCAAAAGGAAAAAACGGAACCCTTATAGGATCACTTTGTTGTCCGTCTGTCTGTCTGTCCGTCCGTCTGTCTGTCAAGACCCTTTATCTCGGAAACGCGTGGAGGTATCGAATTGAAATTTAAACCATATACTAAGGTTTACGGGCCCTTGAAGCTGTAAAAAAATCAAACTTCTAAATTAACGTAAAAAAAAGATACTGCCGTTCAGGGCGCAAAAAACGCATTTTCGATACTCTCAAAGGAATCAAAATTCATAGGGTACTTCCCGTTGACCTAGAACTATGAAATTTGGCAGGTAATAGCGTCTTATACTACACTTACAGGAATAAATCTGAAAACTGTATATTTGTAATTAAATCATAATAAAATATGGTCATTAAAATACGTAATTATTAATCATCTTGGTGAAACAACGGTATGCGCGGCATTGCGCGGTCATAGTTTAACTTCTAATTACTTTTGGATTAATCGCGCCACTAATTCTTTTAAAAATATCAATATTTATTATTATTAATTATTCAAATCCTTTCAAATATTGTTATAGTTAATTACTTTTAAAAATAAAATTAAAAAGTAATAAATTTGGCTCTAAATATTTTCGCAACATGGCGGTGTGTCACGCTGTATGACAGGGGGTCTTCTTCTTCTTGTTTTTGTTTTGGCAATCTACTTTCTTCTTGGAAGTAATTTTTGCCAGTGTCAAGTGTTGAATAGTTCAGTGGTAGATTGTTTCAGTTTACATTAAAATGCGGGTGCATCGCATTCCAATGTTGCTTGGAGCATTTGGCACCAAGTATAATCAAGACAGTTTACTCGGTAAGGTCAGCCGAGGTAGCCACCACTACAATAAAAGTCTCGGCTTCACACAACCAAAGGGTCCTGTTGGAATACACCCATTTTCACTAATAACATTGCGATAGATAAAACCATTTCACAGAACATTATACAGTGTACTATTGATATACAGCGCCATCTGTTGACAATCAACAGTACTTGTATTTTATACAGGTGCGGTGGGTTTGTAATTATTTTATTTTTTCTCAAAAATTCTTGGAAATTCGAACATTATTTTGACAACCTTCTTCGTGCTAAATCAGAGTTTACGGACAGACCTAAACCGCGCCGTCAATATTTGTATGAGAATCCATTACTAACGTGTTATAATGGATTTTCATACAAAATTGCCGGCGTCTGTCCAGCAATGTTTCTATTAAAACTCATTACACACGTGTAATTCAGAAATGGAGCGAACTTTTCAATTAAACACAAATATAGGTATCAAATGTCGCCTTGATGAGCGAGCACATTCCAAAATTATTTTTTTTTAATATTCGGTGTACTGGTATCACGTGAAAGGCCTTGATGAGCACATTCCAAAAAATTGAAAAAAAAAACGAAAAAAAACTGTTTTGGTGCAATATGGGTATCAAATGAAAGGCCTTAATGAGCGCATTCCAAAAAGATAAAAAAAATTTAAAACGAAAAAAATTTTTTTTTCAATACCTATGGGTAATTGGGTATCAAATGAAAGTTTTTTGAAAAGTTTTTTGGAATATGCTCAGCAAGGAGCATATTCCAAAAAACTAAAAAAACAATAAAAAAGAAAGGTATTTTTTTTTTGCAATATGGGTATCAAATGAAAGGCCTTGATGAGCACATTCCAAAAAAACTGAAAAAAAAATATTTTTTTTGCAATATGGGTATCAAATGAAAGGCCTTGATGAGCACTTTCCAAAAAACTGGAAAAAAAGAAAAACTGGAAATAAATGAAAAAAACCGGATTTTTTTTTTAATATGTGTATCAAATGAAAGGCCTTTATGTGCACATTCCACTCTCCATTTTCTTTTTTCAATTACTGTAAGTATTTTAAAATTAAAATAAAAAGCTTAAAACTTTTAAAACTAAAAAGTTAAAAGTTTAAAAGTACTACACAAGCCTTGGCCGCAACTAGGCATTGATGGACTAACGTATGTTCTTCAATGCCTGTCTCGAGTGCCGCTGCAGTAATGTACTATTCCATTTCAAACTTCGCCCGTGGTCAATTCTTTGTCGTAATCCCTGGAAGGGTTATTTTCTACGTGGCGACAAAGGATTTCAAATGGTTATCTATATATAGCAGTCTGCTGAACGGATTTTGATGGTATTTTTTTACAGTTTGGTAGCTTGGAGTCCAACTTATAAACTAAGCAATTTTTCACATAATTCCGGTAGGTAGAACCTGGGATAAAGCTTGAACTCTCCGTAGTACAGTTTTCATATAAAAAACTAAAAACTGCCAACCACTTTTTTTCAAAATATTTCCTTTGTACCGACACAACTTTTCTATAGCTTTATTTTATGTATAGATGTAGGTCTGTACGGAACCCTCGGTGGGCGAGCCCGACTCGCACTTGTCCGGTTTTTTTAATATAAATTCAATCTGATTTTATTTGAATTTGATGTTATTCGAAAGCTGTAATAATCAACTTTACTGTACCTATTATTCTCTTCTAAATTTAAGGGGGCCATGAAAAAAAAAAAGCGTAAAGCGAAATAGCACAATAAGAAAACATCGCGTACCAGAGCGAAACAGATTTAGCAGATTAGGCGAAAAAATCATTGAAATTACCAAAATCTAAAATCACTGGTTCAATACGGGTCAGGAGAAAGATATAAAGAAATATACAGGGTTATTTGTAAAACACCAACAACCTCGTAGGAGTAGATTACTAACATCATTAACAACAACATTTGTACTACGACTTTTCCGAAAACAGACAAAAACAAATCCAACTTTTCATACAAAACTCGATCAGTTATTCGAACATTTGTACGGAAAGTCGATTTTTTAGGGTTCCGTACCCAAAGGGTAAAAACGGGACCCTATTACTAAGACTCCGCTGTCCGTCTGTCTGTCTGTTTGTATGTCTGTCTGTCTGTTTGTCACCAGGCTGTATCACATGAACCGTGATAGCTAGAAAGTTGAAATTTTCACAGATGATGTATTTCTGTTGCCGCTATATCAACAAATACTAAAAACAGAATAAAATTAATATTTTAGGGGGGTTTCATACAACAAACGTATTTTTTTTGCCGTTTTTTGGTACGGAACCCTTCGTGCGCGAGTCCGACTCGCACTTGGCCGATTTTTTGTCTGTTTTCGGAAAAGTCCTAGAACAAATGTTGTTGTTTATGATGTTAGTAATCTACTCCTGATTGGTTGTTGGTTTTTTACAAATACCTACCCTGTTTATCATAATTTCAGACCTGTAGAATCTTTCAGCGACCTATGGCATTACATCAAAAAGTGTCAATTTTTTTAAACCTCTCCTTAACAGACACAAGGTGAAAAAAGAAATTACACAGTGAATTCGCCAGTCAAGTCTGATTATTACAGCTTTCGAACTATATCAAATTCAAATAAAATCAAATCGAATTTATCATAAAAAGACCTTTCAGAAGTTAGAAAGGTAGGTAGTTTTGATTTGTATTTGATTTGTATGGAAAATCATATAGTGACCCTCAGTATATAGGTATATTATGTGCCAAAGTGAGTATGTGGTCGAATTATAAGTGTAATTAATAAAAAAAATACGTCATAAAAAGCACACAATGAGGGAAATAAGATATAGAACTGCCATATAGAAAATGTCTAATAGTTCAGTAAAAAAAAATTACGGATTCTCAAAAAATTAAAATGTAACCTGTATTTCTGCATATCTGACTTTAAAGTGATTATAAAACACTATATTTACGAATCCAACTATATTTACGAATACAAAAAATACAGCGTAGATGTTAATTAGGGTTCCGTACCAAAATGGTAAAAAAGGAACCCTTATGGTGTGACTCAGTCTGTCTGTCTGTCACAGCTGGATATCTCGAGAACTACTAATGGTATCAACTTGAAATTTAGAATAGTTTGAGATGACATTTGCCCAACTATTTTGCAAATAAGAAATAAATAAAAGAATAAATACCTTTTTTACAACAGGGACTGAAAAGGGATCTTAAAAATTTGAAGTGGAGCTACTAGGGCATGTGGGGTATCATATGAAAGAACGCCGTTTGCACATTATTAAACATTTTTTCTTTTTGTTTTAGGCCGCATAGTTTTTGATTTATAATGAAAAATGTAAAAAAAAATACCGTTCCCCCCCCCTTATCTCCGAAGTTTGCAAAGAGAAAAATCTGAAATAATTCTATGTGATAGCAGTTTATATAAATATTACAGGAAAAATAAAACGATGTCTCAATATAGCACACTTTCTTATAAATTATCAAATTTATAAAATAGTTAAGATTAGTTCCACTATCGGTCAAGAGATGGCGCTGACCTAAAACTGCAATATTTTATTATTCTACTCTGCAGTGTGGTTTAATGGTGCAATTATGATGGTACGGAACCCTCGGTGCGCGAGTCCGACTCGCTCTTGACCGGTTTTTTTTTTGTTGGATTTACATTCATAATCAAATTAAATTTGCATATCAAGCAAAAAGTAAAGAAAGTATGTAATTAGCAATTTTGCTAAAGCAACCAAATAAATTAATATTTTAGTCAGTAAAGTAAAAAAAAATCGTGTTGCACTCCGGGAGTGCCAGCAGAAGTGAAAACTTGAATGTTAACGTTGTGCATTTTTGATATTTTGGAATGGATAGGGAACAATTTTGAACGAATTGCTTTAATTATCAGTATAAAAGTACTATCATTTATGAGGTAGAATACAATATTTATTTATTGCGCTATCGTACACAAACATGACAATTTATATTACATTGAAAAGTTTATCTCTCAGAAAAATCAACCCGCCGAACGCCAAAATGACGCGCCGCCATTTTCGCCGCACCGTAGAAAGAGAGGGGGATACTTCCGCCGCCGGCTGTCTACGCTGCATCCATCTTACGCATTTTCGATCAGTGTCACGTGACCCTGACTGACGCGAGTTTAACATTTTTTCCCCATTACAAAAAAGTGTACAACGCTGCTAAAGATGTTTTCACTTCAAAAATAGTGAAAATTAGTTGGATTCATTTACAAAATGACAGCTAGGCATTTAATCTACCGATCAAAAGAAGAAAGAACGCTATTGCATATTATTTCAATTTCGTCATACTAGCTCCCGTAATTTTACTGAACTATAACGGATCACACACATGCAAATTTTGGTGGACAAACCAAGAAAACTACTGTAGCGTGTGCATTTAGAACCTAAACAAACTAAGCATTACTCTTTTTTACACGACTGCCCAAAAAAGGAGTGTATATGTGTTCAGGGTTCATGTATGTTTGTGGGTATGTGAGTTCCTTTATTCCACCATAACTTCTAAATGGCTTAACGGATTTGGATGTATCGTATCGTTAGAAACCCATAGACATAGAAAATTTTTCGCTTATGTTTATGTAGAAACCTTACATCATTCCAAGTGACACTGGATATATTTTTTTGTTAAATGTCAATATGGCGACTGTACGACGCCATTTTCAAATGTGAAAAATATTTTTTTTTCTTCAATTATTACAATATGGCTGAATATGGGCTTCAAATTAAAGGCCTTAATGAGTACATTCCAAAACTATATAATTTGTCACTAAAATGTGTGAAAAAAAATTAAAAACACGACTGCTCTGCCAAAAACGAACTAAAAAGTTAAATAACAAATGTCATTGCAGTCGGGGGACCTCTTTGATTAAAAAATTGTTTCACAAAACGGTCCCACGACTGCAATAACACTTGTTACTTAACTTTTTAGTTCTTTTTTGCCATTTTTAAAATTTATTTATTTTCAATACTTATATCTTTTAGATATTATTTTTTTATTTAAAAGTTCTCACCGGGTATGAGTTGTCTTGCGCAGGCGCAGCACCGGAAGCAGTCAATGTGGTAGATTTTCGTTTTGGCGCGCATCACGAAGTCATTCTTGCTAAATGACGCGCCACACTTGTCGCATTTCGTTCCAAATAACCTGAAAAGACATATTTACTAATAATATCAAAACATTTGAAGACAAGTTATTCTACGAGTAGGCTAGTTAAGGCGAAATCATTTGTCTTTTTCTTTACGTGTAAAGAGTATGGAAAATAACCTCACTTCTGCACTTTTTCGTTGTTTTTCATGATTATCTTAAGCACAATTGTCTTTCTTGAAAAAAAGTAATTGGAGCAACTGCACAGTACCTTAAAGTGTATTTTTATGTAGAACTAGCGGCCGCCCGCGACTTCGTCTGCGTGGAAAGGTTTTTTGCTATCCCTCGGGAACAATACTTTTTTTCGGGATGAAAGGTACCCTATGTCCTTTTCTGTACCCCTGACAACGTGTATGCAAAATTTCATGATGATCGGTTCAGTAGTTAGGACGTGAAGACGTAACAAACAAACAAACAAACGGACTTTCGCATTTATAATATTAGTAAGGATTCAATACGTTTCCGTACGCCAAAAATATGGCCCGCGATAAGCGCTTTTGATGATATTCTGTTTTTTTACAATCATCTGCGAGGATTATACGCAATTTAATACTTGTAGTACTAGACAATCTCTTTAGCTTGACGTATGTTTTTTTTGTGACTACAACTTTACATCTACATAGATGAAAATATGGCCCGTGCAAACCATGTTTTCCTATTAATACTTATACTTAATTTGTGCCCCAAATTTCATTTTTTATTGCTTGAGACAAAGAGTAGAGATGATAGACATGCTAATAAAAGGCAGCTGAGATTAAAAGTATGGCAACCTACGTATTAAATTTCATATTTTCTTTAAATTATTTGTATATTAAATCAAATACAATCAAAAGTTATGACGACAGGCGGCTGTAGACTATATTGGAGTTTATAAGCAACCCCTATCTATAATGTGCTTGGTTATTTTTGTAACGAAAACGGCATGATTGATAGTAATTTCCGTTATATAACGCAGGTAGGTGCCTAGTGGGCTAGTATAACATACTAAAATTGTGTCGACGAAAAATAACCTAAAACATTTGACGTAGGTAACAGTATTTTCGCGCCCATCCCGCCCCAGGTGTGCCAACACAACACAGTTAACCCTACGTATACCCGATGCTTTTAGCGAGATTGCCGGGGGCTCATTCGACTAAGTGCCGGTCAATAACCTCCCTAGGGAGGGCCTTAAAAATATACTTAGAGGTTTTGTCGAGCCTTCCCCTTGTTGCTGAATGGAATAGCGTTGGGAATGCCTTTGCATGCTTGTCTGGCTTTGGGGGGGAAATATTTTTGTGTTTTTTTTCTAACGTGCTAAGCATTCAGGAATCGGGAGGATAAATAGACTCATTTGTATGTAACTTGTTGTAGGCAGTATCTAATATTATTTGTTATCAATTGTAATTATTGATTTCAGCAAAGAATACCAACTTTATTAAACGACATCCTTTTTTGAACGAATCACATTTAGTAAACTGACCTAAACAAACGAGTTTAGTCTGTTCAAACATTGTTATAATTAGCTTAACAACAATTTTGTTGACCGAGCGAGGGCGAAGCGTCTCCGTTTCAACTTGAGCAAGAATGCTTTCGTATGTCGTATTGTCCATCTGTTCTTCTCTGCAGGTTGCATTTCTCAACCGATTCTCGTGAAGTTTAATGAGCAGGTTTGATAATTATTATTTTGTCGATTCAGTTTTTCAAAATTTTACGAAAAAAAAATCATATTTCAGTCATTTCGAAAAAGGTTCATTACTTAAACGTCACAAACGAGGTCTACAGCTCACAGAGCCTATAGTCATAGTTTCCACTTGTCTTCCATTTCGAAAGTATAAAATAAAACTGTTGTATGTTTGTTTTAGTTAAACGCCAGGAAGCAGAATAAATATAATCGTTGAGCTTAGCCCACGGCCCGACAATTAGCGATATCCTATACGTCCTCTCGGGTTACAGTTGTTTGCCCCGGCTATTTGCAGACGCGTGTGTTGGCACCACACTGTCATGGGTCAAAGGACTGATCCCATGGCTGAAAATTTTCTAGGAGACAGAGAAAAACAATAGAAATTATTCACCTCTGAAGCTACGCGCTCACTAGACAAGAAATAAAACACTTTTTAACAGATACTAGCGCGGTTTTATTGAAAGTACCTACTTTGGTAATTAGTTGGTATGGTTTGATTTTTTATCTTTTCGACGTTTCGATAAAACTTTCAATAAAATCCCTCTACCCCCTAGCATGACCACTGAAACGCGATATGATAGTCGTTTAACTTTCAAAAGACAATGGATTTTGACAGTTGAGTGTCGATAAAACGCTATATCACGCGATGTATATCGTGTTTTGTTGGCCATGCTAGACCTACTAGTATCTGTTAAAAAGTATTTTTTTTTCACTATAGAAACTCCTAAACTAATTAAAAACATGTCGCAATTAGCAAAAAAGACGACGACATAACAGCGATAATTTTTTTATTCAGTAAAGAGAAGAAATCCGACTGATATTTTTCAAATTCTCAAACTGTGAGATGTTTTCTTAAACTAAATGTTTGTTTGGACTTTTCTTTAATTGATCGCTGACAGTCCATCCTCCATGTTCGAGCTACGTCGGAAATGACACGTCCACGTGCAGGGTGTGAGTTGTCTTGGACATTGTCGAAAAATTTCGGTGTTTCCGTTTAACCCGTCCGGTAAACAAACGCTTCCGGAATATTCACTAATGGAGGGTTAATTTCGATATTGGTTGTGATTGAGGTAGTGATTGGTACGGTTTTACAAAATAGGGAATATGCATCAATTTTTTTGTATCAAAATCAAATGTAAGATGCGTGAGAAAATCAACTGTAATATTAAAACTTTTCTCTTGCGTTTTTTTCTCGGGATTTAGGTAGTTACTTGAAGTTAACACACAGCACCAACTGCCGAAAACGCTCTATACAAAACGGTCATGATTTGTGACGTCACGTCACGTCACGTTTCGGTGTGTTTCAGGCGCGCTTATTATGGAGTTAGCCAAGAATTTTCAATTATCTCCCTAAATTTTGCGTTTAAATACATATGTGTCATACAAAATATTATTTCTTATTCCATATTCTATCTGACTGTTAAGTGCATTATATGCGAAAAGGAAAAAAATATCGTTTTTCCCCTGATTTCTAGTGTGATAAAACTAAAATACTTAATAGGTACATTTTTTATTATTAATTTTCTGTTCCATCATGTTTTTTACCCGACTGCAAGGTTATGTTTTTCGTGCGTATCTTGTATGTTTGTATGTAATATTCTTTATTACCTTATATCTTTCAAACGGCCGAACGGATTTCTATGATTAAGATATCGTTAGATTTGTCTTGTCAGCCCAAGTGTTCTTAAGAAGGTGGCGTCATATAAAAACTAATTTATACGTGTCCACAGCGATCAAGCTCAAATTTATTAAAATCGGTGACATGCATATTCCCTATTACCTACATATTTTTACAGGACTGCCCAAAGCAAAAAGACTGTATATGTGTTCAGGGTTCATATGTATGTTTGTGGGTATGTGAGTTTCTTTATTCCACCATAACTTCCAAATGACTCAACGGATTTGGATATATGGGGTATTGTTAGAATCCTTACATCATTCCGAGTGACACTGGCTATATTTTTTTTTTAAAAAAGTTAATAAAGCGACGGTAGGACGCCATTTTCAAATGTGAAAAAAAAATTTTTTCTTCAATTATTATAATATGATCATCAAATAAAAGGCCTTAATGAGCATATTTCAAAAATATATAATTTGTCACTAAAACGTGTGAAATAAATATAAATAAATTAAAAAAAAATAAAAACACGACTGCCCAGCTAAAAACAAACTAAAAAGTTAAATAACAAGTGTCATTGCAGTCGGGGGACCTCTTCGATTAAAAATTGTTCCACAAAACGGTCCCTCGACTGCAATGACACTTGTTATTTAACTTTTTAGTTTGTTTTTTACTGGGCAGTCATGTTTTTATTTTTTATTTTAATTTTTTATCAATAAGTAAAATACCCTTACTTTGGGAAAGCCAAAAACGAATTTCCTTTTGACTTATTTGCTTGAGTACCTTACCTTAATTAAAAATAAAAGTAAGTAAGTACTAGACGTGTGCGCCGATCGGCGTGGCGCACGCCGCCGGTCATTTTAGCCACGCCGCCGCCGCCGAATTTTTCATCGGCGTCATCGGCGTCAAAATCCAAGTGTAAAATGTGTAAGAAACAAGTACAAAAGCATGCATATATTGTGCATTGCATTGTATCTATATATTATATTTCATAAAGATTTACTGTTTTTCTCTCTTTTTTGTATTAGTTTATTGCCATAGAGGTTTTTTAATTATTGTGATTTTATAATAGTATTTATAACCCGGTCGAGTTAACTCAGCACCTGAAGCGCGATAGACTCCCCTTATTTTCTCCTTGTCTCACGCCACTGTCGTCATGCCAGTAGCGTTAGTACATTTGTAAGCGATAAATTATTGATAATCTATCGAAAACCGGTGGCGTGAGGAAAAGAGAAAACGAGAGGGGTCTATAGCGCTTCAGGTGCCGAGTTAACTTGACCGGGTCGTAGTCATCATTATCACATCAGCCGCACGATCCCCACTGCTGCGCTGGGTATAGGCCTCCCCTAAGGATCTCCACGACAATCGGTCCTGCGCTGCCCGCGTCTATCGCCTTCCCGCGACCTTAACCAGATCATCGGTCGGTCCACCTTGTCGGGGGCCTACCCACGGAGCGTCGTCCGGTGTGCGGTCGCCATTCCAATCTTTCCGCTCCAACCACCATTGGTTCTTCTCGCTAATGTGTCCCGCCCACTGCCACTTCAGCTGAGCAATTCTCCGAGCGATGTCGGTTACTTTATTTATCTTACGCATCTCCTCATTTCTGGTTCGATCACCATGCCATGACCATGGCTCTCTCCATTGCACAGTGGGTGAGAGCCTTCTTATGAGACCTGTAGTTAACGACCACGTTTTACTGCGGTAAGTCAACACTGGTCATAAACTTTTGTCTTGACACACTGAGGTAATTTGGACGCGAAGATTTGTCGAAGCTTCCCGAATGCTGCCCATCCAAGCTGCATTCGACAAGAGATATCTTTTTCGAAGTTGGACTGACCTAACTGGACTGTCTGTCCTAGGTTTAGGTATGTAATGGTCAACAACTTCGAGTGTAGTGTTAACATGAGCTGGAGTGGGTACAACATGGGCACTCGACATGATTTTCATCTTATCCATCTTCAATTCTAGGACCCACTTTTTGGGAGGCACTACGGATATCTTCGTGCATTGTGTTCAAGCCTTCCATGGTCTCAGCCATAAGAACTACATCATCGGCAAAACGAAGGTGTGTTAGGTACTGGGGGCCTATTACGAAAATAACGTACGCAATTGCGTAACGCAGTCACTTGGCCACGATAGTCGTCCGCAGTTCATTGGATGTAGGTATAACAAACATTTTGAGTTTGGCTATCGTAGCCCATAGACTACTGAATGAACGATGTCGGATACGCTAGAGAGAAACTGTCAAACTCACGCAATCACTTCGCAATATCGCATACGAAAGTGATTTGTAATAGGAAACAATCAAAACGAAGCACGGACGCAGTTGCGTGTATCGCGTTAAACTTTTCGTAATAGACCTCCTGGCCATTAATGTTGATACCGAGTCCTTTAAAGTCCAAGAGCTTAAAGATGTCCTCCATCGCAGCCGTGAACCGTTTCGGAGAAATAACGTCTCCCTGTCTCACACTCATACCTCGCTATAGTTGGATGGGATCTGTGCTCTGATTCTGTACTCGGGCCGACATGGTGGCATTTTCCTATAGGTGCCTCAACACTTCGATATACCTAGTCCACTTGGTGCACCTCTGAAGACTGCAGCACTACCCAGGTCTCAATCGAATTAAAGACTTTCTCATAGTCCACGAACGCCAAGCAGATTGGCAGATTATACTCCTCGGTCTTCTGTATAACCTGCCGCAGCGTATAGATGTGGTCTATGGTGCCAAAGCCTTTTCAAAACGCGGCTTGTTCGGGAGGTTGGAAGTCGTCGAAATTGCGAGCGCGACGATTCGTGAGATTCGTATTCTTCAAGATGGTCTTGTCACCCTTTTTAAAGAACAGAATCACCTAACTTATGTTCCATATCTTCGGCGTTCTGCCCTCGGCGATGACGGAATTGAAAAGCTTCTAGAAATCTTCCATTCTACTAATTTTGACCATCCACGCCTATTACGCCGATGACGCCGCCGCCGCCGACCATTTAGACGTCAGACGCCGCCGCCGGTCAAATGACCATCGGCGCACATGTCTAGTAAGTACAAAATAGTAGATTGTTATGTAAGGGTCAAAAGGAAGCAATTCCCATACCAGATATTTAGACTCGTATGGGAATTGCTATAGTTCGAGTATGGAATTGATGACTTTTACCCGTGTTTAAAACTCTACTTTTCATTTCGAATACAAGGAAAGTAACAGACTCTTAGATTTTCCAAAATGTTTATTAATAAAAACATGTGCTTAGTAACTACATAGGTAGACCTTATATTTATTAATACTAACTAACCTACCTTACCCATTTAAATTTAATTACAAAATTAGAACAATTTGTGTAAAGTTAAATTCTTACTTGGAATATTTACAGTTTGATATATTATGATGACGGATTTGACTTTGTTGGATGCCTGTAAAAGTTGGAGATATTCTTTGGTCTTTGATTAGACGGTGAAGTCCATGGCAGAGACTCTCCTAAAGTAGTTCTTTGAGGCGAATTAGAGCGTAGGTTTATTGTTTCTTTTATTTAGTTTGAACTTTTTGTTTTATTTTTAAATCCATTTTTAGTATATACAAAATCAACACAAAACTTTAATACGGCACACACTTAGCACACACAGCTCAAAGTCACAGAGTTCGGTTTCGCGCTAATATTAATTAATAGTTTTTCTTAATTTAAATTTGGAACCCGCTGCGTCGCCGGCCGCTCCGCCCAATATTTTTAATTTTGCACTGGCTGTATATACCATGTTTCAATGTTGTTCGTGAATGCGCCCTATCTATTTTTTTTTAAATCATTACCGATGTGTCATAGAATATGAATATAAGGTTCTTGCCGATGACCGATGAAGTAACTCTATGATTGACCATGATGTAACCAAATTCAGTTCTATTTTTAAATTTCTTTTACACCCTAGGGTGGAACGAAGAGTTTTGGACTCGCTGCTCAGTTTAAATATACATCTCTTTCCGAATATGAGAAATGAAAACTGATTTTTTTCAGGTACCTACTTAAGTAATTAGATAATTCGGTAACTGGGTTCTGGGTAAAACATTTTTAAATATTCCTGCGAATGTCGTAATCAAACCATCAAATAACAAGCCCGTCCATATTAAAAACTGTCAAAAGAAAACTTAAAAGTTTTCATAATATTCAGAAAATTTTGGAGCGTTTTTCTCGTTTCAGTGACTCTTCTAACTATTTAGTTAGATTTTTTCTCTTTCTTTTCTTGCATTAAGGTAATTTTCAGTACCTATGCTACGGCTCCAACGCTGGACATTACCATTAACGTTAACGCAGGATACGAACATCATAAGAAAATAAAAATTACTATTTATGAAACTTCTTGAATTTTCTTGAGCTTTAGGCAATCTTTAATTCTAAGTAAGTTTTAGTTGCGTTGTTTGTATTTTAGATTTAATCGACAATATTTCGTATTGAAACTCATCGTAACTATTGTAAGTATTACCTACCGAAGGTAGGTTGCAATGTTTTTAAGTGATCTTTCTAATATTATAAATGTGAAAGTTTGGATGTTTAGATGTTTGGATGTTTGTTACTCAATAGTACAAAACCGGCCAAGTGCGAGTCAGACTCGCGCACGAAGCGTTCCGTACCAAAAAACGGCAAAAAAATTACGTTTGTTGTATGGGATCCCCCCTTAAATACTAATTTTATTCTGTTTTTAGTATTTGTTGTTATAACGGCAATAAAAATACATCATTTGTGAAAATTTCAACTGTCTACCTGTTGTCGTTATTAATACCGAGCAAAAAACGGCAAAAAAATCACGTTTCTTATATGGGAGCCCCCCTTAAATATTAATTTTATTCTGTTTTTAGTATTTGTTGTTATAGCGGCAACATAAATACATCATCTGTGAAAATTTCAACTCTCTAGCTTTCACGGTTCATGAGATACAGCCTGGTGACAGACAGACGGACAGCGGGGTCTTAGTAATAGGGTCCCGTTTTTACCCTTTGGGTACGGAACCCTAAAAACGGCTGAACGGATTTGGATGGACCCAGCCCTTTGAATTAAAACATAGGAAACTTTTTATCCCGGTCAAAGTTTCCCTATGGGTTTTTTGAATGTCCACGCGGATGAAGTCGCGAGCGGAAGCTAGTTATGAAATATAAAATGCAACTAACATAATCGCATTTTGTCGGACTTGTGTTATGGTTTCAAAATATTTACGAAACGTCCATTACAAAAAGTAACCGAAAACCGGCTTATCCCGGCCGATATAAACGGGAACAAATATACCATAGAGTATGTTTACTCTATACCATAGACTATCGGGTTGCCGCCGCCCGCCGCGCTGTCAAAGTGACGTTTGTTTTGGCGCCAAAATACATAATGCTCAGTCAAACGCAGCTTGTTTTCTCTTCGGTACATCACAGCGTCAGGGCAAACAATATTTTGCCTTCGTCGATTGAAATTTTAGTAAGGTATCAATCGATTTTATGCTTTCGCGCTTAACGCTAAGGGCACGCCTGTTTCGTGACGGATGCATATGAAGTTTGTCGATGTGTAATTCTATATTTTAGCAGCGAAAGATGAAGGGTGAAAAGGTAAACATTCGGAGTTATTTTAGTGAATTCGACTTGTGTGTCTGTGTATAAAAAGTGGCGCCGCGACGGTGCGTGATTGACGGCCGGTTATGAATTCCTTTTTGTATGAGGGCTTGAATTATAAACTGATCTATTAATGGACTTGTGGGATCTGATCTGACTGACTGAATCAGAGCATGAAATCCATTGATAAAAATAGCAAACATTATTCGTTAGTGTTGTCAATATATTAACAAAATTATGATTAATTAAGTATTATGGACACTTAATAAGGGTCTTATGTACCTAGTTAATTGGCATTAAGGTATAATACTTAACAGCTCAATGGTAATTGGTCGAAGGAGGACTGTGTTAATTTAATACCTATGTCAATTATTGGGATCTGATGAAAACGGTTACCGTAGCCTTAATAAAGCAGATGTTAAAAGATTCGCATCTTTCTCTTACATTTTGGATTTTTACTCTTAAATTGGCTAAAGGAAAAATCTTTTAGAGAATAAGTAGGTAGTTTAAAAGATACTATATGTGTGTAACAGATGAACATACATACAGGTCAAAATCATATACCCTCCGTTTTGGCTTTTCGCCGTAGTCGGGTAAAAAAATGAATGTAAATATTTGATTAAAAGAGTGCGTATTAAAACTTACAAAAAGGTACCTATCAGGATAAGGGTAATGTTCGTCCCACTTCGTGATATTATTAAGTTAACTCACCCACACCCTCAGGATGCACTGAGCGAGCACTGATATACTGGACTGGACTGATATAGGTATAAGCTGGACATAAGTCGGTCGACTTATCCGAAGTGGCATTGCCTAGTGGCGTTGATACAATTGTCTACCAATAGTTAGTTACCTAGTATAATCTCTTTTGCAATACGTCTTCCCGTCCCTGACGAAGCAGGTGCAGGACTCGTCCAGGAACTGGCGGTACTCCTGGCACTTGAGGCAGGCCGCGTGCCACTCTAGGCCGGACGCAATCCTCAGGCTGCACTGAGCACTGGACTGGCATAAGCTGGACATAAGTCGGTCGACTTATCCGAAGTGGCATTGCCTTTTGGTGTTGATCTAATAATCTACCAATATTTAGTTACCTAGTATAATCTCTTTTGCAATACGTCTTCCTGTCCCTGACGAAGCCGGTGCAGGACTCGTTCAGGAACTGGCAACACTCCTGGCACTTGAGGCAGGCCGCGTGCCATTCCAGGCTGGACGCCACCCTCAGGATGTACTGAGCACTGGACTGACATAAGCTTGTCGGTCGACTCATCCAAGGCGGCATTGCCTAGTGGCGTTGATACAATAGTCTACCAATAGTTAGTTACCAAGTATAATCTCTTTTGAAATACGTCTTCCCGTCTCTAACGAAGCAGGTGCAGGACTCGCCCAAGAACTGGCGACACTCCTGACACTTGAGGCAGGCCGCATGCCACTCCAGGCCGGACGCCACCCTCAGTACTGAGCACTGGACTGACATAAGTTAGTCGGTCGACTTATCCAAGGCGGCATTGCCTAGTGGCGCTGATACAATAGTCTAGCAATAGTTAGTTACCTAGTATAATCTCTTTTGCAATACGTCTTCCCGTCTCTGATGAAGCAGGTGTAGGGCTCGTCCAGGAACTGGCGACACTCCTGGCACTTGAGGCAGGCCGCGTGCCACTCCAGGCCGGACGCCACCCTCAGTACTGAGCACTGGACTGACATAAGTTAGTCGGTCGACTTATCCAAGGCGGCATTGCCTAGTGGCGCTGATACAATAGTCTAGCAATAGTTAGTTACCTAGTATAATCTCTTTTGCAATACGTCTTCCCGTCTCTGATGAAGCAGGTGTAGGGCTCGTCCAGGAACTGGCGACACTCCTGGCACTTGAGGCAGGCCGCGTGCCACTCCAGGCCGGACGCCACCCTCAGGATGTACTGAGCACTGGACTGACATAAGCTAGTCGGTCGACTTATCCAAGGCGGCATTGCCTAGTGGCGCTGATACAATAGTCTAGCAATAGTTAGTTACCTAGTATAATCTCTTTTGCAATACGTCTTCCCGTCTCTGATGAAGCAGGTGTAGGGCTCGTCCAGGAACTGGCGACACTCCTGGCACTTGAGGCAGGCCGCGTGCCACTCCAGGCCGGACGCCACCCTCAGGATGTACTGAGCACTGGACTGACATAAGCTAGTCGGTCGACTTATCCAAGGCGGCATTGCCTAGTGGCGCTGATACAATAGTCTAGCAATAGTTAGTTACCTAGTATAATCTCTTTTGCAATACGTCTTCCCGTCCCTGACGAAGCAGGTGCAGGACTCGTCCAGGAACTGGCGGCACTCCTGGCACTTGAGGCAGGCCGCGTGCCACTCCAGGTCAGGCGCTACCCTCAGGATGTATTGGTCGTGGATCTGACCGCCGCACCCCACGCAAAGGGATAGCCGCAACTTTTCTGGAACAAGGGGGTTGTTATTTGTATTTTTAATAAAAAAAATGAATCGATATTTTGTATTTTGAAAAAAACACTAGCCAGATAGGTATCTGTATGGGACCACCTATGTTCGTAGGGGACCACAAGTAAACTATGTTCTTTCAGATATTTCTTTTTATTAAAATCGCTTAATTACTGGCAATGTTATGGTAAATAAAACAGACATTTCAGCTGCCTCTGTGGTCTAGTGGTTCGCCCACCCGTGTAAGGGGACGGGACGGGTTCGATTCCCAGGGGGGGGCACAATTTGTAGGTACTCGGTTTGGTTGGTGGTACGGCTTATTTCAAGTCTGCCTGGCTAGCTACCACCGTCTTAACTAATTCTGACGCCATAACAACAATTTAAAAATTGTTTTGTTCCGGCGGCGGTAAGAGGTAAGATAGCCAATTCCTCAGTGATGAGGATTCCGGGTGTAGTGCGCTTCCACCTTCTGCCTTATCGTCAACATCAGGTGAGTTGAAGGCCAAGCACTATGCCGTTGTGCATAAAAAAGAAAAAAGAAAACATTAAACAATACCGTCAACTTGATTACCTCCTCCTTTTTTTTTGAAGTCGGTTGAAAAGGTAGTCGTATGTCTAAAAAAATATCAAGTATTCTCGATACTCGAAGCTTTGTCTGTAATGTGTTAATGAATAAACCCAAAATGGTAAAACCGTCCTTCGGAATAAGGCCGGCCACATACAGACGGAATCCCGATTCGGAATTCCTAACGGAATTTTGACAGTGTATGAAGATTCCGTACGGAAAAATCCCGCATGTGTGTGGCAGGCCCATAATTTTTTTTATGCAGTTGCTGCGTTCGGAATCACGCATGTACGGAATTCCGTAACGCGATTCCATCTGTGTGTGGCCAGCCTAACACGTTATTACATATTCATTCTATGGCTAAGATAAGAGAAGTGAAAACTTTGAAAAAAAAAACGGTTTTTATATGATAATTAATACTGTCATCGCGTTTCATTTGTTTTTAAATTTTGATATTTTTGCGATTTGCGTAAGTACCTATCTATCTAACTTTTTATCTAAATTTTGTATTTTTTCAATGTTTTAAAGATTCCATAACCACTTTTTCTTTAAAAACTGAACTTACACAGAAAAGCTTTATTAACTCTCACAAGAAGGTGCAACATTTAACAATATCTGCAAAAAAGATAAATTATGTTTTCCTTAATGTAAACAAAAATTCGTAAGATAAGTTTGTTACCTACCTATAGAATTTTTTTTTACGGCTAATTTGCATGTACCTAACTCGTGATACGAATAACGACCTACCTTATACACTTTTAAACTTCCGCGTTGCATTGTACTTAGTTAAAATGACAGGAATTAAACGCAGGCAACAACGATAGGTATTTTCACACCTATTTTCCCGACGTTTCGACCAAGTTCTACCTTATCGCATAATTATATTTATATTTACCTAATAAATAACCCAAAACTCAAAGGCAAAGAGAGACAAAGACAAATCCACGAAAAAAAAAATTACTTAATCTACGTCTTTATTCGAAGTAATATACAATATTATAATATTTATATTAATTTTACTATAAGTAAATAGTATACCACTGGCGCCCAAGTTCGGGTTGGCGTTTTGTCGAAATTATCGAAATACGGGACGCGTTAACAATACGGAATGCAATGGTCAAATACGGTGAAAGTCCCGCATTTTCGTGACGTATGGCAACCCTACGTACACTACAGGTAGAGATAGTGGAAGAAGCTACAATATTTTGTCGGCAAAAAAACCGATACACGTAAAAATAAAATTCTACACGATTCATATTTCAACGGAACTCTAAAGGCATGGCAATAATAAAAGAATTATGAATAAATTATATCGGCGGGTGTCTAAAATCGATACAGAGCGAGGCGTGGTCGCGTTTCGCCGCGCCCGGACGTTTCGATCCACGCTGACGGAATACGGACGTCTCTTTTGTGTGGTACGTCTCTGTCACGCATTATTCGATTGGAACTTTTTCATTTGTGTTCTTTTTTCAAAATGCTTTACTTTTTCACTTTCGATGAAGAGGTTTACCTACCTACTTACATGCAAACACAGACCATACAACAAGTACGTGCATGCAAAGCAAGATTTTGTTAAAGTCACTTCAAGAAATAAGTATAATTGAATCACAAAAGTTAAAAGATCTAATTTCCTTCATTACTTACTTTGTCTTACAATAATCTATGTATAAACAGCCGTCAATTCAAATCTACCAGTTTTATTTGATAGTTACAGAATCAAGAAAAACTTTCATTTTAACCTGATAGATGAAAATTAAATCAAGTTTCAGGGTCTTTTCAGGGTTACCTGAAAACTTTTGAAACGATCTTAATGAGACCAACTTGGGAACAATGATGTAGGCTACTTATGTAATGTAAGTAATAAAGTTTGAATACATAAAAACATAAAATGTATATGATGAATTAAAAACTTCTCCTTTTTTGAAGTCGCTTAAAAATAAAATTGACAAAATCGATTAACTTTCATTCTGACTTTCCAAAACCAGTAAAAAATTGCAACAAAGCACTAAATTGTGCTTTGTTGCAATTTTTTACTGGTTTAACTGCAGTTTAAGGTCTTCAACCTAACGAAATGATTCACCTTGGTGCATTGTACGGAACCGGAGCCGTGACGACTACGGACTTACTCAAAGCTTAAATAATTGACTAATTAATGTTGATGACTTGTTTGTATTGCCTTAATAAAACGTAATGTTAAATAACAGAGGTTGGAAATCATTTTTTTGAAAAAATAAATAAAAAAAACTGATTTTTTGAAAAAAAAGCTGGATGATTTGGCAGTTTTGTAGAAAAAAAATTAACAGTATGTAATTCTAACACAAAGTGACTTTAACACACATTTCAGTGTGCGCAACGAAAATTTTTCCAAGTCTATGGTCTATCCATTATTTAAAATTAAGAATTTTATTTGTACAAATAAAGGAACAAACAATTTGATTAAATCAAAGATTTTTTTGAAAAAAGTGACATTATGAATGATTTATGTTATATGCCTCCGACTGCATGTTATAATGTTGCCTTTAATATTTAATCTTGTTTCCATCTTTTCAGTTGACTTGTCTTTTTAGGCAGGCGGGTTTTTAATATTTTTAAATTTATTTTTTTATTTATTTATTTTTAGTTATTATTTATATGATATACCCTTTTGAAATCCTTATAATAAGCCCTTTAATTTGACACCCATATTGCAGTATTCTAAAAAAAAAATTTTTTTCCACTACGTATAATAGCACCTTACAGCCGCCATGTTGGTTTTTTTATAACGCCACCTTCTTAAGAACACTTGGGCTGACGAGACAAATCTAACGATATGTTAATCATGGAAATCTGTTCAGCCGTTTGAAAGATATGAGGTAATAAAGAATATTACATACAAACTTACAAGATACGCGCGAAAAACATAACCCTCTTGCAGTCGGGTAAAAAATATCACTTGATTTAATTCAAAGCGATTATTAATTCATGCCAACCCTGCATTTTTAAGAGCGTTTCGCATTTTGAGCTCAGATAGGCTGTCTCACTCACACTTTCCAACTTTTTAAAGATAATAGAGCAAAAACTTTGCTCTTTCATGAAACATAATGTTTTTACCTCTACCAGCGATAAAACTCGCAGGAAAATAGGTATTTTGCTGCGAGTTTTTATGCACTAAATGGGCCCTTTTCATGCTGAAAAAGATTTTGCAAGGTGATAGAAATAAATAAATAATGTACCTATCGATATTTTGGCTCTGTGTTATATTATTATTTATATATTTTATATTATATTTTTGGAATTATGTGTCGGTCAACATGATAATATATACGTATACGATACGATATATACGTCATTAACGAAGGTTTTCATTATTTATTCCAGTACATTCGACAGCAAAATTAGGTACGTATACGTAAGTTTATGATAAATGAAGTTTCAAAATAATCTAAAATCTAAATGAAAACGGCAAAAACTTTTTTTAAGTCAATCGAGAAGCCAAAGGGACTGAAATACAGAAAATAATAGTGCTAACGAATTTGATGCAAAATCACATGCCAAAATGACAATTTGATTTCAATTCTAAAATTAACAACACTTCTTTACTTTTGCTGTCGACTGTATGACATCATGCCTAAATGTGAATTTGCAGATGTGACTAAAACCTGCTATATCCGCTCGGTAGCTACATATCTATGCTGTTAATTGACAGTTGTGACAGCTTCGCTTCTTGTTAATATAAAGGTGAGAAAAAAATCATACATATAATACATCTAAGCGCTATCGCACACGGGCAACTTAGTCGCCCAGCAACTGTTTTGTCTCTCACATGGTTTGTATGAAAAGTTGCAGACGACCGTGTCGCTTCGTGTGCGCGCTTCCATATAAACCCGTGGACTTGATGTGAGAGACAAAACAGTTGCACGGTGACTAAGTTGCCTGTGTGCGATAGCGCTTATTCGTTAAAAAATATGGAAGGCTAATAAACTTGTTAAAAGGAATTTCATGAAAATCATTATTCATAATCGCTCATTAGCGATAAACCCTTGATAAAGTTATAGAAGGGTGTTGCCCATTTTATCCCTATTTTAATGCAAAACGGAATAAGTTCTTGGCTTTCACCTCACCTAATGTTAAATGACGATAAGGCCGAATGTGGAAGCGCATTACACCCGGAATCCTCATCACTGAGGAACTGGCCATCTTACCTCTAACTGTCGGAACACAATTTTTTTTTATTAGTTTTTTATGGTGGCAGACTTAGGTAAGATGGTGTTAGCTAGCCAGGCGGACTTGAAATAAGCGCAACCACCAATCAAACCGAGTACAAATTGTACCCCCCTGGGAATCGAACCCGGGACCCCTGCGTCTTACACGGGTGGGCGAACCACTAGACCATAGAGGTGGTTAGTGACTAACATAACCGACTACGTAACAGCTGATTAAAGCGACAGCTTTCTCGTTATTTTATAACTTTTCGGAAGATGTGGATATACAACGTTTTAATGAATTAACACTAAATGAGAAAACCGTTTCTTCGGACCATCAAACTGAACAACTTTTACTATGGGACCAACTCTGAAATCGCGAAAAAAATCAGCTGTTTCATACTAAAATTAATAACGAAATATAAAAATGTATGAAGCAGCTGACTTTTTTCGAGATTTCAGAGTTGGTCCCATAGTAAAAGTTGTTCAGTTTGATGGTCCGAAGAAACGGTAATCTCATTTAGTGTTAATTCATTAACACATTGTAGAATATCGTACGAATCCACAGACAAGACAGGCAAATCCACTAGCTAGCTGGATTTGCCTGTTTTGTCTGTACATTTATCAGAACGACAACATAATAACGCTAAAGTAGCCCTTAAGTACTAAAGTAGCCACTTTTATGAATAATGAAAGTTAACGTTTAATAAGTCTATCATCATTTTAACTAAAATTGACTACAACTCTATTTTAAGATTTTTTTACGAATAAGGCAGAAGAAGTGTACAAACTTGCAGAAAAACACTCAGGAATTTTTAAACTTTAGATTTTTGCATTCACAATGCAATTTTAGAAGAAATTCTAGAAAATATCGACTTACCCGTAGCACCCGTAGTCCCGTCAGAGGTGCTACGGCCGAGTCGAGATTTTATTTACCATACGTAATTATTGCTTTGTTCTTAGTGTATATTTTACTGTAAATCCCCGAACTTATGTAATCTTGAAATTTTCCAGATAACCTAAGATTTACGAAGTCTTAATGGTAAAAGATGAAACTGTTCTGTGATCTGCCTTTCTATTGTCTAATTTATAAATATATCGCAATCGCTTTCAGGGTGTAACACACTGAAGCTTCTTTTTGGGACCAATAATAACTTACCAGAGAAATGCAGCAATGTGTCACATCCATCTGTCAAACGAAAGCGATTGCGATAGATTTTTTGAATTAGACAATTAGCCCCCTGATCATCGTTCATATCGAACATTTACCACCATTCACTCAGTAAATCTTAGGTTTTACCTCAGAGACGAGGTAAATGCTGAAAAATATTTATTTTGAAGGTGTTTTAATTTTACTTATTACCAATAAATTCATCAAAAATCATAATAATTTAAACAAAGGATTTTACTGACAGGTAATTTTACTGTAAAGTATTACCTACTTAGAAATACTTCTACAAGATAAGTAAAAATAATAATGATGGTAAAGAAAAAACAAGAGGATAATAAAACTTTAAGGATTTTACTGATAGGTAATTTGAATTATGTGATTAAGTTAGGATAGCTAATTCACTGTTTTATTTTAAAAAATCCAACATTTTCCAACCATAATTGGTAAAACCTAGCAGGTGCCAAATTCTAATGGTAAAAGCACGAAAAATGGTCTCCCTTTTATAAAATCCTTACATTTACTAACTCATGTTGGTAAATCTTAAGATTTTTCAGTAAAACCTAAGATTTACCAATATACGGGCTTTTACAGTAACATAATCTCCATTAAACAATCTCATCATAAGAATTAATTAAACTACTAACCTTAATTGTTCCGTTTCGCATTAAAGTCCTTTTTAATCGTTAACCACCTAATAATAAAAGTTGAAGTTAGTCAAGTACTACCAAAAAGATTTTATAAAAAGGATTTCTTAATTTTCATTGCATTTTTTACTCCCAGCAAAGTTCAGGATTCCAGTCAATAGTAGAAAATATTATTTTCAATTTAATTCTGAGTCAAAACTATACATAGTATAATATCATCTATACAATAAAGATTAAAATGCTGTTCGTTGCCTAACTGAAATGTAACTTATTACATCACTTGAGAACGACTAGATCGATTTGTCTATTTTTTTTGTTTTAAAATTAATTTCCGAATTAGGTTTTTTTTACGCAAAAATTAATGTAAACATTTATTAGATTAATGTCAACCCGGAAATAGGTACGTCCAGGGGCCTACCGCCTAACTCAAAGCGATAGCCATAGCTAGACTCTATCCGTCCATGTCATATCATAACACGATGACAAGGACGGACATTGCACTGACGTCATAAACCAAAGCCAGAGTCAAAGCGAGAGAGTTAGGCGGTAGGCCTGCAGATATGAAGCATAGTTAACTATATAATCAGTTAACTATGCTTCCATTTTCTCTTTGGATGCTTAAATTCTGTGCCAACGCCGTCATCTGCCCCCCTAAGCGGGATATGATATAGCCATAGAAATAGAATGTCAAAGAACAACAAAGTAAATAAACAGGCGATCCGAAAACGAATCAATACATTTTATATGAGATACGTAAAATATGACTTAGATTCATAAAATATGACTATATTATGGCAAAGGAAATTAATAAACTATGATCCATACTATTTTCTTAGTCGATAAACGAATAAATGTAGCGAAATTTGGTTTTAGAGAAATGTGTGGCAATATCTTATTTACCTTTGAAAAGTGTGATTACTTGGATTGTTTCTTTTAGTCACATCACAATTATTTAGAGTACAAGACACCATAACTCCACGATACCTTTATTTTTAATTCTAATTAAGATTAAAAAATATTTTAAACAAACTGTGATTGCTCATTTGCTAAGCGGGACGCTAGGGGCTCTTACTGTAAAAAATGTTGGCACATGTCACTTGATCCTTTGTCTCTTTTTTACATAGACCGTGTCCGTATGATGTTAACGTCTCTTTTCCACGCTTTGTTGGTCTTCTTGAGCGCAGCGAAAATTTTTCTATGTCTATGGATATAGCAATTTTATCACGTTTAACTGTCAAATGTTAACTGTTAACAATGGACTTTGGCAGTTGAGTTTCGATTAAAAGCTATATCCTATTGAGTACCAACTCTGAAATTGCGAAAAAAAATCAGCTGTTTCATACGTTTCGATATTTTCGTTATTAATATTTGTCTCTATAAATAAATATTTTCCAACAATATTCTCGATAAAATACTCTATCTGGACGTACTTCCGTTTGGAATTATATTTCATTTGGACGTCTGTCAAATGGACTTTTCTTCAGTGGCTAACTTTAGAAGTGAACAGTACTGAAATTGCTTATTTCAATACTTTGTACCTACTTGTACTTTGTGCTACCTATTAATAGTGTTGCGTACTGCATTAACGATGTTATAAAGTAATAAACCTCTCATCGCTTTCATAGTTATTTTATGAGATTACATGACATGCCACTTGCTATTAAATGTAGGTGTAATAACAATAAATATAATTTTCCGCATGCGTGTCAGTTACCTACATATGAGTTACAAAATAAACTGTTTTCTCTGAAAGTTAAATGTAGAGTGAAGTAAACCATAAATCAATAACTAATTTTGAATTGCTGTGAGGTTGTATGGTTGCTTTTTGTATGCAATTTTATACAGATAGTAGCACTATTCGGTGATTTATGAACCGAGTGAGATATATTTTTTTTGTTGGAAAAGGAATACCTTCAGTGTAGTCCTTTTAATTTTATTAACATTGGACCTTGGAATTCGAAGATATACAAGGGAACTCCTCAAACTCAAATAGGATACAATTATAGTGATTGAGATATTGGTAGGTTTATGACAATCCAAAACAAACAACTGGTCTGCGACTTTCTGGAATGGACTTGGACTACGAAGGCACAACAACTCCTTTAAAATAAACAGCGTCAATTTGAAAATTTAGTTATAGGCAGTTTGAAATATATAAAGTTAAAGAATATTACACGCTGTTATACTTACAACTAAAAGTTGAAAAAAAAAACTTTTTAAATAAAAGAAAAACCTCTTTCAAAAACCTAAAGTTGAAAATAGCTTCATAATGAAATAGCTCTAAAAAGCAAGAAATAATATTAAAATCACCAATAAGCATTTAAATTTTAATAAGAAACGTCTAATGAAGTCGGGTAGGGATTATAGAATAAAAAAAAGTTGTCTTCCTTCCGTTTTTTTATTAAAAATTGAAATGCGTATTTGATTTTAATATTATTTCTTGCTTTTTAGAGCTATTTGATTTTGAAGCTGTTTTTAATTCTTGGTTTTTGAAGGAGGTTTATTAGATAAACCATAGTGAATTAGCATTTTATTTTTAATTCAAAGCGTAGCAACAACATTGTATAAAACCTCTTTGTAAGCGCCGGTAAGCCTTATAAACAGTACAGGCATTAATGAGACATAACGGCCGAATTAACGATAGCTTTTAATGATTCATTAAAATTTCATCCCGCGTTTTAATTGGTCTGCCTCTACGGTGCCGCTAGTCTTGAGTAAACTAATTAATTTAGATTAAGTTCATTTGGTCGCATAATTTGAGGGAAATATTTGAGGTACGCACACAAGGTTATTACATAAGTTTTATATAAACAGTATACAGGGTTATTTGTAAAACACCAATAACCTATCGCAGGATTAGATTACTGACATCATAAACAACAACGTTTGTTCTACGACTTTTCCGAAAAAACCGGCCAACTGCGAGTCGGACTCGCGCAGGAAGGGTTCCGTACCAAAAAACGGCAAAAAAAATACGTTTGTTGTATGGGAGCCCCCTTAAATATTTATTTTATTATGTTTTTAGTATTTGTTGTTATAGCGGCAACAAAAATACATCATCTGTGAAAATTTCAACTGTCTACCTGTTGTTGTTATTAATATCAAGAAAAAAACAGCAAAAAAAATCACGTTTGTTTTATGAGAGCCCCCCTTAAATAATTCGTTTTATTCTGTTTTTAGTATTTGTTGTTATAGCGGCAACAGAAATACATCATCTCTGAAAATTTCAACTTTCTAGCTATCACGGTTCATGAGATACAGCCTGGTGACAGACAGACAGACGGACAGCGGAGTCTTAGTAATAGGGTCCCGTTTTTACCCTTTGGGTACGGAACCCTAAAAAGACAAAAAATAAATTTGAATAGTTTAGTATGAAAAGTCGTTTTTTTGGTTTTTCGAAAAGTTGTAGAAAAAGATGTTGTTGTTTATGATGATAGTAATGTACTTCTGCGAGGAAGTTGGTGTTTTACAAATAACTCTGTATACAATATTTTTGATAGAGCTTAATTTTTCTCAGTTGATAAACTAAGCTTTTTCCTTAGAATAATAACACCTAGAACGATAGTTCTCTACTAAGCGCACTGTCTAAAGTGAGGCAACTAAAACAGCCACAATGGTTCCGTTTTCAGATTGTTATTCTACATTATTACATAATCATACCGATTAAGTACAAAACAGTTTCAATTTTCCCACATTTATAAGATTAGTTAAGTACTATATTATTGGGTTTCAGTTACGATTCGTTAACGTATGAAGGATATAAATTTGAAAACTAAGCTATTCTGGCTTGGTATTAGTTGCCTCACTTTGCATACGCGGACACGGCTTCTAGGTGTTATTATTCTTAGGCTTTTTCCTAGTTTGTGCAGAACTTAGTTATTGAGATTTTCATAAATTCATATTAGGGCATAAAAATCATCATATTATTGATAATTCTCTGACCACAAACCATCGGGATCGAGAATCCAACCCGTACTTAATAATAACCACTCAACCATCGAGGTTGTTTTTTAAGACATAAGTTTTGCGAATAATAAAAAAATTTTAACAATGATAACATGTCTTACAAGGAACTAACCATATTATAATTTATAATAATACAATTAACACGCGGATTCGATCCGGAAATTGATGGTTGTGTGTGTGTGTCACACACTAGTGTGTATGTGTGTGTGAGGCTGGTTTTAAAAAAGCTTGCGTTAGAATTTATTGTGTCAATAACGAACGGAACGCGACGCGCCTTGTAGGGTTGCCGCGTTGCCGTAAAATTAATTAATTATGGAATTAATTGTTTTACAAGATGTTATCATATGAATGATAAAATCATACACGGGTGAATGAAGTGTGTCCAGTGATAATTTATTCAAAGATGAGGTGATGTCAAAGCACCTATTATTTTGTTTCTTTAATGTTATTGTATTTTAATTATCGAAAGAGATTAGCTACAAAAGCAAAATTAATTAAATTAGTTAAATGCAATAAGCTACACTTCTTTTTGCTGGGCAGATTCCTTCTCCATACAAACTGTAGATATCAGTAGCGAGGGGTGAAATTATGGCGATGGTAAGCCGTTCTACAAAAATGTTATGATCTGCGTAGTGGATCAGTGGGATGGGATTTCTAAAAGGTATGCCAATGGGAATCGGCTTTAATGGACCCTTTAGGCTTGCACGAGCCGACTGATATAGCGAATGCCTTCCGAAAGCACTTCAAAGTTGAGTCCCCCCTCCCTCGGGAGTCGCAGGTGTTCGATGCTGAATGTCGTGTCGAAGACTTAAAAGTCAGATTTTCTGCGCATGAGATCGCCTCCACAATCAAAGAAATGGTCAGAGGTAAGTCTCCTGGTCACCATGATCTCAGCATCGAGCATCTGAAGTACGCGGGGGTCCACTTGCCAAGAGTTCTGTCAATGTTTTTTAATCTCTGTATGAGTCACTGTTACTTACCGGATGATTTAACGTATACCGTTGTAGTTCCTATTGTAAAGAATAAGACGGGTGATGCCTCGGATTTGTCTAATTACAGGCCTATATCTTTAGCGACGGTGATAGCTAAGGTGCTGGACGGTTTGCTTGACAGAAGCTTGGGTGAGCATATTAAGTTACATGATGCGCAGTTTGGTTTTAAACCCGGTCTATCCACAGAGAGTGCCATCTTCTGTCTTAAGCAAACTGTGCAGTACTACACAGCTAGAAAAACCCCGATCTATGCTTGTTTTCTGGACTTGTCGAAGGCCTGGTATCGTACAACTTATTGTGGAAAAAGCTGCATTGTGAAACTAGTCTACCTCCTGAAATTATATCTATATTTAAATATTGGTACGACAATCAGAAAAACTATGTGAAGTGGGCTGGCTCACAGTCGGATGTGTACGGGTTGCAATGTGGGGTGAGACAGGGGGGATTAAGCTCACCCAAGCTTTTCAACCTGTACATCAACAGACTGATCGAGGAGCTCAGCAGCACCTATATAGGTTGCCATGTAGATGATGTATGTATTAATAATATTAGTTACGCCGACGATATGGTGCTGCTGAGCCCATCGATCGGAGCCCTGAGAAGACTTATTCATATGTGTGAAGAATATGCGGTGGCTCATGGGCTCAAATACAACTCTCTGAAAAGTGAGTTCATGGTGTTTCAGGCGGGGGCGTCCGCGAATCAACGAAGTATACCCCCTGTCACTCTCGCAGGCATAAAATTGAAAAAAGTTGACCAATTCAAGTATTTGGGCCACTGGGTCACTGACAACTTGTCAGATTCTGTGGACGTGGAGAGGGAGCGTAGGGCGTTGTGTGTTCGCTGTAATATGTTGGCTCGCAGATTTGCACGGTGTAGTAAACAAGCTAAGATAACGCTTTTTAAAGCTTACTGTCAATCTTTCTACACGTGCGGTCTGTGGGTGAACTTTACGCAGCGGACATATAGCGCCCTACGCGTCCAGTATAATAACGCGTTCAGGATGTTGTTTGGCCTGCCGCGCCACTGTAGCGCGTCATTCATGTTCGCCGAGGCGCGTACCGATTGTTTCTACACGATCGTCAGAAAGCGCTGCGCCTCGCTGTGGGCACGCGTGCGCGGCAGCTCGAACAGCATCCTGAGCACGTTGGCTAACCGGTGGGACTCCCCACTGCTGCGCCGCTGGCTGCAGCTTCATGCCCCTGTCACTAGCTATGACTACCTATAGCACAGGAGCCGCATCGGTGGCCAAATTATAATTTGTTTTCATTAAAAATTACTAACACTAGAATAAGCTTCGCTGTAACTAACACCTTGTATGGATTTTTATGTCCGAAATAAAATTATTATTATTATTATTATAGGTATGGATATTGTTCCTTTTGCAATTTATACTCATTTAGACCAAATTAACCAAGCTACTAAGGTAGAGGTCAAAGAGGTCTATACACGCTGAAATTTTAATCATTTGGTTCCCGCCGTGGGGTGGTTCCATTCATGATTACAAGCAACTTTTACTATGGGGTCAACTCTCCTGCTCGCAAAAAAATCAGCTGTTCCATACAAAAGTAAAGACCTTAATGTATGGAACAGCTGATTTTTTTTGCGAGCAGGAGAGTTGGCCCCGTAGTAAAAGTTGCTTGTAATCATGAGTGGAACCACCACGGCGGGAACCAAATGATTAAAATTTCAGCGTGTATATCCAACAGTGGGTGTTATTTTTTTTATTAGTATCTGGGCAGGCATTTGACCACATCTTGCTTCATAAACAGAATGTGGTCTAAGGTGCACTTTCCCGAGAAATGCCTATTGGATATTAGGGAGCTAATAATATGATGATATTGATGGTGTTGATGGCTAAGCCGAAACCCGAGAGTCCCGAGACCAATGGTTTAACATACCAACCTATGTGCATCCATGTGCCATCAAAATGATCGCCGTTAACATGATACTCGGATGAATCTTACATAGATTATCCAAAAGTTACAACTTGCAATGCGTATTTTATTTTTGATGATATTTCAAGGTTAAATTAAAAAAAAAATTATCAACCAGAATTAACATAAAACCAATCAACGTCGACAACCCTACGTCCAATAATCGAATCAGGCGGCGTACCAAAGTGGTTCTCAAAGACGCCGCTGCAGCGTTATCTCGCCGGGAATTTATGCCGCCCGACGTGGGATGTTCGCCGGTAGTACACGCAGAAATAAAGCCGGTAGATTACTGGTCGGATACTTACACTTTTCGAACAAAAACCTGGGTTTTGAGACGCTTTTTTAATTTTGAAGAAGTGGGTGAAGTACCTACTTAGGCGAAAATTATCCATATTTATTAACCTTTACACATAGAATCTCGGTGGAATCTAGAATCTCGGAGGAGCTCGATGGAACAGTGGTTTAGCGCCTGGCCCAGCGATTGCGGAGGTTAAGCAACTTTCGCAAGGGTCGGTCATGGGATGGGTGACCAAAAATTTAGTATCTTGAGCTCCTCTGTGCTTCGGAAGGCACGTTAAGCCGTTGGTTCCGGGTGCATTTGCAAACGTTAACACCCACCAATCCGCATTGGGCCCGCGTGGTGGGTTATGGCCCATCCTCCTTATCCACCCGTAAGGAAGGCCTGTGCCCCAGCAGTGGGGACATCAAAATGGCTGATGGTCACACATAGAATAATAACAACTAGATCCCTAAAAAAGCACTGTCAAAAGTGAGGCAAATAAAACTGAGCTAAAATGTCTCAGTTTTCAAATAGTCGTACCTATAAGAATGAAAAAGTTTCGATTTCCCTACCTGGGGATTAGTTTCTATTTTATTGGACTTTAGTTACTATTCGATAACGTATGAAGGATATGAATCTGAAAACTGAGCTATTTTGGCTCAGTTTTTTTGCCTCACTTTATATACAAGAACTCGGCTTCTAGGTGTTATTATTCTAAACATTTACAGGCATTCTGGACTTAGCTGGATCTCACATTGCCATGCACCCTGCTGCATCGTGCGTGACTTCAGATTTTAAAGTTGTAACTTGAACTGTCTTGAACGTAAAGTTTACATTTCTTAAGCGCTATCGCACACAGGCAACTTAGTCTCCCAGCAACTGTTTTGTCTCTCACATCAAGTCCACGGGTTTATATGGAAGCGCGCACACGAAGCGACACGGTCGTCTGCAACTTTTCATACAAATCACGTGAGAGACAAAAAAGTTGCAGAGACAAAAGTTGCCCGTGTGCGATTGCGATAGCGAAGTTGCGTTATTTTGGTCTCATGCTTTTATGTATTTGATAAGTAATAAAGGACAGTGAACTTATACCTTAAGTTTGTATAACGATATACAAACGTAATACCAAAATAACTTGCAAATTGAGCATAATTAACTCTTCTTGCTATGTTATTCAGATTATGACAGTATTTGTCTAGGGTTCTGTTAAATAAAAAAATCAAAATACCATAACCCCTATTTTTCATACAAAACTGTAAATCGGATTAGGTAATCGTTTTGTAAAAATTCTTGATAGAAAAAAAATCCTTCATTCTTTGTTTGTTACCAACTGCATGGCAACTGGTGTCACTCCCAGATTATTATTGTTATAGTAAACCCTTAGAATAATAACACCTATAAGCCGTGTCCTCGTATGCAAAGTGAGGCAACTAATTCTGAGCCAAAATGGCTTAGTTATCAGATTTATATCCTTCATACGTTACCTAATCGTAACTAAAATCCAATACTTATTCGGTATGATTAGGTAAAAATAGAGGATAAAAATCTGAAAACGGAGCCATTTTGGGTGTTTTAGCTGCCTCACTTTTGACAGTGCGCTTTGTAGAGAACTATCGTTCTAGGTATCTAGGTGTTATTATTCTAAGGGCAGACCTTATTTTCTTGGTTCAAGGACGGGACACCTTAACCTAGGCTTAACCTACCTTCCGAAAGGGTCGCTTTCCCTACTTCCATATCGATAGGGCTGGCGCCACAACAATGACACAGTCACATCACCCAGCTAACAGTCCCCAAACAAGATCTCCCGAGCATCCGACATATTGGTCAAAAGCACTATATGACGGCACTATTTACACTTACTATTACCACCAGGATCCTTTACGATACCGCGGTAGGACGCGCTAATTTTACCCTACCATCCTTTTCAAACAAGCAAAATCAACAAGCTTACAATACCGGTCAAAATCCTATACAACCTTTTTCGAAACTTTCAAGAATTTCTTCAGATTTTCACTTTAAAGTACAAGGGAATCTGATACTTAGTGGTGGTGTAAGGAGTTAATATGTTTGTTGAGTTATTAGAGTCGATTTTTTCAGTGCTTTATTTTTAAGCGTATTTTTAGTTCGGCGTTAATTTTATGCGGTTATTGGTTACTTATTTTTTTTAAAGTGCCTTGATGTAATTTTTTTCTGGTTTAATAAAAAATTAAAAAAATACATAAATTGCAGCATTTTGTTTAAAGAACATTAAAATATGAGTCATCGTTCCCGGTTCCTCAGAACTATTCAATAATCTTTGATCACTTGACACTAAAGGCCATCGCATTTTGTTTCTTTTTTTAATTTCAAGATGGCGTCCGATACGTGAATATAGACGTCAAATCGACGCAGCGGTAGGCTTTATCTTGATGATGATTTGGGGCCATTAAGTTAGCGGTTATTTCATAAGCGGTAGCGGGCTTGCATGATATACCAAAATCATAGCGATGGCTGCATCTATAAGAATAAAATAAGCAATAAATCTTATCTTTTATCATCCGTCGATCAAACTAATAAGCTTTGAAAAAATCGGTTGGCACTCCGTGAGTGCATGCCGGCAGAAGTGAAAACTTGAATATTAACGTTGTGTATTTTTGATATTTTGAAATTAGCGGCAAAGGATTAAAATTATTTCTTTCCTATTTCTATACAGTCACACAATTCAATCAGTTTGTAATTAGAGAAAAATTCTAAAGATTTTGCGCCAGTGGCCTTTTTAATTTCTACATGCACGCATTCTACGATTTAAACTTATAGTCACAAAATATAAATAAGTCTATGATTTCACCGAAGAGATCGCTGCTATTAGTTCCATTTTCAAAATTAGCGCGTTGCTAGTGACACAAGTGTTTACGTCTTAAAATGACGCGCCGCCATTTCCAACGCGCCCCGTAGAAAGAGAGGGGGATACTTCCGCCGCCAGCTGTCTACTCTCCATCCGTCACATTCGTCTTACGCATTTTCGATCAGCCACCTGATTCTTACTGACGCGAGTTTAGCATTTTTTCCCCATACAAAAAGCGTACAAGCCGCTAAAGAAGTTTTCACTTCAAAAATAATTCGGCGTCCGGAGCCTCCTCAAAATCGAAAGTTCTTAATGGATTTAATTTTTTAAGACACAGATCGACGTCATAAGTACATATCTGAAATAATTACATTTCATATGTTATTAACATAAATGCCGTAAGTTGTAAATATAATTATATCTCTAATATAAGGGACAACATCGTAATTTACATTTCTTAATAATAATAAAAGGACTTTAACGTTAACTAGTTCCATTGGCATTTTATTATTCATCTCTTATTTAGTGGCCACACGTTGTACGGTAGCATTTTTATTTCATACTATTGATGCATTGATAACATGTGAAATGACTTGTAATTCGTTTTCAATTCTCACGGTATAAGCGGCTTATATCTATAAGATTATACCACGTTATTACAGGTATTAAGGAACGCTAAGGGCCGTCATTAAACGTAATTTTAGTAATAACATTTAGGTAGGTATGGTATGTGCAACTTTATCAGGCAGTTACATCGCCGATTTTGCAGAGTAATTGCTGAATAAATTATTGAAAACACTTATGGATAAAACTCACTAAAATATAATTCTACTTATATTTTTTGAAGTGAAAACTTCTTTAGCGGCGTTGTACACTTTTTTGTACTGTGTTTTGGTCTGCCCGTAGCTTAGAGCAGCGGTTCCCGAATTCTTTTGGCTACGGAACCCCTTTTGGTTCACCGCTTTTGGGTGGAACCCTAGCTCAAGTAAGAAGTAAACTAACCAGGGTAGTTACATTCAGGTAAAGAAAACCTAGGACAAGGCTGCGAGTTTTTTTTTGGGTCTATTTTCTAACTAAATGTACATTGAAATCATTAAAACTGGCAGTAAAACCACTGTAGAGTACTTGTACAATAGTACCTAGTAGTTACCAGACTCTACCACAGAATAACTAATAATAATTAGTTATTCTGTGGTAGAGTCTGGTAACTGGTAAATGTAGGACATGTTGAATGTATGTAAATGTAATTAAAATACTCAAAATCAATGGAAACAAACGGGCGGGTCAGCAAAGTAAGAGTAAAATAAAAAAAGGAGAACCACTTGACTGAAGGGAAAAAAAGACTTTCGATTTAATGTATTAAGTATTTTTATTTTGACTCTGTTTCCATGCTAATTTTCTATTATTACGGGCCTCTCATTTTTATATTTACTTACGAATTCCGAACATGTCTTTTGCGATTCTGCTTTCATTAAATTTACAGAGCAACGATTTCTGACATTAAAACATTTAAGCGTCATATGGGAAAACCTCGCTCAACATAAGCATTTGAAAGCAGTATGCTTAAAGCGCGAGATACAACGCAAAATAAGGCATTTAAGATGTTGTCCTTTATGCTTTTAAACATTTGGACGCATTTTTAGTAATACTTTGATTGTGATCGGGTGTTATCATCAAAAATCTGGACAAAACTAATGGATCGTCGGGACGCGGGACAATATCATCGAAATCGGGACTATCTTTATACCTAAACTCTTGAATTTTCGCGGAACCCCTGCGAGCCTCTCACGGAACCCCTGCGAGCCTCTCACGGAACCCCAGGGTTCCGCGGAACCCCATTCGGGAACCGCTGGCTTAGAGTAGGACGCGCTTCTGTAGAGACGAAGCCGCAATGCTCTAAGGCCCGTAGCAACTTTTCCCTATTGTTACTAACATGTTACCCAAAACCAAATCGTTAAACACGTTTTTGTTACAACAAAATGAGTTATTTTAATTACTTAAATAAATAAATTACTACATTTTATACAACGTGTTACAAAATAACCCCCAAATGCTGAATATGGTAAATAGGGACCGTCAAACTAAACAACTTTTACTATAAGACCAACTCTGAAATCACAAAAATAAACAGCTGTTTCATACAAAAAATAATAATGAAAATATCAAAATGTATGATGCAACTGATATTTTTTTCGCGATTTCAGAGTTGGTCCCATAGTAAAAGTTGTTCAGTTTGATGGTCCCTATCTACCATATTCGGCATTAGGGGTTATTTTGTAACATGTTGTATACTTATCATGTTCCTTTTCGTGTCACCAAAAGCTCACAGCACACAGGTAGGAAAATGGTAAAAGAAAGAGATTTCGAGTTTCGCAGTAAAATATAGAATCGACATACTTTTTATTAAAAAAAATATTATCTTACACTTTTTGAGTTTGCGTAGCTACCTTCGTCAGTCGTGCGTTCATCCCTCCCAAGCAAACACCGCTTTTGAGCCCCACCGTCAAAGAGGCCGCGGCGAAAAACATACCCCACTATTTGTTTAAGTTTTTTAATAAAAAAATATTTTACGTCGTTGGAGTCCGATCTTAGTTTGTAAAAAAGTCAATGTTTTATTTTAACCCTTAATAAGAGATTTTTTAAAATGATCGTTCTGTAACGCAAGCTTCCAAATAAAAAGAAGCCAGTTTAATAATTAATTAGTTTAATAAAGTTTAATAATTATCAATGAAAATCTTCAGATCAGAACGTCACGGCCGATATGGCAAATTATTTGATGTGTTCGTAATAAATTGTTTGAACAAGGTTTGAAAGATAGATTTTTTTTTAAATCCACGGAAATAGTCGACAGGACAACGACTAGCTTAAACATTAAATTAGTTTATTTTTATAAGCTAACAGGTAATAGATGATCGAAGTAGCTAACACAAAAAAATCCATGGTCTTGGAACTTTGTAATCGAGACACCCGATTACTAATCCCGCCAGAACACTAATAAATATTTGAGACTAGCTGACCAGACAGCTTTTAAATGCTCTAAGCCAGACAGACGTTGTCCTGTCTTAATGAATATTGTTAATTATTTTACATGTATTTTATCAATAAAATAACTCCGACCGAAGCATCTGCTTTAAACATAAAGTTAATACCTATTCCGTTAGGTATATTAACTTCATGGTTTTAAACATAAAGTTAATATATTTTTTTTACATCCACTTTGACGATATTTGCAGCACGCATTCTGACAATTCTATGTCAAACGTCATAAGATTACATTAAAAAGGTTTATATTGTCCAAAATAATTACTAGATTAAAACTCATTATTAAAGTCTACAGTGTGCTGTATTAAGGAGACCCGGAAAAATCTTGGTTATATTCAATAATAAAAATAAAAACGGTATATCAACTAAAAACGATTTCAAAGTCAACCAAGATCAAGATCTAATTAAAAATAAATTCTTCTTGGATCTCACGATTTTCTAGTAAAGTTTGCACTCTGTCGTATTAATTGAATTACCTAGTTTTTCATTGTTTTTGTCAAACCAATTAATGTGTTTGTACACTGTGGGAATATCAAAGAGTTCGTTTGTCACGTAAGTTTGTATTGCGAGTGAATTTCATGTCGTGCAAACAAGATGAGTAGTGAATAACGCATTTTTGTAAATCACGTTTGTTTGGCAATATAAGTTTTCGTTGTTTGGTGGAATCATAAAATATTGTTTTTAATTAGGTTCTGCAAGTAATATGCGGAAATTGTCGTGGGAAAATATTGAATACTTAAACTTTTTATGCAAATCAGTAAAATAATTGTTTCTCCATAAAGGTAGAGCTAACTGTAATTTACAGCGAATTTAGTTCGCTAGTAATTTTCTTTTAACTTCTAAGCATACTGTAAATTGGCTGAATATGTTTTTATAGGTAGAAATAAGCTCCTTTATTAATAAATTTACTCATTTGAGAATGAAATTCAAGTAAATTATACCTAAATCTTTGACTGCTCCTTTAACAGGGACGTAGTTTTTTTTTGTTATTATCACTGTTTTTCATTCCAAGCACAGTGAATCATAAACCTTTTTACAGTAGCCTCACCATGTCAAAACTTGTTTTTATGTTGGTTTTTTATTTAAGGGCTGGGACACACTGGGGTTTTGACACCTTATGTTATTTAGTCGCCGTAACCATAAAAAACATAATCTTGTTTTGGACTTCATGATTTTAAAGGAGCTCGGTGGCGCAGTGGTTTAGCGCCTGGCCCAGCGATTGTGGAGGTAAAGCAACTTTCGCAAGGGTTGGTCATGGGATGGGTGACATTCAAATTCCTCCGTGCTTTCGAACGCACTAGCTGTTGGTCCCGGCTGCATTTGCAGTCGGTAACACCCATAAATCCGCATTGGGCCTGCTGCTGCGTTGTGGCCCATCCTCCTTATCCACCCATAAGGAAGGCCTGTGCCCCAGCAGTGGGGACATTAAAAATGGCTGGTGTCAATTGAAAGGGGCCCCGAAAAAAGTTGTAATAACCATAAACCAATCGAAACGTGTTTTATGATAGAATTACGCTCTATGACTCTCATAGAGCGTAATTCCGCATAAAACACGTTTTGTTTTTTTTATGGTTACAACGTTTTTCGGAGGACACCTTCAAGTGTCGATTAATTTAGAATTCAATTACTTATTTGTTTTAGGTGCGATCTCTCAGTGCACCCCATACTTGTTATAATCCGAACGCCCGATAATCTGACATGAACTCGTTGGTATCCATCGATGAAGGATCACCGAGTAACCAGCAGGTAGCCAGCACACCATAAGAACCATGAGTAAATAAAATATTAAACGGACGAAAACAAAACCGAAATCAAGCTAAAACAGCTATAACTACTAGCGGCTCTGTGAGCTGGAAACCTCACGTTTGTGACATTGTTGAACATATTTCGAAATGGCTGAAATAATATGTACCTAATCTTACCCCATATCTCCGCCATGTTGTAAAATTTCGAAAAACCGAATCAATATAAAACCTATACTTATTATTGAAACTACTTACAAAATTTCACGAGAAACATTTGATAAAAGCGACCTGTAGATAGGGTTACCAGATCTAATATGAGATTTCCTGACTCTTTCCCTGACTTTTCAGTAAATTTCCTGATATTTTGTCACCTACATCTACACTCTTTATTTATTTAACGTTTGATATTTTTTTCTCATTGAAATGATTAACAAATCTTACACTTTTTGGATTATCAAAAATTCCTGACAGCTACACTTTTTCCCTGTTTTCCTAACAGAAATGCCTTAAATTCCTGACTGTCAAGAAAATTCCTGTCATCTGGTAACCCTACCTGTAGAGAAGAACAGACGGACAGCGGCACATACAAATGCATTTTTGCCAAAGTTAAAACGGATACGTTTCGCGCTCGCTCGGTCAATAACGGAGATACAAAAAGTTTGAATAAAGTATAGTTGACAGTTAAAAGTTCAACTTACTTATATATAATTTAATTTTAGGGTAAGTGAACAAGCTATAGCCTTTACTTGTTACAGAAATTCAAGCCACTTTTAAGATAAAAAACATTTACTTACCATAACACTATCATTAAATTTTATAACACCAAAACTTTTACATAGAAATGCACGCCCGAATATTTCGTCTCTTTTACCGAGTAACAAAAGCGAAGACAAAACGTAGGCAGATGATTTCTAATTTCAGTCATTGTAACTGAGACGCCGTAGATCGAAAAAATAATTCCTTCGCCCACATGTTCACAGACAACTTCCGAAAAAAATAAGCCTCCACCCAGCAGCAAGTGCGCCATAAATCATCTGGGTTCCGTACACGAACGAGACCATATTTTAACGCTTTGGTCACTGACCTACGGAGGTCCAGTCATGAAGAAAAAAAAACAAAAACATTTTTTTTTCTCCGCACCGGATGTCAACGGCGCGACGTAACGTTGGCGACAAAACGACCGGCGCCTAAACCTTTTTTCTAAATAAAAAAATAATGAAATTACACTTTAATACTGTAGTAGCAGAGTCGTTTCTTTTATATAGTTTAGTTTCAAAATAGAGCTAGATTTTAAGACTATATTTTAAAGAGATGTAATTGTTCTTGATTTCTATTGTGAGTAATCAATCAATATACACTGTTTGAAACAAGTGAATAATGTGTGAGTAAAACTTATCTCGGACACTTTCCGATTGACTCTTTTCCACTGACGATTCGGACACCATAACGCGAGTCATAATGGCAAAGAGGCATACAGACATTGAAATCAATAACAAGTGATAGATTTTGATACTTACATATATAATATAGGTATAATAAGGCTAGAGCCCTTACGGCTGAAAGTAGAGACACCATTTTTGGAGGGTAGATACGTTTCTTTCATGGTGTAGGTGAGCACTAAGAAAGGGTGTTAGAAAATTCCCGTTGTAACAGGGTGATCCAGTTTGTATGGGAATTTGTATAGGAAATGTGTGATAGAGCTCTAACGGCTGAAAGTAGAGACAGGGTTTTCAATTTGTGGGTTGACACAATTTTGCTCATTTGCTTATATCATAGGTATATCACTAAGTTTAACTTAACCAAATTATATGGGTTACGTTAATACATTCTTAAACAATACACTACTTATTGATAAAGGTAGACCTCATTTGATATTACTTAATTTCTTATCAAAATTATAAAATTAGAGTAAGATTGACAGATTCACATAACACATAAAATCGAATATTCTCTGACTCATCAGTTCACAATCCAATAAAATAGCTAATTAGTATACGTTCGCCACACCTCACTAATTTTAACGGAGATATCTGAAGGCGCCAAGCTTTTACAAAGATAACAAAATATTTCGACGATTCGTCACCTCGGGTTACAGAAATATTTGCCACAAAAAAAACCTATTGTCAATGGTCAAAATCACCAAAATAGACGCGGGAAAAAATTGGCGGCAATGAAGATGTCAGACTAATTTGACAGCTGTCAAAGTGGGCGTCGCTTGTGGCAAATTGTGATGGGTCGGACGGCGTGATTTGAAAGATTTTGAAATGTTGTTGGCAAAATATTTGAAATATCTTGAACTTTTGAATAGATGACGCAGAGCCATTTTAATGCTTGGTCATTAATATATGAAATTGCGATTATATTTTGGGACGGATCGCGTATTAAAAAAATGACATTAAAATTGTTGCCTTCAAGAATATTTTTATAGTTTCTTACTTACTTACATTTTTCAAGTTCACGAAACTTGTGATAATTTTTTTTAGTTACCTTCCTAAATGAATTATTTTGTGAGTTCTCACAAGTCACGCACAACTTATAGTCAGGGACCCGAAAACCCCTTTTTTGGTTAACTCAATTGTTAGGGAAACCCTATTAAAAAGCTTACCAAATGTTAGAGTTTCCCTTTCGATAGGGTTAGTCGACGTCATGCTTACCGTATTGATAGTGTTCTTGAAAACAAGTCTATGAAAGTCTATAAAACCCCTTTAACGGTAAGCGGTTCTGGTCCTTCGGCCCAGGTGGGAGTGGGACTAGGTATAAATTGCTTGAACACGTTTAAAAAACCCTTCATAAAGCCTTCATAGGGTTTCCCCGATAGGGTTTTCGTATAAGTACGGTAAGTGCTTACTTGGGTTACCCTTTCGATAGGGTTACCATATTGATAGGGTTTTTGAAAAAAAGTCTATGAAATACCCAATCAAAAACCCCTTTAACGGTAAGCGGTACCGGTCCTTGCTGTAAGGCAATTACATACATACCTACCATTTTAGCAATTTTCATGCAACATTATTAGCTAAGTTTTAAAATAAATATCATAGATACAATTCGTTATGAATTAAGTGATCATATTTCTTAACTAATTGATTAATTCGATATTCATAACTAACAGATTTTTCATTTAAAAAATACCAAAGACCACAAAAAAATACAAAGTTAGTAGACCGCCAATTAATAATTTAAACAAAACAAAAGTCTTGATTAAACAAACGGGTTACGGGTATCTTTAAGGTGTACCTAATCTTGGGTTGGACTTATCGAATGTCCCCATAAAGGACCTATACCGTGGTCGTAAGAAAAAAAACAAAAGAAATGGTGGAAAAAATCCCGGCTTATCTGTGGACGGCGCCAGTGGCAGAGTATTAGGGGTCCTTAGGAATTCTTATTGCGTTGTTTTTTTTCTTTTTTGCATGTGGCTATCGTATCATATCTTTAGCATGTTGGCCGTTGGCCTCCCTCGTAGAATGAGAGCCTTTGGTCATATTTTTAATTAACTAAGTTTTTTTGTTAATAATTAAGTCTAAAGATGAGTATGGCTAATACCAACGAAGTTGTTGGTTTTAAACAACCAATTAATGACTAAAAAAATGTATAATTAATTATTATTGACAATGTATGATGGAATAGTATGCTGATAAAATTGTCGTACTAGAAAATGTTTTTGGGTTTTTATTATAAGTCCTCTGTATAATCCCTTAGCACGAACAGCTATCGAAAAAATGACGCGCGTAAAAACATTCGATAGAGTACCTACCAAATTTGTTTAAAGGAAAATTTGTACAGCGCCATCTACCGCCGAAAAGCGAAATGAAATTTTCCATAGAAAATTACTCTATCGAGTAACTTTATGCGCGTTTTTTGTTCTCGATACATGTTCGTGCTAAGGGTACCTACTGATAGGCATCGCTGTTAGGCTTGCAATGGATGTTTCGTTACAATAGATTTATTAAAAAAAGAACAAAAGCGTTTTTTGGTCTTATGTCTATACCTAACTGATAATCCCAAATGATATTAAATCGGTCCAGCGACTCGGTCTTGACAGTTTTTTTTTAATCTCATTCTGGTCGAGGCAAATCTCTGAGCCATGGTAATTGACGGAATTTACGCCCTCGATAAGGGTTGTTTTTTCTTATTATTCTGTACCAGTTTACATTTTGTACAATCTACTTTCGTTTTCTATATTCTTGTTTCCTGACTTCGGTTGAGGTGGTATAGGAAAGGTAGAATAACTAGTTTGGTTTTCTACTTTAGTGGCCGAAACGGTGTCAATAGTTTGTATGGAAATTGTGTCCTTATTTTTTCCCACAAAAATTCAATAAAGACTTCGAAACTTATCCATTAGTTACTTGATATTATTATTATCGTTGTTGAAAAAAGAGACTAATTATACTAGAAAAAATTCGACTCGTTACCAAATCATATTCTAAGGCGGGAATCAAACCCGTGACCTTTGGAAGTCCGGTCCAATGCTCTTCCAACTGAACTAACCGAGTTAGTCCGTAGACTTACAAAAGTCACGGGTTCGATTTCTGCCTGAGAATATGAATTGTTGACGAGTCGAATTTTTTCAATTAAACTATTTAGTATTGTATAAAAAAAGCATTTTGAATTGAATGCTAAAATCATAAATTTAAAAAGAAAATAATTCGACGATAGAGAGCCGACATTGGAATAAAGTAGAACTTAGTTAACTAAACTTTCACATCGATTCCTGTGAATGAAAGTTGTACATAATTAATTTGTTTTTCCAATATAAATTTTGCTTTTTAATTTTCTAACATAGTACAATCCAATAAATTAACGGTTCTTTTTAGGGTTCCGTAATCAAGTCAAGAAGGAACCCTTGTAGTTTCGCTATGTCCATCTGTGCATCCGTCCATCCGCAGCTTAGCTCAGAAGCTTTTGTAGAACAAAATTCGTTAAATGGTTAGTTAGGTATTAAGTTGTGTAAAACAGGAAATAAATATTTTATAACTTAATGGTAATTGTATAAGGTAACTGCGGAACCTTGCGGAACCTATTACCACAGTTTAACTATTACTGCGCGTGGCCCGACACGCACTTGGCCATTTTTTCCATAATGCTTGCTCTAAAGAATCCCCAATGTTTTGAAGAAATCATTAATTTTGAATCGAGATGACAAAATCAACAATTTTCATTAATTTACTAACAAAGCGATTAATTTATCTTTGTACAACAGAAATGACCAACTTCAGAGCACTTGCGGCACGAAACGATATACTTAGTACTCTTTAGAATAATAACACCTAGAACGATAGTTCTCTACAAAGCGCACTGTCAAAAGTGAGACAACTAAAACAGCCAAAATGGCTCCGTTTTCAGATTGTTATTCTACATTATTACATAATCATACCGATTAAGTACAAAACAGTTTAAATTTTCCCACATTTATAAGACTAGTTACTATATTATTGAGTTTCAGTTACGATTAGTTAACGTATGAAGGATATAAATTTGAAAACTAAGCCACTCTGGCTTGGTATTAGTTGCCTCACTTTGCATACGCGGACACGGTTTCTAGGTGTTATTATTCTAAGTTAGTACTTATATCTGTAAAATTTGCTCTTTTGCCATACATTTTCGAGTGAAGACGCCTTGGATTACTTCTATTGTCAATTGTAACTTCGAATTTTTCGGTCAATATTCTTGCTTGATTATGTTAGTTAATTTTTACCATCTATTGCCTTTTAAATAGGCACTATAAACTAAGTTCCAAGGAGTTAAGAAACTTAACTGCTCATTAAGGCCCCGTATTTTCCGGTTATTTTTTAATCGTCTATTAAAGGCGCCAACACACGGAAGTCGCGCCCAGATCATCCGATACGGGATCAAAGACGATCCGATCCGGCTGATAACCGGAGGTGTTGCGATGACCCCGATTTATTTTGTTTTTTTTTCAGTTTTTTACAACCTAAGTCACCCACACACATTTTTAACAGAATCTTTAAAGAGTTTGTATTTGTAATAAGTTTAAATTGTCTTTGATGACAACTTGTTGCATCGAAGCTTTATATTCATAATAATACACTTTTTACTCTTTTGCCTACAACTACTACAACGAACTATATTTAATTGAGGTTATTATTTGTCAATAAACTTACCTTAGCTTTAATCTGTACATGTGAATTTTCGATACATTTTGTAATTAATTAGCGAGCAATAAAATTTTAATTAAGATGAGGACGCCAATTTGAGGTATTTAGGACCCTTAAAATATTATAAGTACAGTGTTTGTTAAAACCGCAGCCGTATTTTATTTATAAATATTTATAATCAAACACCTTATAATGTATAAATATTTATCAAAAACTTATTTTACATAAATATTATCTTATGACAAAGTAGAATAGTTACAAACCGCAAAACGTTTTTAGATAATAATAATATATTATGCATTATAAATGCATATCTACAGCATATATATTCGTATTACGAGGAGTGCAGATTTCTAGTAATTTATATTCCATATGCTAATATTTGTGTTTTTAAATGAAGGAGAAACACTTAGGCTTTCAGCATTCAATATATATTTTATTGCTTGTGTGTTTTATTAGTACTTAGATATTTCATATCGAAAAGGTACATATAATTATTAACATATCGGCAGCGAACTAAAATCTATGGAACAAGCATTTTGCTCAAAAAATGACACCACACGAAAAGTACAACTAAGTGGATGGAGCTAAAAATACTGGCATTTAATTATGCAGCACAAAACGTCTGAGTACTGGTTGCTTTTTAGCAACCATAATTTGTATACTCATAGATATTTTCTATACTTAACCGAAAAAATATGATACGTTATTTCTGCATACTTTTACTGCCTTCTTTGCGTCTTTTACACCATTTGACTACACAGGACTTCATTTCTAATAAACTTTCTCTTTTCTCTACAATACAAACTGCAATTATTGTAAAGAACGTTAACGTCAGTCCCTGGGTGCGATGCTGGCTCGACTAAAGCTGAGCGGGTTGTACTTTTTCGGACCCGTGGTGCAATTTTTTAAGCAATATTTGTTTACAATTACACTTCTATAGATTTTAGTTCGCTGCATATCGGTGACAGGCAAATTTTAGTTGTTAGTATTCACTCTAAAATAAACTTTTAAGAAAACAACCATAGGTTTATAAATTACTAAATGATTATAATGTTCCAACTTCCGAGCGGTTACGGTAAAAAACGTCGTATTTTAATCTGTACTGTAAAATTCTTGAGTGAAGTTGCAGCGGATCACTGTCTATTGTCAATTTAATCGCATTTACCTACTTCCACCCTAATTCGTCCAAGCTTCCACCCCATAAATGTTAAGACACAGACTAACAACTAACTAAAAGTGTTTTGCTTTCTTCCTTCCAAATCAAATTCAGGATACGAAAGAAAAAATAAAACACTTCATAACATAAGGCGCGCCCTACTACCCAATACAATACACTCGTAAACCAAGTCAATATTAAAAAAAACGGGTTGCACTCCGGGAGTGTCGGCAGAAGTGAAACGTTGTGCATTTTTGATATTTTGGAATGGTTAGGGAATAATTTTGCACGAATTGCCGTCTTACGAATTTACTCTGCATTTGAATTTACGAATACAGAACAGTATTGTACGAAAGTCTTATCCATAGCTTGACAGAAAATCTAGAGTTTTGACATTGAATTAAAAAATTAGCGCGTTGCTATGGTGACACAAGTGTTTAGGTCTTGAAATGACGCGCCGCCATTTTCACCACGCCCCGTAGAAAGAGAGGGGGATACTTCCGCCCATAAACTTAATATTCCTCACGAAAATATTAAGTTTATGCTTCCGCCGCCAGCTGTCTACTCTCCATCCGTCACATACATCTTACGAATTTTCGATCAGGGTCACATGATTCTTACTGACGTGAGTTTAGCATTTTTTCTCCATTGCAAAAAAGCGTACAGCGCCGCTAAAGAAGTTTTCACTTCAAAAAACGAAGATGTCATGCCCTCTTAAATTGTTTCTTATATAATTGAAAAATATTAGAAAAAATCGACTCACCCGTAGTAGCTCAGACGGGACTCGAACCCGCCCCGCAATCTTTTATATTAAGATTGGGCCTGGGATTCCGGCCCAATCTTAATATAAAAATAGCATTGTGAATGCATAAAAAATCTAAAAAGTTTAAAAAACTCTTCAACAGTTTTAATTCTTTCTGCAAGTTTCAAAATCTATTCTAGTCAAAAGTGGCAATTTTCAGCTAATTTAGCGGTTTTTTTAAATACTTACGGGAAGATTATAACTTTTTATTAAATTAAATGTTATGGCAAAGACTGCGGGCTGATTTTTCAATGCCTAGCTAGATAAAGCGATATTTCGCGTATGTACATTTTGCGTATGTTTATTTTGCGTATTTGTACATTTTGCAACAGATGTATTACATTTTGCGTATTGTACATTATGCGACGAAGGGCTAGTGAAAATTTTTTTGAAAACCATTTAGAAATGGTTGAGATATCTTTTGTTGGCTAGCTAGCGTATTATTGAAAATGTTCGTCAAACATTTGTCTGTCACATTCTTGAATGATTTTAATTTTATTTGGTTAATAATTAAACTGACTGAATAAAAATAGAAGTGTTTAGTAGTTCAAAGTCAGTGGTTAGGAACATGTTTTTTTATTGACACAACACCTTAGTTAGGGGAGTTTAATGTAACATATGTTCTATAGATACCTTTATCACCAAACATAACAGTAGTAGCTTATCAATAAAAGCATTCGTGTAAATGCAGTATGGTGAAATTTTATGTAAACATTTGTTTTGACAAGGACTTTTAGCTTAGGAGATATCTAGCGTAGTTATGTTAGCTTTAGATTTGCGTGTTTATTTTATTTCTTTGTTCATATGAATTATTTCAAATACCTATCCAATATATCCAAACTAAATAATTAAAAAAAAATACACCTGAATTATTAAGGCTTTAACATGCCTCAATCCGAGCGGGTCGATCCGTGATGCTGTGAAATCGAACGTAACTCTACTCAATTTGGGTTCAAATCAGTGCGCGTTCCAACGTGGCGGTTGCGTTGAGAACTAGCACCGAATTCTCAATTTTTACATGTTTTTATTAAATTTCTTCGCTTTCAAGTTAGTTAAAAAAAATCTGTTCAATTAAGATTGAAGGTATTAACATCGCCAATTTTTATGTGTTGGTTTTAACATAAACGAATGTTCTGTTTCCGAGAAATTTTGCAAATAGAACCAGAAACAGGGTCCACGGTATATTTTTTGACATCAAAAGTAGTAACATTTTTACAAATGCTTTCAAATTAATCTATTATGTGTTATTCCAAGTACATTATTTATTTTTTCCATGATAGCTTTACGCGCGTAATCTTTCAATAATATGAATTGAATATTGGGATTTGACCCTTCTTAGCGCCTTAATATACGCGCTGTAAACCGTAAAAACCGTTTTTTTTTCTAATGATTTGTACCCCTGATAGAAAAAATCGATCACTAAAATTATGTAATCCTTTGCACATAAAGTAAACTAGCTGGGGACTGGAAAAAAAGGTTTAATGCTCCTCATCTGATTTTGTTTTTTTTTACCTTTGGAATTAAAACCAATTCTGCTTTTAAGTTTAATACTTAGACCATGTGTAGCGCTATACTTCTATATATCATCTATCCTACAACAGCCCCATAGTATACTGCAGGACAAAATTCTCTCCCGTTACCAGATGTCAGGATTTGTCCTGAATTGTCATGGATTTGCCCTTTTTTGATCCCTGTCAGGATTTCGGCCGGACTTGGTCTTTTTTGTTAAGGCTGTATATTTGCATTTCAACGAAATAAGTGTTTTTCCAATGAATTTTTCTAAAGAATGAAAGCATTAATTATTGATGTAAACTTTAGTTTTAGGAAGCAAAATTCTTAAATTAATGCCGTATAGAGAGAAAAACATAATAAATTGTCAGGTTTTTTAAAACTAAGACAATCTGTTCAAGTGGAATTTCAAATTTGCTTGTCAGAGGTATTTTTCAAAAACGTTTCAGCTGTAACAAATAAGAATTTGACTCATATTTATTTTTTTACTTATTGTTTGTATTGTCAAGTAGTGCACTATAGAGAGAAAATTTAAAAAAATGCTTTTAATCACAGAGAAATAAAATATTAAAAAAACCGGCCAAGTGCGAGTCGGACTCGCGCACGAAGGGTTCCGTACAAAAAAACGGCAAAAAAAATTACGTTTGTTGTATGAGAGCCCCCCTCAAATATTAATTTTATTCTGTTTTTAATATTTGTTGTTATAGCGGCAACAGAAATACATCATCTGTGAAAATTTTAACTTACTAACTATCACGGTTCATGAGATACAGCCTGGTGACAGACAGACAGACAGACAGACAGACGGACAGCGGAGTCTTAGTAATAGGGTCCCGTTTTTACCCTTCGGGTACGGAACCCTAAAAACGCCCAAATTGGTACACTTTGACAGTTTTTTTACTGGTATTTACAGAATCTAAAGTAATTTTTAATTTTTCTTGGGAATAATGAGGTATTTGTCTAATGTATTGCGTGTTTTGTATTTACTTATACCTATTTAATAATTTAATAGGAATTTTCAAAGTTCACCTTCATTACGGCTCGCGCAGAGTTGTTTTGATCATTTGTATTGAAAATTTAAAAATGGAACGTGATGCGACTCTACAGCCTTAACAAATTGACTAGACCATTTTAAAATGATCAACTAATTTTGCAAAAAATAATCATATAAAAAAAAATTAAATTATAAATAGGTAATTACACAACTAAAACATAGAAAACGAAAAATTAAAACTTTATTTTTATCTAAGTACCTACCTACTTGAAATATTAATTTTACACATCATTAGGTTAAACAATAAACAATAGACATTCATTTATTTAAAGAAAATTTATATATTATCAGTTATCACATATTTTACATTACTACAGAGGTACCTCGCACCGTGTGTGCGCTTTAGCAAAATCTCAGGACTATTTAGTAGAAATCTGGCTTTTTGTCAGGATTTTTAAATATACGATCTGGTAACCCAAAGTCCCGTTGAAGATGGTGCCATAATCTCCATGCTTGGGTTACAGGTTGGAGTCCCATAGTTGGGCTGTTATCATCGGAAAACGCAGCTGGGCATTTTCAGGACTCGAGGTGTTAGATTTTAGACGGTATTCAGACCGAAAGTGACGCTGCGGTGAAATAAATAATTTCAATAAAACTAAACGTGTATTTTTAAGACCTTTTTAGATGGTATCATGACATCACCTCGTAGTCATTTCTAGAAGTAGATAGAAAAACTAGTTTTGACACTTTCCCGTCTATACACATCAACTTGGTCTAGGGATACAGGTGTTATTTTCATACAAACGAGGTAACTTTGAAGCCTTGGTTTTCTGCCAGGGATGTACCATGCTGTGATCTGATGATGGCTATCCAGGGACTGAATGGAGTAGATTCAGATCGCTATACACACCCAACTGATCTGATCAGCATTCTAAAAGATTAATGGGTTAAAGTTCTCAGTTTGAGGATTTCCATACATTTTCATGCTATTTTCGCTGTTTTTTTAAACATGTCCATTACGTTTTTAGAATGCTGGTCAGATCAGTTGGGTGTGTATAGCGATCTGAATCTCCTCTATTCACTCCCTGGATAGCCGTCATCAGATCACAGCAAAGTACATCCCAGGCAGGAAACCAAGGCTTCAAAGTTACCTCGTTTGTATGAAAGTAACACCTGGTATCCCTAGACAAAGTTGATGTGTGTACTTCTACGACTACGAGGGAATGGATCGCCATTCCATAGTAAAAAATACTATGGAATGGTGATCCATTCCCTTCAAGGTATCGACCTTCTAAAAATACTAGATTGTGGGACTAAAAATTCCACGTTTATTTTTATAAACTATTTATTGAGGTGGTACCCTGAGCGAAAGTGGCGCCGCGGTGAATTTTATTTAATATTATAATTCTAATACACAATTTTAATAATGTTTATCGTGGAAATTTTAGGGCCCATAGTCTAGTATTTTTAAACGGTATCGCTACATTCTCTAGTAGTCACTGCTAGAAGTAAAAACTGCTAAAAGTGGCCGTTTTTGACACATTTGCTATCTACTTCTACAAATGACTACGAGGGCATGTAGTGATACCTTCTAAAAATACTAGACCATAGGCCCTAAAATCTCCACGATAAACATTATTAAAATCTTTATCTATTAATAACTTATTAAACAAAAACCTCTGAGGGCGCCACTTTCGCTCATACAACCGCCTTAAATAAGAACCTCCTTTCGATATGGGATGCATATGAGGTTGGTGCTACGACTATTTAAGTCTACCAGACGTTATTATGAAGTTTAGTAGACTGCCGAGAGCAATACAACAGTTATCAAATACCCCGTTTATTACGTAGGACATAATCTCCATTCCCAATAAAAGCTAATAATTTAATATCTAGTGAAACCATAAAAGCATAAAAACCCGTAAAAGCATAAGCATTGGTATGACAAAAAATTAGAGAAGTGTGAGAGGAACTCACATTTTGAGTGTTCCGTATGATGAAAATAATAACTGGTCATTTTATAAAATGCCTCTTAGCATCTTTTTATTAATTTTCACTATAAAAACAGCTCAAAAATAAGTACTGTCCAGCCTCACGACTCCCACTCCATTGCCATCGCTAAAAATATTATTTCGCTGATTTAAAACTTTTTTCCAGAGTGGAAGGTACATACATATTATCTAGTTAATAAGATTATAATAACATGGTTACGGTCATAGACTTATTATAAATCAATAGTATGATTGTATTCAAATCAAATTCCCAATCACTTTGCATAGTTTTGAAATCATGATGCATTAAAAAAATCTGTGTAACGAATAACATTTTTCTCAGTACATTTTCCATTTTTATTGATTTCTTGAGTTCTTGTGATTGTGAGATCAGAACAAATATTATAAGGTAGATATTTTCAAACTATTTAATTTTAACTTTTAACTGCACGTTCATATTCAGAAACGTGGTCTGATTGATATCCCCATTAAATTTTTAGATATACTTAATAATTAACGGTTTATAAGCTCTCATAGGTACTTAATTGTTAAAAAATCTTTTTACCAATACTAGCGCAGTTTATGAAATGTTTTCGTCAATTGTTTTATTTTATAATTGTTTACTACTATACTATGGAAACTATACGTGTGGAAAATCTTCATAGATTTCGAGATCAGAGGTTTCAAGTTGCGTGCTGCGGAACCCTGATAACCATATATTTGTGAGTTGTAAACTCGGCAGAGGTGACTCGGTGTTAGAGGGGCCGACACACACTGTTCCATTGTTGAGGACACGTAGGAGATTTGGTGTAAACAAAAAAAGTATTAAAACATTTAAAAAGGTTGTATGGATAGTTATTTTTATGGTAGATGCGAAAAAATAAATAAAGTCTATAAAATAGATATCTGGAGTACGAATTCCTAAATAGCGTCATTTAAAATTATAAAGAATAATGAAAAGCGACAATAAGGATTATTAAAAATGACAATATTAAGTTTCTTAGGTCTCATACGTGCCTAGCTCATACAATTCCAAAACATTTTCTTCAAGATAAACACTAAAAACAACGAAAAATTATATTTTATAATTATTATTATGGAACTCTATTAAAATGATCACTTTTTACATTGCTGAAAATTCAAAACGGGTGGCCAAATTATTACAATTTAAGTAGCTCAGAAAATTTAAGCAAGTGCTAGCTACCTAATGTACGTACGACCTAATATCTATATAGTTTATGGTAGAAAATGCATGAACCTAATGAAGTTATTATGACATCAACAATACTTTGAAAAAACTAATATATCTATACTGTGGCCAATGTATTATTGGTAGAGTTAAACACGAATACCTATAATTTGACTTCATTAAGCCTAAAATATTTCTAAAATAATATCACTACTTATACTTAGTTTTCCACATTATATATATTTTCTGGAAATATAGTTTTTCTGGATCATTATAATTATTATAGTACTCCATAGGTATAGGTACTTAACTATTAGACAAATATAGGAAAAATAACTTTTATAATTGTTTTTGTGGTAAAGTCGTTATTTTTAGGGTTCCGTAGCCAAAATGGCAAAAAACGGAACCCTTATAGATTCGTCATGTCTGTCTGTCTGTCTGTCTGTACGTCCGTATGTCACAGCCACTTTATTCCAAAAGTATTAAGACTACATAGTTGAAACTTGGTAGGTAGGTGTATTCTGTGAACCGCTTTATGATTTTTTACACAAAAGTTAAAAAAATAAAAGATTAAGGGGGGGCTCCCCATACATGGAACTGAAACTGAAATTTTTTTTTTTCATCAAACCAATACTTGTGGGGTGTCTATAGATAGGTCTTTAAAAATGACATTGAGGTTTCTAAGACTATTTTTTTTTAAAGTCAACCGTTTGAAAGATTTATGCCGCCAAAGTGGTAAAATGTGTGTCCCCCCCCCTTTAACTTTTAAAGTAAGAGGGTGAAAAATCTAAAAAAAAATCTAAACTATAGATCTTAATAAACACTTTCAACGAAAATTGTTTTGAACGAGATACAGTAATTAGTTTTTGAGATATAGTACATTTTCCAAAACCGCAAATATAACTTTGTCATTCATACAAACACTGTGAAAAACAAAGTTATTTTTTCAGACGAAAAATGATAGCGGTATTAAAATATGGTATGGTATAATGTACCTACGGAACCCTACTGCGCGTGGCCCGACACGCACTTGGCCGGTTTTTTTCATCACTTTTCATCTTAACTCTTTTCGGATCGGAACAACGTAGGTGCTGCTATCTGAAATTAGAACCCAAAAAAGCTGAACCTTTAAAACATTATTACGTCCATTGGTTAGCACAGCAGTAACACTTCGCTAGTAGGTGCGAGCTACCGTATCTCCGACCCGAGGTGGTCTGTCTCGTACGGCCGCTTTGGGGTTCGACTCCCATAAAAAAGTCAAATATTTCTTTTGGTTGGAATATTATTTCGTTGAATAAAATCGTTCATCGCATTTATAATGTCATTAATCCTTCAGGTCAGTAAGGTTGAAGTAGTATTTTCTTAAAAAGTTTTTCCTTAAACTTGACATGAATTCAATGTCCCTAAAGCACTGACATGAAATAGTTTTTTTTATCTAACTGGACTGGCTGTCTGTATGATTTGACAGCTAAGTTTTTGTGCCTATTTGAAACGCCACTAGCGTGCCTCTAAAGAACAAATTTTGACGTACAATATGAAAATGGTTGCCGTGATGGTCTCTCCAGACTTCAAACTTTAGTACCATGTACGCACGCTATGCTCACGCTACGTCCTACAGCGCCAAAATGGCGGAAATCAAATAGGCACAAAAACAGTTTGACATAAGCCTGTCCAGTGTAAATATATGCAGGTCAGTGCCCTAAAGAGACACTATTTGGGCTTTCCCAACCATGATTATTACAGCAGCCTGTATTGTTAGTTGTAATAAATCATTAACTAAATAGTTACAAAAAGATCAAAGCCAATGGCAAGGCAACTTATGATTTTTACATTTTTTAAATAGGAACTTCCGTAAGTTGAAATCATCGATATAATACACAAGTCTGTCCGACTGTCCAGCTGTCCCGCTGTTTTTCTCTACTGGTTGCAATCCTCAACCGATTTTCGTGTTTGAAAGCAGGTTCGATAAATTGATAGATTGTTTAGTCGAATCAGTTTTTCGAAAATTTTCGGGAAAAGAAAACATATTCCAGCCATTTCGAGAAATGTTCAAAAACAAACACGAGGTCTACAGATCTAGTCCAATCAACAGGGCTTATGCAACCCGAATAATTCTTCCGTCTATGAAATTTGGCATGTGATGAAGTTAGGTAATACAGATTACAGATGAACAATAATCCAATAAATTTTGTTGCGAGAAGTTAGGTATTTTTACCTAAACATGAAAATCGCTTATATCTCTCTGTGAATATTTCCTCGGGCTAAAATACTTTCTGTATACGTACTTGCGTATTAGTTAGAATAAGTATGTAAAAGAATCCAATATTTTTTCGATTTCGGAGATACTCCAAATTTAAATTTTAATATTTTTCAATATATATTTTCTTGATAAAAATATCTGCTGATTATTATTTTTAATATGTTTTTATATCCTTAAATATATAGCTTTGTTCAGTAAGTCAATTAATTTTCTTCTTTAATCATATTTTTTTAATTTTTTGGTCTTAAGAGGTAATGTGAAAAATAGTCGGTCCATTTTCATACATTTATGTATAAATATGATTAAAGAAGAAAATTTGTTGGCCTACTGAACAAATCTATATATTAAGGGTATAAAAACATATTAAAAATAATAATCAGCAGATATTTTTATCAAGAAAATATATATTGAAAAATATTAAAATTTAAATTTGGAGTATCTCCGAAATCGAAAAAATATTGGATTCTTTTACATACTTATTCTAACTAATACACAAATACGTATACAGAAAGTATTTTAGCCCGAGGAAATATTCACAGAGAGATATAAGCGATTTTCATGTTTAGGTAAAAATACCTAACTTCTCGTAACAAATTTTATTGGCTTATTGTTCATCTGTAATCTGTGTTACCTAACTTCATCACATGCTAAATTTTATAGACGGGAGACTTTTTCGGAAGTCTCCATACAACAAATATGCTCATTGATTGGACTAATCACAGAGTCACTAGTTTTAAATATTTAAGCTTATGACTTTTAGGTTTCATAGTTTTCTTAACCATTTAGTTTTGCTTTTTCAGAGACTGATCCCAAGGCATTCGAATTCATTATATTTTTATTGATTCAAGAGAACTAAAGTCTTTATCAATACTCGATATTAGAGATATTACAATGAAACAGTTCGTAAATATTAAAACCAATTAAAGCAGGAAAACTCGTCTCTAATATTTAAAGAAATAAATATTAAAATTAAGAGTGCGTTGAAATCTTTTGTACTAGCGAAAGTAAAAATGCAATTCGTTCTTAAATCCAACATATATAAATTTAGGATTACTTATAGTGGAAAATTCCAATGCTATCTCCTTAACCCTTGCATAGTTTGCGCGGCCACTTAGCGCATGCGCAAGGCGCGCAATAAACCGACTGCTAAGAGGCAACCTGCGCGAAAGTTTGCGCTAAAATTATCTTAGGCTCGTATCTGTGGTCATCTGACAAGGTTGAGTTACCTTCAATCACTTAAACAGATGTCTGTATTTTTAAAACACCAAAAATATCGCAGGAGTAGATTACTAACATCATAAACAACAAAATTTATTCTACCACTTTTCCGAAAGCAGACAAAAGTAGATTGTTATACTTTCAAGACGCTAAAATGACCCATTGCATAAGCGAGGGAATATTATAGAAACCGAGTTACAATGGATTTTTAGCGTCGTGTGTTACACTCTACTTTTCACTACGATTGCGAGAAAATAAAATACAATATTAAATAGTTTATACTTCCGTAAAGGAATCCACTTGTTTTTCTATCCTCCACTTCATAAACTTTTCATACAGTCAGTATTTAAATTATTTGTTCTAGACGGCAAAGGAAAAATTATTTCTTTCCTATTACAGTCACACAATTCAATCAGTTTGTAATTAGAGAAACATTCTAAAGATTTCACGCCAGTGCTTTTTTTAAATTCTACTATTACTAGAAACACAATACACGCATTCTACGATTTAAACTTCTCAAAAGGAAAGATTCTAACTGCTCTCAGCGCCAATATGGCGATTTTCAAATCGGCACAAAAAATTGCTGTCATTTCATGACATTAGCCTGTCCAGCGTAGGTACTTTATATAATGGACGTCAGTGCCTAGGGCTAAATATGCTATTTTATCTTAGCTTTTGTACGTTACAATGACGGACTTTTTGAGCAAGAGGAGTGAAATAGTAGATTGTTATATAAGGGTCCAAAGGAAGCAATTCCCATACGAGATATTTAGACGCCCGAGCATAGCGAGAATATAAGGAAAGTACCAAAGTCTTAGATTTTCCAAAATGATTATTAATAAAAACATGTACTTAGTAACTACATAGGTAGACCTTATATTTATTAATACTAACTTACCTACCTTACACATTTAAATTTAATTACAAAATTAGAACAATTTGGGTAAAGTTAAATTCTTGCTTGGAATATTTACAGTTTGATATATTATGATGACGGATTTGACTTTGTTGGATGCCTGTAAAAGTTGGAGATATTCTTTGGTCTTTGATTAGACGGTGAAGTCCATGGCAGAGACTCTCCTGAAGTAGTTGTTTGAGGCGAATTAGAGCGTAGGTTAATTGTTTCTTTTATGTATTTAGTTTGAACTTCTTGTTTTATTTTTAAATTAAAAAATCAACACAAAACTTTAATACGGCACCCACTTGGCACACACAGCTCAAAGTCACAGAGTTGGGTTGGGTTTCGTTCGCGCTTATATTAATTTATAGTTTTTCTTAATTTAAATTTGGAACACGTTGCGTCGCTGGCCTCTCCACCCAATATTTTTAATTTTGCACTGGCTGTATATACCATGTTTCTTTGGGCGCATTCTGACAGACAAATATTTGAGTCATCGACCGCCATAGAGTAATTTTCAACCATGGACAGTAATTTGTATAGAATGTTCACTATTTTACTTTCCATGGTTAAAATGTACTCTATGGCGATCGATGACTCAAAGATTTGTCTGGCAGAATGCGCCCATTGTTGTTCGTGAATGCGCCCTACCTTTTTTTTTTAAATCATTACCGATGAAGTAACTCTATGGTTGACCATGTAACCAAATTCAGTTCTATTTTTTAAACTTCTTTTACACCCTAGGGTGGAACGAAGAGTTTTGGGCCCGCTGCTCAGTTTAAATATACATCACTTTCCGAATATGAGAAATGAAAAAATACTTTTCATACAATGCTCGATCAGCTGTTCGGTATTGAAAGTTTTTTAGTCTGTTTTTGGATAAGTCGTAGAACAAATGTTGTTTCTGGTGTTATTAATCTACTCCTGCGAGGTTGTTGGAGTTTGTAGAAATAACCCTGTAAGCATATAAGTACTGAAAAAGATTTGAGGCTATTTTAACTAAATAATCTATTTAGTTATGTTATTATGTACCCTATTAAGATAATGCAGACACAAAAAAATTGTTCGAGATGTGAGCGTAAAGCGTTTTGTCAGTCCTTCTACACGAGCGGTCTGTGGGTAACATATTCACGGCGATCCTATGACATCCTGCGTGTTCAGTACAATAACTCCTTTAGAATGCTGTTGGGGCTGCCGTGGCGCTGTAGTGCCTCAAAAATGTTTGCAGACTCGCACACAGATGGGTTTCATGCTATCATGCGCAAAAAAGCCTGTTCCCTACTACAGCGACTACGTAATAGCAGCAACGGCATTCTAAAGGTGATTGCTGCCAGAAATGATTGCCCCATTCAAAGACATTGGATCGAAATCGCAATGGGGCTTAAAAAATGAAATGTTATTACTTAAATAAGCTAACAATACTAACGTAGGATTAAGTAAAAAATTGTTACTAACATATTACTAATAATTCTATGGATGTTTAAACGTCTGAAATAAATGTTTTATTATTATATTATATTATAAAACGTCAGTTTGTTGGACTTCCCCGAAATTATCAACCATTTTTTACAATACATTCGAATTGTAATGTTTTAACGAAATTTATTGGGTTTTTTTTCTATTTCGGAGTCAATCTCGTTGCTAAGACATTTTTTTAATCTTAACGCAATCTCGATGTAAATCCTTCATGTTTCTTTTTAATTTATATTGCAATGTAATTTTGTTTTATAGCTACTTTAAAGATAAGCAAGCATTTTATTTAAAATATAACCTGTTTTGTGGTCGTCAAATCTGAAATAGAAATTGATTTTTTTAGCTGTTGTTGTTGGCCGTGACATTAGAAAATATATAAGTTATTTTTATAGGGGTTAATCTTGGCATAAATAAGATTTGATTCCCAACTCTGTAACTGCAGTAGGTATTTAATTAATTTCAATATTTTGTTCTACTTTCTCATCAGCTGAATAATTAAGATTTTATTGAAAACTAGCGGCCAGCCGCGACTTCATCTGCAAAAGTTTTTTTGCTATCCCTCGGGAACAATACTTTTTTTCTAGATGAAAGGTATCCTATGTCCTTCTCTGTACCCCTAACAAAGTGTATATGAAATTTCATGATGATCAGTTCAGTAGTTAAGACGTGAAGGCAAACAAACAAACAAACGGACTTTCATATTTATAATATTAATGTTAGTAAGAAAAGGATAACTTAGAAATTGTTTTTTTCAATGACGATTTTCCTGGGACATTTTGGTGACGCCTTAGATCTATCGCTTAACGTAAGTGTATATTGTTCTATTCGATGCAGAAGTGTCCGTACAATAGTGCCAGAACAAATAAATCTCCCGACTAAATAGGGTTGCCAATTTGCCATGCTGTTAACTTAAACTTTAATTAGGAGGAAAATATGGCACAGTTTTTGGAAAATAGTTTTCTGATAATTTTACTTTGCCATCTTCCATGATAAATAATATCTTACGTAATAAACATTCTAATGAAATTCACTGTCACATAAAATATTATTGTTATTCACTAAAAGGATTTTTTTGTGGATCTATAGCAAGCTGTTGTTCAATATTTGATAATTTATCAGAAATACACATTGTCTGGTAAATAATACAAACTAGGTAAGGTTTCTATTCAAAACAGTTGAATAACTTTCACAAAATATTATTTTATTATATAAAAAAATATGTCACAGTTTATCCACCTTTTTAGTGAAAACTATTAAAATTCTCCATAAAATTTGCTATGTTTCGTGACAACCCTAAACCTAACCCCCTAATGGTCGGTCTCGCTTGCATTAGCAAAAATAATGCGTCTACGACCCCGCCGCCATTTATAAATCAATCACAACCCTCCCGCTACTCTATATTTATTGGTCCAAGTTAGGCTAAGTGATTAAACAGATTTTTTCTATTAGGTTTTCCTTGGTGGTTTACTGTTTCTTATAATGGTAATGTTGCCAAGATATAGCTCGCACTGTCAAAAAGTTATCAGACCTCATGTAGAGCCAAGCTACTAACTCTACGTGCCCACTCTACAAGCCCTAACTTTAGTCAAAATATGTGGCTTGGCCGTTTCGTTACTACGAGAACTTGTTTATCAGAAAGGTTTCTATGTAGCGAAATGGCCAAGCCACATATTTTTACTAAGGTGTAGAGTTTTTGAGAGATTAAACAGTTTTTTTTTCTATTAGATTTTCCGCAAATAAATGTATGGGTTATTAGTGTAAATTCTTGATGGTTTATTGCTGCTTATTTATGACTTATTTTAGAGATAACGTGGACGTTTGCACATAACATGATTTTGGCAAATTATTGGCGTATGTCAAAGTTCCAACCGTTAACTTTAACGTGACGTCATTATAATATGGTTGTTAGTAACTTTTCGCTTGTTTTTGTCTAACATTTAGGGGTTTTGCTTAGGATAATGCACTACCTATTAATATAATACACTAAGTAATATTATGGGTTCTTGTTTCTGTTTATTGTGCTATAGTTCTTTTTAGGGCTCCGTACCCAAAGGGTAAAAACGGGACCCTATTACTAAGACTTCGCTGTCCGTCTGTCTGTCTGACTGTCTGTCTGTCACTAGGCTGTATCTCATGAACCGTGATAGCTAGAAAGTTGAAATTTTCACAGATGATGTATTTCTGTAGCCGCTATAACAACAAATACTAAAAACAGAAAAAAAAATATTTAAGGGGGGCTCCCATACAACAAACGTGATTTTTTAATTTATTAATGACATACGTTGATGAGTAACTGTAATTTGTGTGCTAAATTATTCACTAAATGTTGGAGGTTAAATGATTTGCATAAAATAATTATGAATAATATTAACTTACACGGATGGACGTAATGTTATATTTGTTGCTATTATTAAAAATAACCATTTAGTCATTTTTATGATCTGTAAAAATACTTTATGTATGTATACCTGCAGTCTTTATTTTGCTAGTTCTTATTTTGTTGTATAAACAAGAACAACTGAGAAGTTCTTAGTTTGTTTAACAAATGAGTGCAACTGAAAAAGCGTTAGATAATAATTGGATTTTCAAAAAGATACATTCTGTAAAGGAACTCTACGTTAAAAAAAATTGTAGAGTGCACACTGTGCACTTTTTCTTTATTCTTCTAATTTTGTAGACTTCCACATAGTCTACAAAGAAAGGGTATTATTTTTACAACAAGTTGTTGGATACACATACCTAATCTTATTACTGTCCAATTTTGTACCAAGAGCAACAGAAACTGTGTTTGATAGCATATTGTAGCGTAGATACTTACTCGGCATCATCTCCACATGCGAGGAGGTGTCCATAATGTTGTGATGGTGCATCATCCCGGGTGGGGACTGAACCAGCCCTCCACCCCCACTGGCCATCACCATCACGAGATCTTCACCAAGTCTTCACCAGTCCTTTAAACTAACAATGTATCGCAAACGGATACGTCCGCTTGATTACAAATAAAATATCACAAAGAACACAAAGTTAAAAAAACACTTCTATATGCTTCCAAGAACTGAATACACCAAAATTTAAGGCTATATCCCACTAATTTTGGTCCTTAGGCACTTCGTCATTGTTTAAAAAAAAATTGTTTGCGGCGACACGCGCGTCCGCTCACGGCAGTGGCCAGGCCCATACTGCCGTATAACATCTATAATTCTATGGATCGACGCGAAAGCGCATGAGTGGACCGGCCCATCCTCCCATTGGTCCGTTTTTAGAACGCCTTTTCAAAACGACGCCGGTGATTGGCCGGCCGCTACCAATTTTCACGCCCTAATCGCCGGCTCCCCGACAAAATGGCGACCCCCTATAGCCTTTTGATGCTTTTTTGAACATTTTCTTCGGTAAAAAATAATCCGTTTCGAATATAATGAGCATGATTTATGGTTTTGAACCGTGCGCTCCTTTTCTGGTTTTATTTTTTTAATCTGGCCATGTTAATCTTTCATGTTTTAGGTGGTTTGTTTTTGATTAATCGGGAGTTGTATTTGCCCGATCGTCGGCGCGGATTCTGTGTTATTTTATTGAAGCTTTGGCGCAGATTGGGCACACTGTGCGCTTTATATTGTTGATTAATAATTTGTTGTGGATTTTTATGAGATAAAGTTTATGGTTTTGGTAAATGCGTCATAGTGTTTATAAGAATAAAATGCTACGTTTTTCTTCTGTGTTGTAAAAATATTAACTTTCTTATGTCAAAATTTAAAAGTTATATTTTATTAAATTGTGATGGAAACAGATAAATTGATGACACAGATTTAAAAAAATGATTACCTATTACAGAACAAGAAACTCTTAGTTGTAATATATAGGTGTAAATAACTTGATGCCATTCCCCCTATAAAGGGCTTATTTTACTCACAACTGATTTTACTAAAACTGTGATCTGTACTGAAAATAGTAAATAAAATGCACTTTAATCACTTTTTGGTGTTTGAACTTAGAACACAATTCGACCTTTATCTCAATGTTATATTATAATTTAACCTCCTTGCGCAAAAAATTTTTTAGAACCAATTTTTTTAAAAGTTTTTTTTTAATTTATATTACCGACATTTTTTTAGAGCTCTACAAAATATGTATACTTACCTTCCTTATCTAAACAACAGGAAACACGAAGGTCCATTTATATCTACTAATGAGATACCTAAACCCAACATTAATACACATTTACATACACAATTACTTAAGTAAGTATCGTTCGGGGTTGATCGATTTTCTTAGATAAAAATGACTTTTTTAATTTAATTAAAAAAGACATTAAAGATATTTTTTTTAATTTAATTGCTTTATTAACTTCTTTTGTGTTTATTCATTTTAATTTTATTCATTAATTTTAATTTTATGAGTGACCATCTAGGATTCTTAAAACTTCACACTTCATATGAGCCCAAAGTTAAAAAGGTGACAGTTCTTTAACCATTAGTTATTTTTTAAATTACGTTGTCAAATGGTTGTCAACGTGTGAGGTTACTGGCAGTAAGAAAAAACAAAAGAGGTTTGGCGCCAAATGTTCCAACGTCATTACGTACTATAGATAAAGCTGAGCACAGATAAAACTATCTGGCGACAGCAGATGTAGAGATTGAGGGCAAAGGTTTACACAAAAATAGTCTCTTTTGTATAGGAAATAAAAACTACATGGAATCTTTGATAAGATTGTTAAGTAAGGAGGTATTAAAAGGAAGGAAGTTCTATAAAGGTTTGCGCAGATGTAGATTAGAAAAAATGCGAAAAAAGAAGTGGGAACTTTATTATGCTTGTGCAAAAAAGCTAAAGATTCGTTCGTTTAATGTCTGCTCTATAAGTATATAGAATATGAATATAAGATTCTTGATAAGTAGGTATATTCTCTGGCTCCAATTTTAAACATGTATTTTGATGATTTACCTAACTTTATATTTTCACAGAAAACTAGAAACTTTCAGTCCCTAACATATCATTATTGATTTTTATGCAACTTAAAATAAAGATCTAAAAGTATTTTTTAATTTCATGTACCTAAATATTTAAAAAACGACCATCACTTCACTGCTGAAATGCAATTAAACGTATTATCCTTACTAATATTATCCTTACTAATATTATAAATGCGAAAGTCCGTTTCTTTGTTTGTTTGTTACGCCTTCACGTCCTAACTACTGAACCGATCATCGTGAAATTTTGCATACCGTTGTCAGGGGTACAGAAAAGGACATAGGGTACCTTTCATCTCGAAACAAAGTATAGTTCCCGAGGGATAGCAAAAAAACCTTTCCACGCAGACGAAGTCACGGGCGACCGCTAGTTAAGTACTAATTTGCATTTAAAAAAAACTTAATTTATGATTTAAAATTGCATACCTACGCACTTATGCTACATAGTTTTTGATATTTTTTGTACTTATAAGAATATTTAACTCGTGAATTTATAACTGAGTTACTTATAATATTTTACAAATATTACACATCCAGTGCTTTAGGGTTAACTAGGGTTGTCACATTTTTTTCATTAAACAGTAGGTACTTTTTGTGATCGTTCGTTTTACTTATATTTAAAAAAGAATTTCACATCCATTTGTAAATTAAAACAGTTGTCTTACAATTTATGCGTTAAAAACGTCTCTCTTACTTCTACTGCTAATTATGTTAGAGCCTGCTTCTGACAATTAACGTAGAGTTTTAGTAATTATAACACTCCATTTTGGTTAAGTAGGTGTGTCACGATTTTGACGTTAATTATTATGGGAATGAGAAATCGTATTCTTTACTTTCTGTTATGTTTCTATGACGTGTGTGTTAATTTTTTTTTATTGTAGAACATAGTTCGTTTTTAACTTATTTTTTATTATTTATGTTAATGTAAAAGATATATAAAAAAAACTTACGTCTTGACGATTTATCAATGTTTCGATTCTTCTTCTTATCGAAGAATCGAAAGATCTTAGCACGGGAGCGCTCAGTTGTAATGCCACTTTAACGGTCACCCATCCGACACCTGAAGAAGAAGAAATAAGAAAAATAAAGAATAATAAGAAGAAGAATGTTTCGACAGTAAATTTTTATTGCATTTAAAGAATTATGATTGTAAGTCTACTAGAACAAAAGATGAAAGTCCATAAACATTATAATATGTAGTAACTTTTGAACTTCGGATAAGCTGTCATACAGATACTTTATATTTTGTTATATGAAAAATCTTACATCAACGCATTTCATCAAATCAAAGGAAAACAAACAAACTTACTCTCCCGAAATGAATTAGCCGCAATCAATAAGACGCTCTGACGTCACGTCCGTCCGGTCAGCGGCTTCCGGTCCGGTTCCGGTTCCGGCCCGCCCCCTCCCCATCCGGTGCCGGCTGAGAGCTGCCGATTGTCGGAGATGGGAATTAATTTACTATAGCAATCATTGTACGTTTGATGGCCTTTGCATAATGGTAGGGTGTTCACATTAATATTTGTAATATTATTTGTAACTAGCGGCCGCCCGCGACTTCGTCTGGTGGAAAGGTTTTTTGCCATCCCTCGGGAACAATACTTTTTTTCGGGATGAAAGGTATCCTATGTCCCCTATGTCCTTCTCCGTATCCCTGACAACGTGTATGCAAAATTTCAATATGATCGGTTGAGTAGTTAAGACGTGAAGGCGTAACAAACAAACAAACGGACTTTCGCATTTATAATATTAGTAAGGAAACTTACCTAAGAAGTGATATCAAACAAATATGATATACCTACCTAAGTAGGTAGTCTTATAAAATCACAATATTTCTTGCCTGTGCGAAATCTATATGACAAACTACGTAGTTCGTGTGTTTTCCAAATAATGTTTATTATTTGCATTATCTTTTTTTGATGAACTAGGTTAGATGTAGGTATGGATATATAAAGTGTTACAAAATAACCAAATATAAAATAATTAAACCGAACTATTTTTACTATGGGACCAACTCTAAAATTGTGAAAAAAAAATCAGCTATTTTATACATTTTAATATTTTCCTTATATTTTTTTGTATGAAACAGCTGATTTTTTTTTCGCGATTTCAGAGTTGGCCCTGTAGTAAAAGTTGTACAGTTCTATGGTCCCTATCTACCATATTCGGAATTAGGGGTATTTTTGTAACACGTTGTAGATTTTTTTACACATTTTTGATCGGAATGAGAGTACCTTTAATAAAACCTTTGTGAGTTTATTTCCTTACATACTATTGATTCTGTCTTTCACTGTGTTAGTAACTACGAGTATAAACCATCTCATCTCATCATCAGTTAGATATATAGATAGTCCATCTCTATATATCTAACTAAAAACTAGTTCATCAAAAAACTAAATCCAGTAGCTGGGTGACATTCAAGTGTGACAGACCGACAAACATCGCCACGACGCGTGCGACAAAAGAGCATCGCCCGAAACTGTCGCTAATCTCACAATAATGTACCGCGCGACACGGACAGACACACCGACAAAAGAATTTGGTATAATCAGCCTATATAATGTAGCTCTATTGTTAATATAGGAATGTGGCAAGTGTGAGTCGGGCATTATAAAAGAAGGTTCTCTTGTTGCCAATATCCATGGTTTATCCTTACTAATATTATAAATGCGAAAGTCCGTTTGTTTGTTTGTTTGTTACGCCTTCATGTCTAAACTAATGAACCGATCATCATGAAATTTTGAATACACGTTGTCAGGGGTACAGAAAAGGACATAACTTTTCATCCAGAAAAAAACAGTTACAGTTCCCGAAGCATAGCAACAAAAACTGATCTGCTCAACAAAAAAAATGGAGGTTGATTTTTCAGTGACTTAATTTAATGTTCTTTTTTACAGTATCCGGTTATTAAGCTCCAATTAACACACTTGTATGATAGTTAAACTGTAAACAAGTACATACCTAAGTAAGCAGAATGAATTGGCCGAAACTTTTACCAATAAGGCTAATTATTATAAAGACACAAATTCAATAGTCTGACTAATGAAATGGACATTTGATTTTCTATAATTAATCAAGCAACTTTTTTTTACATTAAGTAACTGAGTTTTCATTTTTATTTGACAAATAATATTTTTTTTACCTAAGCATAAGCAAAAAATAATAATTTATTAGTACTTACAAGATCATTTAAAGATTCCCAAATTCTTCACACATATTTATTTATATTATTCTTCATTCATATTTATATATTTTATCAGTGACTACAAAATCGACCAAGGAACCCTAACAGCAAAAAGGTTCAGAAGATTATATTAAAACCTTTTTTGTCAAAATCTGTGGGTATTTAACACTGCGATTGGCGCCAAGAGATGTCGCTACAATCCTCTAAGATTTATCAATAGATATCGATTGTGATACAAAAAAAAACAAATACTCCATACGCTGTCGGTTTTTTTATACGTCAGCCTTACTATTAAGGCTATAAGTAATTATATAATATTACATTGTCCATCAGCCATTTTTTGAAGTCCCCACTGCTGGGGCACAGGCCTTCCTTATGGGTAGATAAGGAGGACGGGCCATAACCCACCACGCGGGCCCAATGCGGATTGGTGGGTATTAACGACTGCAAATGCAGCCGGGACCAACGGCTTAACGTGCCTTCCGAAGCACGGAGGAGTTCTCGATAGTAAATTTTTGGTCACCCATCCCATGACCGACCCTTGCGAACGTTGCTTAACTTACGCAATCGCTGGGCCAGGCGCTAAACCACTGAGCCACCGAGCTCCTCGAGAATATTACATTATAGTTTTAGTAAAAATGCAAGAATAGCATATATTTTAAGTTAAGGTGGTTTTAATTGGTAAAGAAACATTTTATAATAATTAGGTATCGTAATGTTTCGGTGTTTTACGTAGCAAACTTCTAAATTATTATTACGGTCTACATTTATTAAAGTCAGAATCATTTTTGCATTCCGTGCTCTTATATTTATTTATACTAAATCTCGATATACTGACAAAAAAAACCAAAAGAAAGCAAGCCAGATAAAACAAGATTTTTAACTAAACACATAAAGGCCTATACACACTTTACGCATCGCACGTAATGCGATTACGCAAATCCGCTGCTGGCTGCGGATTACGGCCGGCAAAAGCGTATTTCTATACTGAGATGGGTTCACGCTAGCCATTTCCCGGGTTTTTGTTAAGACTCACTTCATAAAGCGACAGTATTTTTTTATTTTAAGATTTTTGTATTGACCTGTAAAATAGTACAATTGGCCGCATTTTCGTCTGATTTTGATTTTTTTTTGAAGTGAAAACTTCTTTAGCGGCTTTGTACGCTTTTTTGTAATGGGGAAAAAATGCTAATCTTGCGTCAGTAAGAATCACGTGGCTGATCAAAAATGCGTAAGTCAGATGTGACGGATGGAGAGTAGACAGCTGGCGGCGGAAGTATCCCCCTCTCTTTCTACGGGGCGGCGCGTCATTTTAAGACGTAAACAATTGTGTCACCAGCAACGCGCTAATTTTGAAAATGGAACTAATAGCAGCGATCTCTTCGGTGAAATCATAGACTTATTTATACTCTGTGACTATAAGTTTATATCGTAGAATGTGTGCATGTAGAAATTAAAAAGGCCACTGGCGAGAAATCTTTAGAATTTTTCCCTAATTACAAACTGATTAAATTGTGTGACTGTATAGTAATAAGAAAGAAATAATTTTAATCCTTTGCCGCTAATTTCAAAATATCAATATTGCACTACGTTAATATTCAAGTTTTCACTTCTGCCGGCACTCCCGGAGTGCAACCCGATTTTTTTTCATGTCAAATATTTTTTGCAGTTAATTCAATAGTGTAGGACCCAAGTCTCGAACTGAACCTATAGAAACCAAGTTACATCGCATTTATTATTCCTTAGTTAGTTTAAAAATACGTTCTTTGACAAAAATAGTTAATAAAACCGGCCAACTGCGTGTCGGGCCACGCGCAGTAGGGTTCCGTAGGTACATTATATACCATACCATATTTTAATACCGCTATCATTTTTCGTCTGAAAAAATAACTTTGTTTTTCACAGTGTTTGTATGAATGACAAAGTTATATTTGCGGTTTTGGAAAATGTACTATATCTCAAAAACTAATTACTGTATCTCGTTCAAACCAATTTTCGTTGAAAGTGTTTATTAAGATCTATAGCATATATTTTTTTTAGATTTTTCACACATTTTACCACTTTGGCGGCAGATATCTTTCAAACGGTTGACTTTGAAAAAAAATAGTCTTAAAAACCTCAATGTCATTTTTAAAGACCTATCTATAGACACCCCACAAGTATTGGTTTGATGAAAAAAAATATTTTCAGTTTCAGTTCCATGTATGGGGAGCCCCCCCTTAATCTTTTATTTTATTTATTTTTGTGTAAAAATCGTAAAGCGGTTCACAGAATACACCTACTTACCAAGTTTCAACTATGTAGTCTTAATACTTTTGGAATAAAGTGGCTATGACATACGGACGGACAGACAGACAGACAGACAGACAGACAGACAGACATGACGAATCTATAAGGGTTCCGTTTTTTGCCATTTTGGCTACAGAACCCTAAAAATGATACTGTTAAGTACTAATTACTTACCAACAACGTTATTTTGTGTATCCATAATTTTTCTACAAACAAATTCCTTCATTAATAATGCACAAAAGTTTCGATTTTACTTTTACTAATATCTATCTACGGACGTTAAGACCCATACACACGAGACGTATTTTATGCCGACTGAGTTGATGCGATTTCGTTAATCCGCCAGTTACGGATTACGTCAGAAAAAACTGTTTATAGACGAGGGCCACTTTGACGCTTTGGGACTTACATTTGTGTTGTTAGAGATTTTTGCCGATAAGTAATTTTAAACCTATAATTTTATGTTACACATGGATAAATTATTGCTACTTCATCTTATTGTGATTAGGATGACAAGCGAGACCAAGTATCTTAAAGGCTGAAACCCAAACATACCTAATGTAAGTCTGTAAAGTTCCAGTTTTGATTTTCGGTTATGAATATTTTAGGACTACCTAAAATATTCATAACCGAATGAAAATAATAAATTTAAAAACAACGGTGACAACAAACACCAAGACAAATGCAAGAAAAATATTTAATAATAGTTTATTAAATATTTTTCTTGCATTTGTCTTGGTGTTTGTTGTCACCGTTGTTTTTAAATTTATTATTTTCATTTCATAGGTTACTTATTTCGTGATCAAACGTAACATTGTATATGGCTTTTTTCATTTAAAAATATATGTCACACTTCGGGTGGTGATATTGACCTATTTAATCAAAATTTCACAATATTTTAAAACGTGTGCAAACGAAAGAGCTATGTTCTGAATTAACAAGTACTTTAAAATCTTGCCCCAATAAACACCTTTTACATTTTACACAAAAGTTTCCTAATATATCCTCCATCCATCCAACCAAAATAAAAATCGCCACACCAACAAATGAGCATCAAAAAGATAACACGATTTTCACAAAAACATTCGGTGTCCAATAACTTTTGTCCAATGCCTTTACAATATTAACACCAACGGGTGCGGTGGTGCGCGTAATCCGGTTAGTGTGAATGCCCCTTTACGCTATACGGTTACTTAGACATTGTTCAATACGTGTGCGATGACAACTACTGGTATCTATGCTGCTTTGCCAACATAAAAAACCGGTCAAGAGCGAGTCGGACTCGCGCACCGAGGGTTCCGTACAATCATAAATATATTTGGATATGTTATTTTAGGACAGTCTTTAAAAAAGTAGGATAAACGGCAGACAGGTGGAAGGGCGAACAGGCGGACAGTTAATTTACAAATGCTGCTTATGGTGACTGAAAAACGTTTCAGCCACTCCACATTGCAAAATGTTTATATTACTAGTCCATCAGCCATTTTAATGTCCCCACTGCTGGGGCACAGGCCTTCCTTATGGGTGGATAAGGTGGACGGGCCATAACCCACCACGCGGGCCCAATGCGGATTGGTGGGTGTTAACGACTGCAAATGCAGCCGGGACCAACGGCTTAACGTGCCTTCCGAAGCACGGAGGAGCTCGAGATAATAAATTTTTGGTCACCCATCCCATGACCGAACCTTGCGAACGTTGCTTAACATCCGCAATCGCTGGTCCAGGCGCTTAACCACTGCGCCACCGAGCTCCTCGTTATTATTATATTACTATATAGTAATATATATAATTACTTAGTAAAGTATGAACTTATTCTTCGTTTATTCGTACGGCAAATAGTAGGTAATTATATTTGAACCAGCCACCAATTTATTATTGTAGTGTTAGGTTGCGCCATAGTATTTTAAAATGTGCAAACAGCGCTCTTTCATATGATACCCCACATGCCCTAATGACCTCACTTAAAATTTTTAAGACCCCTTTTCAGTCCCTGTTGTAAAAAAAATATTAATTTTAATATTTCTTTCTTATTTGCAAAATAGTTGGGCAAATGTCATCTAAAACTATTCCAAATTTCAAGTTGATACCATTAGTGGTTCTCGAGATATGCAGCTGTGACAGACAGACAGACAGACAGACAGACTGAGTCACACCATAAGGGTTCCTTTTTTACCATTTTCGTACGGAACCCTAAAAACAGTAGGTTATACTGCTAATATTTAATAGGTAAGTTACTTTAAAAATTTCAACTTTTATAAAAAGGTGTCTCTACATTTTTGGAGAAATTCTAGCTCTTTAGCTTTGAAACAAACTTAGAGAATAGATAAGTATTAATTTAAACACGGCCCCCTAGCCAGTCTCATTTTTATGGATACATTTAAAAAATATCTACTTACTACAAAAAAATACTAGAAAAAATCTACTCACCCACAACAATTATGTATCCCGTACGTCTTTTGAAAAATTCGTTATTGCTTTTGCAAAGGCAACTTATTAGGCTACGAGGGCAGGAGGTGTATTGTAGGAGGGCGGGCGGTTTGATAAGTCCGTGATTAAGTTCAAAACATATAATATTGTTCCATAATTTATTTTTGTTTCTTAAAAAGAAACTCCTTATTTCATTTACGCTACAATTTTTTTGGTAAATGATTATTAGATACTTTTGGAAACAAAAAGCTCAAGTGACTTCTAACTTTTCTTAATGACCCTGTCGATCATTTCGACTCCACTCATGATGACATCACCGAATTACGATACAAATTTATTGCCTAGCCCTTCCTATTCTCTAGATTTAGATATCCTGCTGAGATTTCTTCTCCTTACGACATGAATGAATGTCTTGGCGGGCAAAGATTTTCAAGCCAAAAGGTGGTTCCTGAAATGGGCCCCCATTTCAGTTAGGCAATGAAAGAAAAAAATAATGAGTAGGAACTTTGTTGGATTAAGTACACAGAGCTACAAAAATATTATATAGAGAAATAAAACAAAATATGCCGAAAAAAAGTGTTTCTTCTTTCCAAAGTCATGGACTTATTAAGCACCCTCGTACAGTTTGTAAGAGGTGCACATTTTTCGAATAAACATTTTACGTTATGCTATGAAAGGGTATTTTTTTATGCACAACGGGATACCTAGTGCTTGGCCTTCTACTCACCTGATGTTAAGTGACGATAAGGCCGAAGGTGGAAGCGCACTACACCCGGATCCACATCACTGAGATACTGGCTATTTCTTACCTCTAACTGCCGGAACACTTAGTCAGACTTAGGGAAGATGGTGGTAGCTAGTCAGGCGGACTTAAAATAAGTCCTACCACCAACCAAACCGAGTACAAATTGTACCCCCCCTGGGAATCGAACCGGGACCCCTGCGTCTTACACGGGTGGGCGAACCACTAGACCACAAAGGCGGTAAGATAGGTAGCATCGAGTTTAGCCATATTTCGAAAATTTTTAATCCATACATCCTATATTTACTATTTTCCTGCTTATCGGTGATACCTATAGACAAATGCTGTAAGCAGATAATCTGTTATCATTTATCATAATTCCGCAGTACATTATCAGAGTTCAAACAAAACTAAAAGCTAGCGCATTAACTGTTTTGCTTTTTTAGTATCACTGTGAGTTATAAAAAGATACTGTTTGCGATCATCAAAATTTGTTGCTTTATACATCGAAATGTACTACTACGTAGGTTTTATAGAGTTATATGTTAAGGAGAAAAATAAAAATATGTAGGTATCTACATACTTTAATTAATTAATTATGTTTGTTAAACAAACAAAAGGTTACACAATAAAAATCGACTACAAAATTACCCAAGTCTGCATTTGTTCGAAAAAAAAACAATGTTATTATGAGCGCAGCAAAATTTTTTCTAAGTCTATGGTTATAAAGTTGTATTTTATTATTACTAACTATAATTAGTAATATTTTTAACGTGGCTATACCACCAAAACAGCCCTCAGAGGTTTTTATTTAATAAAGTTGTTAATAGAAAAGGGTTTTAACAAAACTTTACATGGAATTTTTAGGGCCCTTTTTTAGTATTTTTAGAAGGTATCACTATATTCCCTCGCAGTCATTCGTAGAAGTAGATAGTAAATGTGTCAAAAACGGCCACTTTAAGCAGTTTTAGTATCTACTTCTAGCAGTGACTACGAGGGAATATACTGATACCGTCAAAAATAGGGAACCTAAAAATTCCATGTAAAGTTTTATTAAAATTTTAAAATCTGTATGAACAAATTACAACCTTAATGTGTTAAATTGAAACCATTTTCGATAAATTGTCATTAGATTATGTTAAATAATAAATATGCTATATTGTAAACTTTTATAGATTAATATCAGTAAATTACACCCTTAATAATTTATCATTTAAAAATTTAACTTTTTTGTTGTAATATCTTTACTTAATAATTTCTTACATCTGTTTGCCTACATAATTTGTCTGTTCAACGTAATGTACAATTTAGTGGTGGAAAATCTTTTGGCTAATGTACTGAAATTATGTTTTACTATTACTATTGTACTATTTAAAGCTGTATGTTTCCCTAAGTAATAAAAAAAAATAAAAAAAATAAAAAATAAAATTGTGTATTAGAATTACAATATTAGAAAAAATTTACGGCAGCGCCATTTCGGTCAGGGTACTGCCTTAAGGGGCGGTAATAGGAAAACATGGTTTGCGCGGGCCATATCTTTATATAGAAAACGTAAACTTGTAGCCACCAATAATCATAGGACAAGCTAAAGAGTTTACCTAGTTGCTACAAACATTAAATTGCGTATTAACCTCACAGATGATTGTAAAAAAATATAAGAATATCATCAAAAGCGCTTGTCGCGGGCCATATTTTTGGTGTAAATAATAGCGTAAACGTATTGAATTCTACATCAAAATACACTTTAACGTACTGTGCAGTTGCTCCAATAACTTGTTTTCAAGAAAGATAATTGTGCTAAAGATAATGTGAAAAAACAACGAAAAACATCGAAAAAGTGCAGAAGTGAGGTTATTTTCCATACTCTTTACACGTAAAGAAAAAGACAGAGACAAATGATTTCGCGTAACGGAGCCTTAACGTTAAAAATCAACTTGTTTTCGAATGGAAACGATTGGTCTCGTTGTATAAGACAAGTTTTTCATATTTCAGACTAATTAGTAGCTAAATCTGGTGTATTTTACGAGAATATAAAGTTACTACATTCTCAATCAGTTCGTCAATTTTTAGTTAGAGCTACTAAAATTCCACAACGACATTTCCCGAATGGCATCCCGTTGAATATCTTTACAAAATGAACAACAGTTATAACACAACGGTCAATACAAAATGGATGCATCGGGCTAGTCAATAAATAGTCAACTAGCGCCATAGACTTAAAACTTTATTAAAACCCCCTGTAATCAAGTTTAATTTGATCGAGTGTCTAGAATGGCAAGTAAATTATAATGGTATTTTGTAGTATTTTACATTATGATTGTTTGCATTAATAAATATTTGGAAAAATATTCGCTGGGTGCGAAGGTATAATAATCGATCGCAGCGTTCATGGTGGCAAAAAGTAGAAATAATGAAGGCTCTGTAATCTGTTTGAAAACGATATTTAATTGATTACTAGCGATACAGGACCAATTATATTTGTTTATTATCACTTAATAAAATTATTAAAGTAGCTTTATCCTCTTGTTTTACAAAATCTACAACTAAAAAAGAAGTAAACAAACCCTGATATAACCATAATAAAACACACTTTTTGAATAGATCTTACTTGCCATATTTAATTTAAATGACCAAAAATGATTTCACAACACTTTGTCCACCCAAATCACAGTAATTTTGAAATTTACATTAATAACACAATATGTATAGTATTTTTTAATATTTGTCACAATGCCGCCATTACATATCAAAACGTCAAAACGGTCAGGTCAGAGCCAACAAAGTTGCAACACGGTAGGTGGCGCTAAAAGCGTGCACGGAGCCAATAGGTAATGCATTTCCACTTGTTGAACTTGTTGTTCTGAGTTGTTGTCTTGGGCGTTACACTTTCTAAGCAACAAGTAGTGCTTTAGTGTGCTTTATATTTGATTAACACATCACAATAACAACCTTTTCTCACTATTATGTCTTGTCTATACACTCCTAAGTCTATGGTGCACATAGAATAGATAAGGGCATGTTTACAAAACGCTCTAGTATCGAAGTGCATTATCATTGATCACCGTGTGCGCGCGCCCTTATCGGAGGATTCTTACTGTCCATTACAACCGAGGCCGGGGCACTCGATGTTATTGGAATGTTGGTACCTACATTTTTTTTATACACGCACAGCAAGTTAGAGTATCGAGTATGGGCATCTTAGTATAGTATAGGTTACATATACGACACTAGCTAGTCAGTTACTGCAGAGCAAATTCTGGTATCGTGAGGCCGCAATCTGCATCATTTTAATATAAATATCGGCACCCTGATTATCTAAAAAGAAACTATTTAGTGACCGGTTTCATTCCACATACATTGCTACTTTTCTTTGGTATGTTTTTTTTTAATCCAAAAAGAAGTAGCAATGGATCACTATCATCTATGAACTGCAACCGGTCGCTAGGTGGTTTCTAATTAGATAATCAGCCCGCCGGTCATTTTGAACTTACCATCCAAATTTCAAGGATGTGTCCAGTCCATGAAACTAAAAAACATTTTCTAAGAAACATGACTGTGTCGAACTTCGCCACAAAATTTTGATCATTACATACTAAATTGATCACGTGATCTCTTTGATTGTATGGATAGTCGATTTTTTTTTTACATATTTGGGCATGTGTTTCTTAGAGAAAGTTATTTAGTTTCATGGACTGACCACATCCTCAAAATTTGGATGGTGAATACAAAATGACCTTGTATATACAGGGTTATTTGTAAAACACCAACAACCTCGCAGAAGTAGATTACTAACATCACAGACAACAACATTTGTTCTACAACTTTTCCAAAAACAGACAAAAAAAATGCGACCTTTCATACAAAACTCAATCAGCTGTTCCGTCATTTGTATGGAAAGTCAAATATTTTTTGTCTGTTTTCGGAAAAGTCGTAGATCAAATGTTGTTGTTTATGATGATAGTAATCTACTCCTGCGAGGTTGTTGGTGTTTTACAAATAACCCTGTATAAGTACTCACATACCTACAATAAATAATAATAAACTTTACGTTAGAAATTGTTAGAATATCTGCATAATATAAGGTGCTGCGAAATTGAGAAAAAATCTATTCATAAAGGAACTTAGGTCATTTTTATAATAAATTAATTTGGCAGAAGAAGCGAATTTTTGTTTTTGCCTTGGGGGGCTACTCAAACGGCCACTTTTCTATTCGTTCGCTAACTTAAAAATAAAAAATAAGCCGTAAAATTCTAAAATTACGTGTCGGAGGCTTGTCAATTCCATACAATACAATAATGTCTGTGATTTACATAAACTTGCGACGTGTAACTTGATTGTTTAATTGCTTATTTTTAAGCTTTAAGTTAGCGAACGAATAGAAAAGTGGCCATTTGAGTAGGGAGGCTTAACAGATCATGTCAACGCACGACAGCACTGTAAGTTAAACAGTTAAACTACGAAAACAGCTTTTATTACGCACGGAATAAATATGCTCTCAAGGTGAACATGTACCTACTTATAGTGTGACGTGCTGTTGACTGTATGTAAGTACTATAAATAAACTATCTACGATTTAACCTATGCGTTTGAAGACTGAGAATCATAAAACGAATTCAAGTAGCGGCATCTGTTCGATAAGATACATGGTAAGAACAAGACTTGATTGTCTGTCTGTCTGTCGTCTGATGAGTGCGTGAGATCTTACTACACTGAAATTACAACCAAGCGAAAAATATTTGATAACTTTTCTTTGACTTTTGAAATTGTACGTTTCCATTAAATGGAAGAAAGAAAACCGGCCAAGTGCGAGTCAGACTCGCGCACAAAGGGTTCCGTAGCAAAAAACGGAAATTACAATTTTTGTTTAATTTGCCCCACTTTAATATTTGATTTATTCTGTTTTTAGTCAGTTTTTAGTCAACAGTAATACATCATCCGTGAAAATTTCAACAGTCTAGCTACCACCGTTCATGAGATACAGCTTGGTGACAGACAACGGACAGTAATAGGGTCCCGTTTTTACCCTTTGGGTACAGAACCCTAAAAAGAATATTTAATTTGTATTTAATTTAATAAAAAAACTATATTTCACAATTTTCTAATGTAATTATATAATTATCTTCCGCTGTGTAAGTATATTACGCAAAAAAAAAATTTGTTGGTTTCTTCGAATTTCGATTCACAAACAATTCACTTCCTTTCACATTTTTGGGCTTCCAAGTGGTTAATAAAAAACCGTAGGTAATTCAGGATCTTCCTATCATAAAATAAGTCCTTCAAAACCCGTTGCGAATACGTCGAGAATTTCCGGTTCCTCAAATGCCAAATGGCATTTTTTTTGCGTCACCAAAATAAAAAAACCGTCGCGTCGCGTGTCTGTGAGATTTATCTCTTTAGTTAGACAGTGAAAAAAGTTTTACAAGTTCGCCATGAAATGGGCATAAAACATGTGGCAAGATTGTTAATAGGACTTAAGGGTGATTTTTTTGAGTGCCCTTATAGCAAAAAGTATGCCCTTTTGCATTGTTTCAACTCTAATGAAAAAGGAATTTTAACAAATAACTCATTTGTAAAGTTTCAAAAAAATATTGTTTAATAATTATTTAAATAACATTTCTAAATATCTAGATAAAAATTGTTAAAAATAAAAGCAAATGTTATAAGACTTTATAAGTCAAGAACAACGCTAGCAAGAGATTGCGTAAATTTTTGAGATTCGAATTAGCATCTAATAATTATTAAGTACTTCTAATCTTCGATTAGCTATTTGATAAGGTGATTTACAGTTAAATAATTTTTACCCCTAAATTAAAAGTAATTTTATACCATTAAAAATATTAAAAATATTTTGGACAGAGAATCCAACTTTAATGAGTTATTGCAAATGAAAATATCAACTTCATGTACACAATTACCATACAAAAGAGGTTTAAAATCGCCTTCAAACCCAGATTCGTTACCAAAAAAAAAGAAAATATACTCCATGTACACAATTAACATAAACAAAAGATGTTTAAAATCGCCTTCAAACTCAGATTCGTCACCAAAAATAAACGACTTGACCAATCAACCAAGCACTAACCTTTTGTTCTACAGGTCGTAATAAAAACGGATCGTCGCGACGGGTCCGCGACGGGCCGGCGACGCGGTTATCGCGAACATAAATTACCGAAGACTTAGATAAAGCCTTTTGAGCAGTGAGCTATTAAAATGGGATCCTCAAAGGTACATAAATGCGTCTAATTAGGAGAATCGGGGAGATATCTGTACCTACGTATTTTATTATTTTTGAAAAGCATCATCTCGAGATAGCTATAGATCAACTATTGTCTCCGCAACTAATTTGTCTTTTATAGGATTTTTATGAAAGTATGCGCACTTTCATACTAACCAGTACACTTGATGCGAGAGACAAATTAGTTGCAGAGACAAAAGTTGCTCTTGCGTGCTAGCTCTAAGTACTTATAAAAGTATGTATCGGCAAATAGCGCAAAAACAAAATATAGGTCATGTAAGTATATCTGTGATATAACATGAAATTACTATCTATACTTAGTAAAGCTGTAATATTAAAAACATAGTCAAATAAATCAAAAGATGTAGCCATTTATGTCGCAGATTTATGAGCAAATCAGTTTTTCAGACTTTTCTGCGAGCGAAGCTTAATTCTGCTTCAGCTCGGACAAAAATTATTTCGTAGGTATGTCTGTCCGACATCTGTCCATTTGTTCTCCTCTACAGGGGCCGTATTATGACCTCTTATTTCCTGGCAGTTTTCTGACTGGCTATCAATCTATCTCTTTTATTCGCTATACAGCGAGAAAGAGATGTAACTATAGCAATTCATAAACCTGGCAAGTTTTAAGAGGTTGTAATACCCCAGGTCGCATTTCTCAACCGATTCTCGTGAAATTTTGTGAGCAGGGTTCGAAAATTATCAAGATTTTTTTTGTCGATCTAGTTTTTGGAATTTTTTGCAAAATGACGGAGATATGTAAAAAAACATATTTCAGTCCGGCTTTCCAGCGCGGTTTGTTCTCGATTCTCGTCGAAAACTATATAGATTTTTTTAGTCGGGCCAGTTTTTCGAAATATTGGATATATTTCGAAAAACTGGCCCTAAAAAATAAATATAGTTCAAACATTTTATCTTTTGAATAAAGGAACATCTATAATTTTTCAACAACTTACATTTTGAGTTACTCTTTATCGCGAGGTCTACAGCTCACGGAGCCACTAGTTTTAGTAATACTATTCGTATTTGATAAATCTTCATAATGTAGCACCCCGAAAGCCCTACTATAATCGTGACCTGCATATTCTGTAGGTAACTAGCGCACGATCTATATCAATTAGGTGGCATTTTTTACCGATCGCATGTGGTACGGTATGACTGGCAGTTTGCTATCATTATTTATCATTATCAATTTGATGGAGCTGGTGTGAAGCGAGGGATCTTGTACCTTGAATGTTCACTAAAATAGTTAGTTATTTATGGTAGGTATTAATTTAAAAAAAGTTTAGTTTAGTTTCCAATGGTAACAGAATTTTCAAAACCTGATGATAACTACTTATAGCGTCAGATTTTTTCTCCTGCATCCCAAACTTACAAACAACTTTTTTATAATATTTTGTGTTAAACAAATTAATATTTCACTGGTTTTTTTTTTAAATAATTATAAAAACATAAATAGTTAGGTAGGTACCTACATAAGTAATATTTAAGTAAATATTATTGACCGACGCATCCACCCACGCACACCTGCGCAACTTAGCGCCGGCATACGAACGCCGCCAGGGGCGCGGCAGTCGCGCTCTTCCCAGAGAGCTCGCCCCCCCCACCCCGGACGACGCCCCTCCGCCGCCCGCAACTACACCCAGCGGCGCCCTCGTGCGGACACCGCGCGATGATGAGCCGCCGCCACCTCACTAAGAAAAATAACAAATAACGCAACAATTTACCTAACTTCGCATTCTTTTTACTAAATCCGCAACCACACCCACGTGATAAAGGCGCTCCCCCCTCACGATAAGTCCACCGTCCGCTCGCAGGTCGCTCGCTGGGCCTCCCGAAAGGGTCTCACCTGGCAGGGCTTGACCGCGCTGAGGACGGTCGGTGAAGAACTTAGGGAGGGGGGGGGATGACCCCAAACGACCACCCTACTTCGGCAGGGTGCGGAAACGGATGCAGTAGAAATGGTGCAAACCAATATCTACTTACCCGCACGCCCGAGGGCGCGCGTGAGCTGTCTACGTACTATTATTGACCGAGCGAGTGTGAAGCGCGAGCGAAGCGTCTCAGCTTGGGCAAAAATTCTTTCATATGCCCGGCCGGCGGCAGGCAGATGTCTGTCTGTCCATTTGTACTCCACTACAGGTCGCATTTCTCAACCGATTCTAATGAAATTTTGTGAGCAGGTTCGACAATTATATAGGTTTTTTTTAGTCGAGCCAGTATTTCATTTCTTTTTTAAATTCAGGCGTTTCGAAAAATTATCGAAAATGTAACAAAACTTTTTTGTTAGCGTTGCAAAGCTAGTTTTGTTTTAAATTTTTAGAAGATTTAAAAGTGAATAGTTCAAGATAAGAAAAATTAACAACTTTCGTGTTGTCAACACGTGTTGGTGACAAAAGTTGACAACTTTATTTGGCGGATACCTTGTTTATACAAAGTAATTACAGAAACTTTTGTCACCAACAGTGTTGACAACACAAAAGTTGGCAACTTTATTTGGCGGATACCTTGTTTATACAAAGTAATTACAGAAACTTTTGTCACCAACAGTGTTGACAACACAAAAGTTGGCAACTTTATTTGGCGGATACCTTGTTTATACAAAGTAATTACAGAAACTTTTGTCACCAACAGTGTTGACAACACAAAAGTTGGCAACTTTATTTGGCGGATACCTTGTTTATACAAAGTATTACAGAAACTTTTGTCACCAACAGTGTTGACAATACAAAAGTTGGCAACTTTCTTTGGTGGATGGAATATGAATATAAGATTCTTGTTCAAGATTAATCAAAACGAAATGTTTTATATGGCCAATATGGTCAATATTCGAAATTTGACAGAACCTGGGACTGCGTATATTATTTGTTTTTAAAGAAAATGCAATTTGACATATTTAACGCGAGGTCTACTACGGAGCCACTAGTTATAAAATACGTATTACCCATGTATTACAAATTTTTTGCTACATTTCTATTTTGACAAGCTTATTATTCACTTTGACACAATTCACCCCTAACCCTTACACATACACCTTTTATTGAATAATTAAAATTAAATGTAAAGTGTACAACTACCCATTCAGTGCCAACAAAGAGTGCATATTTCGCGAATTATAATATTAATGTATTGAGTATTTTATAATTAATATTCATGTTCATTGAAAACATTTTTCTTTCATACGTCAGTCACAACCCCGCGAGTGAATGTGAGGGAGGGTGTAGCGCGACAAGTGATGTTGATACTTGTGTTTGGGGAGGAAACTGACAGGTAAACATTTTTAAGGCGCTATACTAATTGATATTTTTTAAAACAATAAAAAGTTTTAGTAAAAAAAAAATTAGATTTTTTAAAAATAATTTTCTACGTTGTCAAAAATCTTAATAAATCATATTAAGTCATAATGATAGGCTACTATGTAAGGCATTTAGTAAAAATTAAAGTAGGTACGTACAATACAATGACATTTGTAATAATTAAATATTTTTAAATGGGTACTGTTTTTCGGCTGTGCAGGACTGATCGATCGTCTCGTCGTGTTCACAGATCCATGCAGATGGGTTATGCCCATTTGTCCAGCAGTTGGTGTTGTGCAGCGTGCAGTTGTCAATGTTTTATCATTATCATTGTTTCGAAATTAAAGCTAGGAATGGGGAATGTCCGAAAAAAATCAAATTGGCTGAATATTTTTTAATAGGTAGGAATAAGCTCTCTTAGTAATAGAAAAAAGTTTCAGAATTTTTGGTTGCGTAGTAAAATATAAAAAAAATTAAAGTCTCTTCGACTTCACAAATATACGAAAGTAACAGCAGAATGGAGATTATACCTTTGCCATCACCTGCCACAACCACAACATTATATTTAAAAAAAATTCAACACAAAATGTCAAAACTTTTTTTTTTTTAATACTTGCTGTGGTTGAGGCAAATGGTGGCAGAGGTATAATCTCCATTCTGCTGTTACTTTCGTAATTTTGTGTAGTCAAAGAGACTTTTAATTTTTATAAATTTTTCACGCAACCGAAAATTCTGAAACTTTTTTCTAATACTAAGGAAGCTTATTCCTACCTATAAAAAATATTCAGCCAATTTAATTTTTTTTGGACATTCCATATTGACCCCACAAAGGGTCATATCAGGGTGACCTTTGATATTTTTTTTACCAATTTATACATTTATTAGGTAGACAACTGAACAGCAACTAGTATTTTTCACAGATGTCTGTGACATCTTTAGGGACGCCTACCTGCATGTACAGATATATGGATCTATTCACCTCTCAAGCTTACGCGCTCACTAGACATGAAATAAAACACTTTTTAACGGATACTAGTCCGGTTTTATTGAAAGTACTTTGGTATTTAGTTGGTATTAGGTTTAATTTTTGATTTGCCCGACATTTCGGCTCCGTTCAACCACGGCAGCTGCAAAGGTGCCGAAATGTCGTGAAAATAAAAAATCAAACCAAATACTGACTAATTACCAAACTACTTTCAATAAAACCGCGCTAGTATCAATTAAAATGTGTTTTATCATTATATGGATCTGTCATCGCAAGTATCAAGACCCAAGACCGCGGTCCCCTCGGCCCGGGACATATGGGCAGCAGTGTCGCGACACAGCTCATTGCTCGCTCGAACACTTCGCTTGATTAACGAATTTATTGTTAACAAACGCCATCACCTATTGAAAGACTTATAATAAGTATTAATTTTAGCAATAGGAGGTGTCAGCAAACTGATAGAAAAAAATAAATAAATTTAAAAAATATTAAAAACACTACTATACTTACAATAGCTAAAATATTACCTAAAAAAATACTAATAAATAAATTGAACGATTTTCACTCTTAGGTCCGCGTTTATAAACCGCTCTCAACGTTGAGAGCTATCTTGATATGTTTCTTATAAGAACAGCATCTCATGTATGATCTTAAGATCCCTTCAACGTTGTGAGCGGCTTTAAAAAATCATGACCAATCACACAACTGTTCCGTGTAGCGTAGGCCCCAATGAGTCCCACATAATCATAATTCAACGTTAATGGGAAAAGGAAAAACAAATAGAATATTATCAAAAATCAAACCGCACAATCAAACAAAGCAATCGAAACAATCGCCAAAGTCATCACAAAATCTGATACGGAAATCACAACGTCCCTACAAAAGCGTTTGTTGACAAATATAATCACCCTTATTGTCTTTGATTGAAACGGGCAAAACACGAAACTGCATCGGTTTTTTTTACTTCATAATGTGTATTATTCATTATCGTTATGGGAAAAACTTCCCCGATTGTTTAGCTTTCACACCCACGCTTTTTGATTAAAAACGACGGTAATGCTAGGGTGTGCCGCAAGGGTGCAACTTGGGTCGCTTCCTTTTCATTGTGTATACCGATTTTTGCTTCATTTTTTATAATGGTCAGTTACTTTTTGCATTGTAACGGTAACTGATTGTATCTTTGTAATCACGACCGTATTATTTGGGAAGTAATTTGGAAAATGTGAACGCTTGTTCTTTATAATGTATGTGTTTCTAATTGTAAACAGGTTATTTTTAACCAGGTATTGTAATCACCTGTCTAGGATAATTATAACTGTAATTATCTTGAATGTAGTTTATTACAGAGATGTTTTAAGTATTCTGGTGGTTAATAATTGTCATGACATTTTTATATCCATTGCGTCAACCAATTTAAAAAATAGAACGATCGTATCATAGCTACACCGCAATGTAAACCAAGTTGCCATGACAATAATTGACAAATTATCACGTTATTAAATAGGGCCCTGATGATGTTTATTGTCAATGTCTTCTTCTTCTTATTTTTGTTATGGCAACCTACTTTCTTCTGGGAAGTAATTTTTGCCAGTGTCATGTTTTGAATAGTTCCGTATTTCTAGATTTTCTAGTAGATTGTTTCAGTTTACATTAAAATGCGAGTGCATCACATTCCAATGCTGTTTGGAGCATTTGGCCGCAAGTATATCAAGACAGTTTACTCGGTAAGTTTTGCCGAGGTAGCGACCACTACAATAAAAGTCTCAGCTTCACACAACCAAGATCGCGCCTATTTCCATTATCCCACATATTGTTCAGTTACGTAGACACTTGTATCACAAAACTGCACCAATTTTAAGACACAATATCCACTATGAATCAATTTGCGAATAATTAAAATAGTCACCGAACTGAACTCGACAAAATCCCGCCAAAAACTCATTGTCAATGTCAATCGCTACAATTTGCAGCGAAGGATTTTCTGCTACTCCAACTACGGAATAGTAGTTTAGAGAGAGTTTTGGTTGAGAGGGGTAGCAAATTACATTAATAAATAACACACTGTTCTTTCAATATTACAATATAATCTGTTTAAAACACCTCTAGATTGCCCCATAACGGTTGCGAACTGTCTAAATTTAACTTCCATCAGTTTGCCATATCAAATTTCAAATATCCCTGTCCCGTTTGGTAAACATCTCTTGGATTCCTCGGGGATCAATGCGGGGGCACGTGGCGATGGGCGATTGGACCACAGCTGGGATAACGTCGAAGTAACTGAATAATCTGTGGCTTATAGTAACGAGTTGAGTGAGATACCATAATTTTAGTCTATGGAACCGTATCATACAATTGAATTAAAATCGCGAAAAGAGATAATAGTAAAGCCATATTAAGCATTTTGCAGTTAAATAGCAGAAGCGAGCCTCTATGTTTTAGTAACACTACATATAAATTATGTATAGTATTAGGTATCGCCACTCGCGTTGGGCACTTCCTTTTCGAGCTTAAGAATTGATTCGAGCTTAATATTCGAAGTTAGGAATCTCCTAAGTGGAGTTAGGAATGGCTTAAGATTAGTGCAAGCAAAGTGCTAGGAGTAGCCTAAACAAATTAGGCAAGAACTTAGGCGATTCTTAAGTTTAGTGCAAATGGGCATTAGGTTATTTAACTTTCGCGAAATCTCAATAGCTTCTTATTGTGTATTTTTTTGAATTAGAGAAAGAATTTCCTTACTTACATAATCCAAATTAGACCCTTCTGTTACCAAAGCGATGGTGCAGTCCTAATTCCAATGACAGTTCAAAAGTGTGTAATATTTATGAGTTAATTGTGCTCACTTCACAGCGCATCTATCGCTGGCAACTATATCCTTTCTCGAACTAGCGGCCATTTGGAAACAATAGGTATCCATTTGGCGGCACGCGTGACCGCGTGGCTGCCGCGTGGCAAGATGGCGTCGCTGTCATTAAAATGTTTTGTGTTTATTAGATTAATGTGCGGTCTTGGATGTCGAAGGAAATTGTTTTCGCTGGCGTTTTTTGGACAATATGTCGGCGGCGCGGTTAATGCGTCCGGTTGTGTGAATGGCTAATTTGGTTTGTTGTGTCGTCGAAATGATTTATTATTCGGGAAATATTATTGCGTTATGGCAACAGTCGCTTCCATTGGAGAAAATGTTGTCCGTCATTTCTTTTTTATATACTATTTAAACAAAAAAATCTTCTTTATTGCAACCTGGCGCAGTGAACAAAATTTTGTTAAACATTTATATCCCAAAATATAAAAAATATTCAGACTATTATTTGAAAGTAACTGATTTGTTCTTTATTCATTCATACAGGTTCATGCCTAGGTAGGTATAATATTTGCAAAACCTACCACACCCAACCCAACCAACCAAGATATCATCATGTAGGTAATGTAGGTACACTTCGACATCAGCCACTTTTAATGTCCTCACTGCTGGGGCACAGGCCTTCCTTATGGGTGGATAAGGAGGACGGGCCATAACCCACCGCGCGGGCCCAATGCGGAATGGTGGGTGTTAACGACTGCAAATGCAGTCGGGACCAACGGCTTAACGTACCTTCCAAAGCACGGAGGAGCTCAAGATTATAAATTTTTGGTCACCCATTCCATGACCGCAGGCGCTAAATCACAGCGCCCCGAGTTCATAGTAGTATACAAACTTATCTATTACGTATACATTCTCAACAAAAGTTGCAAGTATAAATCAATCGACGTTATGATAATATACGATTACAGATATATGCTACGATTTCATTGAAATATGAAATATAAACGATAAAAAATGATTTTCCCATTTTCCGCGTATTTTACGGCGCCATTACACTCGCTTTTAAAATGGCTGTTTTTTCACAGAGCACGTTTTGAGATGATGGATTATATCGATACAAATATTTCCGATTTATGATGTAATGGAGGAAGAGGGGGAAAAGAATCTTCTTCAGTAAAAACACTGAAAAGTATTTATTAAGTTCAATCAGGAACATCTGAATCTGGTGCAATACTAATTTTGAGGTCGAAAATTGTAGCGATAATAGAGCTTAGCTTAACAGACAACTTGTGTTAATGTGTGCCTTAGTAGGTATTACTGGTAACCTAAATACTGTGTTATTGAATTAAACTTGATCCGTGTATTTTTCTATTTCTCGTTATTTCAACAACAAAGCATGAGTGTAAGAAATCTATTAAAATAACAGGTACCTATACCTACGGTGCGATTAAAACACCCGTTGCCGTTCTTCTTGTCAGTTAAAAAGTCTGGAACGGGTGATAGGAAAATATAGACGATTCAAAAATACTTCTTTATTTGATAAACACATTTTGGCTTTGACTTTGAAGTGACAAACTTCAGACCGTTTCGAATGAAGTTGCAGCGGATTACTGTCTATTGTCAAATTAATCGCCTTGCTGGTACCTTTTTACACGACTGCTCCAAAAAGGATTGTACTGTTTAGTATTCATCCTGAACTTTAGAATTTACGAGAATCTTTGAAGTGATAATGAGAAAATATCGGAAAACATTTGGTGACAAGACAAAGACAATAAGCACACAAAATTAAACACTAAATCGTCGGCGAGCTGTGGAAACGTTGCATATGCATCAGGAGTGCCCCAAATTTTGCAGGTGATGAATAAACCCGTATAGTGAAAATTTTTGTAGGAAGCCAAGTAAAATATTTATTGGATTTTTCATGTTCAAAACATTTTTCAATTATTATTTTTCACGAGGTTCTCGTTTACTTCAATAGCGCTACAATAATCGAATCTGAGTTTCGTTCGACGTGATATACGTTGATATAGAGACATGTAGGTATTACGAGGTTTTCTGTTGTGATACTGGTTAGTTACAATGTTTAATCTAAATTCTATGATTCTATGTCATCGTAGACAGCTGTTCATACCTGTACTTTGTTTACATGGTTACCAAAATTTTCACTAGTAAATACTGATTTTACCTGCTCAATTCTTGTTTGATTCCTTTTACAACATTTTCTCACCAAAAACAACTAAAAGAGTTTTTCACTTCCCGCCGACGAAATAGAATCAAACTACGCAAAGAAATAAGTCAGCGTGTTAGTCGTGTTACTATAAACTTTAAGATCGAAAATAGCCATAAATAATTTGAAAGAAAAATCAGTAGCCTATTTCCATCGTTGCAACATAAACAAGCAATTCTTCCCCAAGACACTTAACCTAAAAGTGTTTCCGTGTTTCCTGATTGGCTATTGTATTCGTCCAGAGAGCTCTGCGGATGGACAACACTTAAGTCACTAATTACACTTGACGATTGGTGAGAACACACTGTTACGCTTCGGTGATTCTAGAACAAACTTAATAGTTTGCATGCGTAAAAGAATTTAAAAATAAATTACGTACCTACTTTGTATGTAAAAAAACTTTTAGAAGAAAATAAAAATTCTTAATTTTGCTTTAATTTTAATGTTAAATTAAAATGGCTAACATACTATATATATAGGTACTCATTTTATTACTCTGGTAATAGGCAGTAGTAAGTCAGTCAGACAGTAAGTCTAATATGATACACTGAACAACTTTAACTATTAGACCAACTCTGAAATCGCGAAAAAAATCAGCTGTTTCATACATTTTCTTATTTTCAATATTTTTTTTTACGATTTCAGAGTTGGTCCAATAGTAAAAGTTGTTCAGTTTGATGGTCCCTTTCTAACATATTCTGGTTTAGCCATTAATTCTGTTGCACGTTCTATAGGTCTTATGTCATGTCAGAGAAAAATGAACTTATTACAGAAAATAAATAAAAATCTTTCGGGCATTATGTATGAAAATCTAATTTGACTAAGTATCAACTATTCTTTCAGACAGAGCCATGTCAAAAAGTTTAAGACACCTAATGCTAGAAGATTTCAGTGATTTCAGTTTTTCATCACAGAAAATCATTATGATTGATGACTTAATCTGATTAGAATTTTCAGTAAGATTTTAAATTAACAATTTAAAAATAAGAGCCACTTACAACAGCAAAAACCAAAATTCAACAATGTAATTCCGTAATCGATGTATTCCACAAAAATGTGCAAATCTTTAGGCACACAACACAACACACCCCTCATGTTTATGAAAAGGCGGAATTAAACAAAATATTAAGGCCTCCTCTCACCACACCGATCGAACTAATCCATATGTGCCGGCGCATTATAATCCGACACATCAGATCGGCCCACCCCAGGGGTGACGATCTTATTAGAATGTTAAGACGGTATTTTTTGTATGCGGCTCTAATGCGGCTCCTGTTTGTAATAGTTCTTATATATGGGTTTAAGAAGAGATTTACTTATTAATCTATAATAATATCAATACCTATACATATAATAAATTTGTAAGTTCTAAATGTTTGTGCGCAAATCACGCAAAAAGCACTGAACGGATTTTAATGGGGTTTTTACCCCATTAAAAATTTAAACTATGTTTCATCTAATTCGGGTGCGTAGAACTAAGGAACCAGCTTAAACTTTAAAGCTTTCACGCACTAAGGAGATATTATTGTAAGTAGCGGGCAAAAGGGATACCTACTGGCACAGTTTAACATTGAATATATTTACACTTTATGACAAAGATTGACGGTTCAAAATGATATTTTTACTTAGCAATTTGATTTCCCTCACAGTGAAAAATTAAAATAGAGAAGCCATTGACATTTGTTCAATAATTTCCAATACCTAGCTGACAAACAGACCATTTAAGCAATTGTGCAGTAACATTTTGGTTAGCTTTTATTCGTGGGTGCCCTTTGCATCGCATAATTTCGATTGTCCTAAAGTCACTTGGCATAACTCGATTGGCATAATAATCACAAAGCATACTATTTATTTAGCATAAATTTCGATACGCATAACCATCGAATTGCATAACTATTAAAAAGCATAATATTTCAAAGCATAATAGTTACAATTCCTAATTACAATTGGCATATTGTCAGTAAGCATATTTTGAAAGGCATAATTTTGTTATGTCTAATATACATAACTACTAATGTTTTATAGCATAATATAAAGGGGAACATAACTAATTTGAATACTAATTTATAAAAAAAAACTTTAATTGTGACCACCATTGGTGGGTTAGGTTAGGTCAGTGTTTAGAGTTTAGACCACTCTTAGCTAAGCAGGTGGAGCTTAATAATGCTTGTATGCATGTTGCACGCTGCATGCTTGCTTGCATGCTGTGCCTCCTTGCATGCATGCATGCTTGCTTGCAAAATGCTTGCCGGGGGGTGCAGGGGGGCTGGCCCCCCTGCTCGGGGGGGTCGGGGGGCCTGAGGCCTCCCGCTATAAAGAAAAACTTTTTGTGTACTAGGTAGGTTAGGTTAGGTTAGTGTTTTGACCATTTGCAGCGGAGCGAGCGAAGCGAGCGGAGCTCTATAGTGCTTGCATGCATGCTGCATTTTGCATGCTTTCCTGCATGCTGCATGCTTGCCTGCATGCTGCATGCTTGCGTGCATGCTGCATGGTTGCCTGCATGTTGCATGCTTGCCTGCATGCTTGCTTGCATATTGCCTGCATATTGCCTGCTTGTCTGATTGCTTGCTTGCGTGTTGGGTGCTTGCTCGCATGGATGCTGCAGGCTAGATTTTTGCTTGCAGAGTGCTAGCCGGGAGGTGCAGGGAACAGAAGTGCTCATATTTTTAATGATTACTTATTCATAAAATAATTATGAGTTTTAAAAAATATGCCTAAAGAAATTAGGTCTCTTATTACAATGCGTAATAAGATTATGTCTTTTGATGATTAAGCTTTTTAGACAATATGCCAATTAAAAAATATGCGTTTTGATATTTATGCTTTTTGAAAATATGCCATTGAATATTTATGCTTAACAAAATTAAGCCTTATGATATTATGCGTTTTGAAATTGTGCTATAAAATCATATGCTAAATGATGATTATGCCATTTAACAGTATGCGTTTCATGTTTAGGACAAATAAAGTTATGCGTTCCATTAGGTAATCTTTATTCGTGTATCGCTACATCGTCGGTTGCAACTGAATTTGAAAAAAAAATCATTTGATCATGATCATTATTGCTGTCTTATAGGAAACTAGAAATTTCCTAAGCTCTGTCAGTTTTCCCGTTCCCCTAGCAGTCGCGACGAAACCAATAGATTAACATTATGATTATGCTCATGAATGTTGCATGCGGTTGCAGCGTGCATTAGTGCAATTGGATGTAAGCAAACACTGGCTTAGTTAGGGGGACATAGGCCAAATAAACTGGCAGGCATATTTTTAAATTTAATGTCCTTATGACAAATATAGGGAATTGAATCGCCGATTGAAAAATGGCGTTGGATTGTGTAAGCTAGGCATAATGTCTTAGTTTATTTATGGCCTGTCTTCTGTTTGTTGTATAAATTTACCAAAATAGGTTTTTCTTCTTTCATATTACAAACTTACATTACGTTATTGCTTGTGATTTAATAATTGTTTTTTGACGTAATTCGCCGCTTGGTAAGTAAAGTAGGTAGTGTTAGTAAAATAAATTCGTCATGGTAGAGGAAAGCCATGAGTCTAAAAAATTACCAGTTTTCGTTTATAGACCATTCTATACATCTGTAAAAAGCTAACTGGTAAGTACCTACAATAATTGAAAAACATTTTATTTAGAGGAAACAAAAATAATTCTTAATATTTATTTGAGAAATATTTTTTATGAAAATGTAATAAATACGATGAGTGCCAATAATCTTACACAATTTGGTGACTAATATAATTATTTAATTCTTGAAAAAATTATCATGAGGTACCTATTATAAAATACTCCAGTTAAAGTCATCCCCCTAATTTAAAATTAGTTCTGGTCGAAATGAGTGTGGGTCTCACGCCCAGGCAATACCGCGCAGAGAGCCGCTCATCAGACGGCGTCAGTCGTCGCCACGTGTCGGTTCCGTCACGGCGCTGCTCCCACGAGGACCGACGTGGGCGATTCGACGCGGTTACGATTATTGGCATCATAGGTGATTGAGTATTGTTATGAAATTAAAGTGAGAAAGTTTTTGAGTCGCTACAAAAATAGCTAATTACGTCACTAAATCACGAATACTCTAACTAAGGCATCGTCATGGTTGATGATCGTACGTACAAGAAATAATAACACACATTTCTTTCATCATCATCATATCAGCCGCACGACACCCACTGTTGGGTATAGGCCTCCCCCAAGGATCTCCACGACAATCAGTCCTGCGCTGCCCGCATCCAGTGGCTTTCCGCGACCTTCACCCTCACGTCAGTCCACCTTGTCGGGGGCCTACCCACGGAGCGTCGTCCGCTGCGTGGTCACCATTCAAGAACCTTTCCGCCCCAACGGCCATCGGTTCTTCTCGCTATGTGTCCAGCCCACTGCCATGTTTCTTTATAGTTGAATTGAAGCATGCAAGTCATTCCGTGATACTTAGATTGAATGTATCATTGGGCGACGAAAACTAACTATAGGTACCTACTCGTAGATCAGTGGCCCTCCATGAGTTGATGCAAACTGTTTTCGCTACCGTAAACTATAGTTTTCTCTCTTTCACTTGTATTATAATGACTGTCAGCAGCATCGATATAAAAAATACAGTGGTGAGCAGTACATCCGATAGTTTTCAGTAGAAAAACAGTTTTCATCTAGTAGAGCTACAGAGCGTTTGATTGAACAGAATTTAAGGGTGCAACATAAAGCCACGAACATCTTGAACATCAAAGGTTTTTAAAAGGATTTATTATGATTGCACTTTCATGTTATCACTTGTAAAGGTACACCTACATGTTCATAGATTTAATATTTTAAATCTTAGCTTGTGCTAACTTCTTCACCATTTCAGTAACTTCACCTAAATGCGCAGTTTAGCTTTGCAAAACATCTTACTTAAATAAAGCAGCATTAAAGTTTATACTCATTTGTTACGAACGTGACGGTAATAAAAAAAAACAAAAATAATTTTTCACTTTCCATTAAACTTAAAAAAAACTGTGGCCTTGTCAATACATTTGAGTCATTGTGACATTATAGTTCCAGCTAATAACTCCAAAAGCCACTTTATGAAAGGAGGCCAATTCGATTCCATAAAATGCAGCAAATCATACGTTTGAAACCGTTAATTCATCTAAAAAAAGAACACAATACTACAGAACCAGGCAATTTGTAGAAACCGATTTCAATAAACTCCTAACGTAACGAAATAAAGTTCACTTTCGTTGTAACAAAACTGACCTACAATTTAAAGAAAAAGAACTCGAAAATATTTTGACATATTCCCACAAAAAGGAATGACGAGCACAAAAGTAATTTATCAATTCATCTTGTAATTATTTAAAAAGGTTTTATGCTCAAGGCCACGCCCTATTCCTTTGAGGAAGGCGTCCCGAACTCTGATTGGTCGACGATAAAGACTCGTGCGCAGGTTCTACTTTTAGAAACGAAAATAAGTTACGTGCATTTTGTGGCTTGTAAATATTTCGGCGTAAACCATTATGCGTTATAATATTTTTTCATGTTGTTTAGTTGGTGTAAGTAGATCACTCGTCGGTTGCCATTACGGTAATCGATATTCTGATGGGATGTCAAGGTTGTCTGTATTATGAGTTAAAATAGAATGTTGTGGATACCGTGATATTTATTCACCTATGGAAGAGTAACAATCTTTAACCGATTGTGGTTCTGACTTAAGAGATCATTTTAGGGTTCTTTTCGGGGATAACTTAACTTCAGGGGTACCTAAGGTTTAACTCGAGAGATCTCTACATTAATTTTAGAAAAAAAATATCTTGACGTTGTTAAAGATTGATATAGGTACTAATAATTCGATTACTCAGATAACCTTAATTTATTTCAAATTTAAAAGTCTACTGCAAGAAGGTAAGGGAATGTTAAATAAAATAGTAAGTACCTTTTAAAAGTAATTTTGTATTAAGATCTTAGGTGTGTTAAAGATTATTTAAAGTCTTTATGGAAGCTTTAAACAGAGGTAACTACTTAGGTATAAATATTTCAGTGCAAAACTTATATTAAATAGAATTTGCTTCCACATTTCCAAGTTAACGATCAGCTTCATAAAACCATGTTTAATATCTTTCATAGGTAGATATTTTTAATGTTTTTCCTTTTTATATTTATAAATCTGCTTAGAACATGAAGGCATCATACTAAAATAATGCAAAATTTTATTTCACTTACGAAATATAGTATTTTCTATTTAAAAAGTCTTGGCAACAAGTTTGTTAGAAAGTAAGTAACAACAATTTTATTAATGATCAGCCCGTTTTCCATTTCTCTCTTTTTATAAAGAGTTCTGACTTTTACACATTGCATTCAGTTACATATTATTTCACCAAAGTTACAAAACGAAAAAGCTCTTATTTCAGCGTGTCGATTGAGAATCATTTAATTCGTCCATTGTTTAAATGTATTCACAAAGCCGCCGATACGATAACATCTCCCAGACACAAACTTATCAAACAGATGTATCTCGTTCCTCTTACGCCGGTATTCCATTAAATCCTCATTGTAACTCGTAATATAATAAAGAGCATTTTTCTAAAAATGTTTTCAACTTCTGCACTTGACGATCCGAAAAGGTTTTTATCGCCTGTCAAATCTGACAGTTCGACGGCAGCTATTGTGGCCAATGGCGGCTTCTACTTTGAATTTGGAACGTTTTTATTTTTCGAAAAAGATGCTATTGTTTTCAACCGCTATCTGTTGTCTGTGGTTAGTAATTTTTTTAGTCACCTATACATTATTATACGTTTTTTTAACTAACTTATATTTTTTTACCCGACTGCAAGAGGGTTATGTTTTTCGCGCGTATCTTGTAAGTTTGTATGTAATTATATTAATTATATCGTATTCTTTATTACCTCATATCTTTCAAACGGCTGAACAGATTTCCATGATTAGCATATCGTTAGATTTGTCTCGTCAGCCCAAGTGTTCTTAAGAAGGTGGCGTTATATAAAAACCAACATGGCGGCTGTACGGTGCTATTATACGTAGCGGAAAAAAAAATTTTTGTTTTAGAATACTGCAATATGGATGTCAAATTAAAGAGCTTATTATAAGGATTTCAAAAAGGTATATCATATAAATAATAACTAAAAATAAATAAATTAAAAAATAAATTAAAAAAAAATAAAATGCCGCCTGCCTAAAAAGACAAGTCAACTGAAAAGATGGAAACAAGATTAAATATTTAAAGCAACATTATAACATGCAGTCGGAGGCATATAACTCAAATCATTCATAATGTCACTTTCTTTATGCATGCCTCCGACTGCATGTTATAATGTTGCTTTTAATATTTAATCTTGTTTCCATCTTTTCAGTTGACTTGTCTTTTTAGGCAGGCGGGTTTTTATAATTAAGTATATAGGAAAAGACAACGGTTCGTACTTTTTTCTCCTCTGTTTTTCTATGAAGCCTATGAAAAGCTTTAGTACGTCAATAAATAAATTGATGAAAAACATGCAAATTCATTTCGCCGTCTTTTCTATAATGATTTTGTCGAATACTACCGGGTGAATACTACTACCTTATTACGTGTATAAAAAACATAATCTTTTTATATAAGACTCAAATAAGAACTTGACAGTGGCAATTATCACTTAACAGTCACCTTGAGGCATTAATTAGATTGCTACTATGTCATTAGTAAGTATGCATTTGAAACGGAATTGAAACCTAATCATTATAATTATTGTCAAAAATAAATAATTATTTCTACTAGTAGTGTCAAAACTGTGAAAGTAAGAACAGCTGGACCAAGTTTTTGTCACCACTAAACAAGAACAGTTTTTATTTTTTATTTTTACCAGTAACAAAACACACACTCACAATGACAATAAAGTTACACTAACATTTTTGAATAACATACACGAGTTTCCTTCACAAACTGTCTCGAAATTAACCACACGAAAATGCCCTCTAATTTCGTGTAAAAAAAGTTAAAAGCATTTTCTGCCACTCATCGGAAACCTAATTTAGTTGCGACTCATCACTTTTGATCCGACCATCCGACCGAACGTATTTTGACGGCCATTTTAGTAAGAGATATGCTAAAAGCTTCGGGGTTAGATTGTATTTATAATTTTATTTCCTTGTGTAGGTAGTGAGTGGGCTATTTTTGGTATTTTTAGTTCACGGTGTAAGTTACGTGGAAAGTTTAGACGGATTATTTTCAGGAACTTACTGAAACTATCATTGGTTAAATTTAAAATTGGAGTAAAAATATACCTAAGTACCTTGGCTGTATGAAAGGTACTTGCCTCTTATTATTTTGGAAATGAGAATTTGAATGACAAAAAGAAATAAAGAACCTGAACTATACTAACTAAGCTATGAAAACATCGGTATTAGAAAAAAATGGAACGAGTGGTAAGAAAATATAATACTAAGTTTATTCGAATAAATATATTTTGACCTTGACAAGTTTCTGATGAAGAAAAATATATTACCCACAGAATGATTTTAGAAACAATATCTTATTTTGCAATTTGCACCCATTTCAGATCTTGAAATTCTTCAGTATCGAACACTAAAACGTTATTATGAAACTGAATTTCAGACCGGCTAGTACCATCGGCGAGTGTTTGCCCCGAAGCAATATCATTCAAATGCCGACTCATATCCTGCCCCCCCCCCCTCTCTCCTTCTTCAGCCACCCATAACCCCCTACTTTGCATTGGGTCCACCAATCCCAAATCTATTGCTTAAATTCCTCTCAAGGGGTAGACAGTCGAGTGTCAATAATAAATGTATAGCTTATATTATTTATCTTTTTTAAGTAATGTCAAAAACTAGTTATATCGGAATCACAACGCGCCAAAAATGCTGTGAATGGCGATTTAATAAAATCTGAAAGTGACTTCACACATTATACCGAATTACGTTCATAAACTCAATTTAATACAGTGATAATAATAACTATTAAGTAATAATCGGTTTCTATGCACTAGGTAAGTAATTTTTATCTACTTAGCTAGGCATATCATTATGTTTAGACCAATTTACATTATGGCGTGAAAGCGTACCTACTAACAGACAGAGTTACTTTCACATTTATAATATTAGTATGGATTATGAACTCCCTACTTTTGATGCCCACAAACAATATTAAAAGTCACGGTAAGTGCTTGGCCTTCATGACATGTCACCTGCCGTTACTGTTAAGTGACGTTGAGGTCAAAGTTGAAAGCGCACTGGACCCGGAATCCTCAACCACTGATGGAACTAACCTAACTGCTGGTCGGAAGTATCAAATCCTTTTGACAAGCTTTGCCTAATAGGCCTAAAGAACATGTCTTGATTATTTATTTACCTATTATTATGATTCATTATAAAACTTTAGTACGTTCCCAGTTAGAATTTGCCATACCGGTATGGAATCCTTTATACAATAAGTATAACGATATGATAGAAAGTGTGCAACGCTAATACTTGAGATCCATGCATTATTATTGCTCATATATATGTTTCACCAACTTTTGGATAAGTATGATCTACTTACCTTGCAACATAGACGGTAAGCTTCTAGAATGTATGGTACTTTATGGTATTATTCACAACAAGTTCGTCTGTACTGGGGGGCTACTCAAATGGCCACTTTTCTATTTGTTCGCTAACTTAAAAATTAAAAATAAGCCATAAACACCAAAATAACGTGTCGTAGGCTTGTCAATTCCATACAATACAACATTGTCTGTGATTTAAATAAACTTGCGACGTCTTAAGCTTTAAGTTAGCGAACGAATAGAAAAGTGGCCATTTCAGTAGGGGGGCTGAGCTGACAAACAGACTGTGTTATGTTATATTATGTTGTGCCTAGAACCATTCACGTGCGAGAAGTTCGTACCCGTAAGTTGTTCGCTGTCGGTAGTTGTCGTACTAATGCAAGTAAACGTTCACCTCTGCGACGCTTATCTGAAAATTATAACTCATTTTTTTCTAACCGCTGACATATTTACACCCTCTGATGTGCAATTCAAGCGTTCCACCCGAAGTGTATTAAAATTACTTGATTGATTTTATTGTAATGCTTGGCCTAGTGTTATAGTCGTCTGGTAAGGCTTTATATCTTGGATATTTTGTTGTTTAAGTATAATGTTTATTCTTGTTGTTGCTTAGCATCCCACTGTCTTGTTAACTCTTTATCTCTTTTGTAGTAACATGTGATTAACGGGCTTGACTGCATATTTGTTTAAATTTCATAAGAAATATTTTATTATTATACTTTATTAATATGTGTAGTTAATCTTTGGGTCTTTATTTCTAAAGAGAAAAAAAATATTATTCATTATACCTAGTATCTACCATGTTCTGTAACTAGTACTGTAACGCCAGCATAGTTTGAATAAGTATAACGCAGCCCCATAAATAGATGTCTATTTGCGCTCCACTCGAATTGAAGTGGCTGCGCGGGCGCCGCGCGCCGCCTGCTTTGATCTTGTGGGAATGCGTACGAGTAGGGTTACTGTCATGACAACACGTCACTGAACAAAAATATTTTTTTAAGGCTAAAGTATGACTTACCTATAACTGTTGTATAGACATATTGCTGTTACTCACTTTTATACAGTCAAATCAAATATAATAGGAACAGAATAAAAAGCAAAAAGGTTACTGAGATGCATTATATTGTAATGGTAACCGAAATTATACTCGTAGTATTTTTTAGATTACTTGAAAAGATTTCCAAATTTAAAAAAATAAATAACTTGGGTCACATTTACTTATGTGCTTTTGGGTGTTAAGTGTTAACCTGATGATTAAATCCCTTCAATTCAATGAGTCTCACTCAATACAGCATTCTTGTTTATAATAACTTAACATACATGCATGATACGTATAATAATTTGGTTAAGAATTTTTTTACGTTGACTGTGCTTAGTGCAAAAACTGAAAAAATATTGATATTTAATTTATTCGAATCGTGGGGGGGTGTTTACCACGGTAAAAGTCGGTGAAAATACAAAAAAAAAACAATATAAGTACAGACAGACGAATAAAGAACCTCCTCTTTTCTTGAAATCGGTTAAAAAAGATTGCATCAACCTTATCCCGATTTTCTTCCAAGTAACATGGTCACCCATCTTGAAAGACGCCGGTAGTATCAGCCACTTGTCTGCCGATATCCGTCGGTACGCCAGACCCCAATGTTCTCTAATTATCAAATCTACGCTCCCAGATTCGATGCCTGCGTCTGCTGCACATAAAGTGTAAAGAAGACACCATAACAAACATGGCACTTTCAGACGTAATACTGTGAGTATATTTTTTCGATTAATCCAATTTACTGTTTTGTAAAATTCAAGCATATTAGGTAGGTAATTTTCAGAAATTAAATAAAAGGGAGGTAAAGCACAATATATATTAGTAAGTAGTCTACTATTTTTCATCTGTTAATTTATTGCATAAACATTTTCGGCAAAAAACTTAGTAAAGTAGTTTCCGATTGGACGATTTTTGCGTGGTGGAACAACAAAATCTTTACAGAAACTTATTTTATCTAAAGGCCTGATAATGAAAAATAAAAAAAAAAAGAATATAAGTTAGAACTTCGTTTAGCTTTTTTAAAGTTGCTTAGCCATAAACAAACAATATCAGACATCATTTGATTATTGTATTGATTCTGTTTTCGCAATGGCACCATTGACTTTGAGTTGGCTGTTGGCCATTGTACTTACGTATCTCAAATAGGTAGGTACTCAATTTATCTAAGTTTTATCTACATTAACATGTCCTGCTACTTGAAAACAGTTTTCTCTCAGCACTGAATCGATAAAGTCAACGCGGCGATAACGGAACATGATAATTTTGATGTAGCTTTCGGCCTTCACAACTATCAACTAACTTAGTTACGAAACTTATCAACTCGGTAGCAAAGTGGAAATTGTATCTTACAGTGATTTACAGGAAGCACTAGTAGGGTTGTCAGAGCCCTGAAAAAAGGTAAATAGTGCCCAGGGTTGACACACTAGCACAGAATATAGTTTGCTGGTGGGTAGTATTATCAAACCCTTTTTTAAAGAAACTAATACAGATATATTCACTTCTCAAGCTTACGCGCTCACTAGACATGAAATAAAACACTTTTTAACGGATACTAGCGCGGTTTTATTGAATGTACTTTGGTATTTAGTTGGTATTTGGTTTGATTTTTGGTTTTTCCCGACGTTTCGGCACCTTTGCAGCTGCCGTGGTCACGGGGGACTGAAGCTACCCGTGAGCCTACCCTCAAGCGATGAATTTTTTATACGTTCAGAAATTAAAATTTAACAAAATTTTTAATTATTTTATGTTGATTTATAATTTAATTTTATGAATTATTTAATGCTAAAAAGAGAGAGAAATCTACTGAAACTACCACCATTTCATAAAATTGGGAGGCCCCTCCAAGAAAGAAATGGCGAAAGAAAACTTGGAGAGGGAGCCGACCTCCGTCTTTTGTATTAATTTATTTATTTGCAAAAGGAACTAACCGTATCATTAGATCTTACAGTGTGTGTGAGGGGCTTTAGCTTGTGAATGATGGGGTCCCAAGCTGGTGGAATTTTCCAACCATCATCTCTATTGAAATTAGGATATTTATTTATTTCGATAGCCTCGCGGAGCATTCTAGGGATAAATCTACGTTCCCTAGCAAGGATTTGGGGTTTGTCAAATCTAATATAATGGTTGGGCCCCTCAAAGGCGTGTTCACTCACTGCAGACTTGTTATCGCGCCTATGTTTCATGTCAGCTACATGCTCTTTGACGCGGGTCCCTATGCTTCTCTTTGTTTGCCCGATGTAGGAGAGTCCACAGTCACAATCTAGTTTGTAGACGCCTGCAGCTTGAAGGGGGATATTACACTTGACAGGTCGTAAGAATTGGTTGATCTTCTTCGGCGGCTTGAAGTAAGTTTTGATTGACGCTCGCTTCAGAATGTTTCCAATCTTGTCAGTGACACCCTTCAAGTATGGTAGGATGGCAGGTTGACGCTCTACTGTGGCTGGTTTGGCGCGTTTTCTGTGATTGAGGTGTGGTACTTGCAACTTGTTGTTACGCAGTACTTGTTGGACGTGCTGAAGCTCAGCAGTCAGGTGTTGTTTGTCACAGATTCCGCGGGCTCTCTGAAACAAAGATTTCCCTACGACGTTTCAGAGAGCCCGCGGAATCTGTGACAAACAACACCTGACTGCTGAGCTTCAGCACGTCCAACAAGTACTGCGTAACAACAAGTTGCAAGTACCACACCTCAATCACAGAAAACGCGCCAAACCAGCCACAGTAGAGCGTCAACCTGCCATCCTACCATACTTGAAGGGTGTCACTGACAAGATTGGAAACATTCTGAAGCGAGCGTCAATCAAAACTTACTTCAAGCCGCCGAAGAAGATCAACCAATTCTTACGACCTGTCAAGTGTAATATCCCCCTTCAAGCTGCAGGCGTCTACAAACTAGATTGTGACTGTGGACTCTCCTACATCGGGCAAACAAAGAGAAGCATAGGGACCCGCGTCAAAGAGCATGTAGCTGACATGAAACATAGGCGCGATAACAAGTCTGCAGTGAGTGAACACGCCTTTGAGGGGCCCAACCATTATATTAGATTTGACAAACCCCAAATCCTTGCTAGGGAACGTAGATTTATCCCTAGAATGCTCCGCGAGGCTATCGAAATAAATAAATATCCTAATTTCAATAGAGATGATGGTTGGAAAATTCCACCAGCTTGGGACCCCATCATTCACAAGCTAAAGCCCCTCACACACACTGTAAGATCTAATGATACGGTTAGTTCCTTTTGCAAATAAATAAATTAATACAAAAGACGGAGGTCGGCTCCCTCTCCAAGTTTTCTTTCGCCATTTCTTTCTTGGAGGGGCCTCCCAATTTTTTGAAATGGTGGTAGTTTCAGTAGATTTCTCTCTCTTTTTAGCATTAAATAATTCATAAAATTAAATTATAAATCAACATAAAATAATTAAAAATTTTGTTAAATTTTAATTTCTGAACGTATAAAAAATTCATCGCTTGAGGGTAGGCTCACGGGTAGCTTCAGTCCCCCGTGACCACGGCAGCTGCAAAGGTGCCGAAACGTCGGGAAAAACCAAAAATCAAACCAAATACCAACTAAATACCAAAGTACATTCAATAAAACCGCGCTAGTATCCGTTAAAAAGTGTTTTATTTCATTAATACAGATATATAACTAAAACTTTTTATTTTGTTTACATAAGTACATAGTGTTACATTGAAATTTCGCTATGAAGCATCTAGGTATATTAATTAACTTCATGCTAGAGTCTGTCTAAAAAGTCTGTTTACATGAGAAATTATTAAATTATTTATAAAAACTTATACTGGTAACCCTGTTGGTGCTGTCAAAATTCTAATTGTAAACATATTTATTTATTTTGATGGGTATTAGTGGGGTGGTTGGGGATTTAGGTGGGTAATAACCTTTGAAATTACCCGTGTAGGTAAACAGACTTTTTAGACAGACTCTATGGTATGGAGTAAGGGAAGTCCCGTGGAAATCATGAAATTATTTTCATTTATTTGAAACTACACAAAAAAGTAAAACAAATACTAAAATAAAATACTCTCGTTGCAAAATAGCAGATTTGACCTCCATTTTCTGTATCTATTATGAGTGATTCATTTACCAAAAGTATAGTGTGCTCAAAACTTGCGAACTCTCATGGGCACACAAACCCTAGTGGTTTTTGCTAATGAGTAACGTATAATATAATCTGTATTTATGTATGTCTTGAACAATAAATAAATAAAAAAAAAAACCTATCTATACCTACCAGCAATCATTGACCTATCTATACCCAATTTTTACCTTTATCGGCGGATCTAGAACTGGGTTTAGTATTCTTTCTGATGTCTTCAAATATACAACAAGAGCCTGAAAGGAATGTTCCCGAACAAAGTAAGGGACGTCCGAAACAAGAACAGGGAAACCAAAGAGTCGTCACAAGAAAGAACTAGAAATTAAGAAAAAAAATCTCTCAATGCTTAACCTGGATTGCAAGCACAGTAAACCCATAAAATATTTTTGACACAAAGATTCGAATGTTGGCTGTTTGTCCGTTCAATATGTTTAATCAAAAACCTTTTTTGCCAGAATTAAATGTGGTCATTTTTAGAAACTGGGAATATCTCTTTAGTTTAGCAGTGTAACGTGTGAAAATTTTTGGAACTATACTAATTTTTTGGTACTTTATATTAAAACACTAATGTAAAGATTTACAGAACGATTTGTATAAACATAATTAACAAAGTAGAGTAGTGAAATAAAAGCATACATAGAGCTTTAGAAATAAACATTTGCACTTCATTACATTTTGGCAAAACATGTAGGTACAACTACAACTATTTTTATGTTACCTATTATAAGGTCTGAATGTACCATGGGCAACAGCGTCGCTTAACCACTGCTAAGGTTAAAATCGCTTGCACGCCGCACCCGCTGTCACATACGTTTAGTTAGTTCGTGCAGGGGCGATACGCGCGCACACGAATTTTGTTGCTAACTGGTTAAGCACGACGCTGTAGCCCATTGTACCATATTTTATGCAAATAAATTATCTTTATCTTTACGTTATTAGCTGTAAGAATGAAAAATACAAAATAACAAATACGTTTGGAAAAGAGACGAAGTGGATTTGTTAGAACAACAAAAGTCATCTCTACGTAGGCGTAGCGAGGGGGAGGGGGAGGGAAATTTGGAGGTTCAACCCCTCACCCTACCCCCGAAATAAAGACGTACTTCGACCCCCCCCCCCCCCCCCCCCCCCCCCCGAAAAACTGGCCTGGCTTCGTCTCGCGTCTCTATGTATTTTTGTTCCACACCCCATTCCATTAAGAGAATTAAAAGCAGGAGGCGTCTAGCGCATCCACGGATCTTTACGGAACTTGACGCGGAGTGACTCGACGATCCGGAACGTCGCGAGTTCGATTTCTAGTTAGTGAAATGGGGGTTAGTGTTTTTATGTGATATTGAAAGTGGCTGAAAAGCATTCATAAAAATTATTCATTCTATTAATTTCACATTAATATCTTTAGGCTCACTAGGCTCGTAAACTCAACACATATTTGTAAACCGTTTTCACTAAGTACTAATTACTTACACTTACACGATCGTTACTAAATTTGTTATGACCCCCTAGTATATAAAATGTAGCTTGTGGTTAAATTTTATTGGCTTCACTAAAATATAATATGTAACTCACTTATATTTATTACAATGAGCTTTTGTTGTTACCCTTAATAAATAAATAAAAAAATACCTGTATTTAATAATTGTGCAAAAAAAAATTTAAAAATGCGAACTGACAAAAAAATTTACTTATCGGTTTTTTTAAATAGCCACTAAGTAACATATTTTCTTTTTGCGGTTCGCTTTTATTTAAAAATATATTATTTTCCCTGCTTCGAAACTACTGTTTTGAATTACAAAAATGGAAAATTAACATTGTTTTTTATCACCCACGCATAATTTACACTTATCCAAATGGAAAACATCGATAATATCCCAACGAGGTGGTAATAAGCAGCAGTTGCGCGCAATAGCGCGTGCGCACGCGACTGCGCGCCATATGCCGCGCGAGCGCGCGCTCATTATGTTGTGGGCTTTATTGATCTTCTTGTTGGGGGATGGGGAAATACTATCTTCTATACCAGCTCTTCTTGTCAGTTAAAAAAGTTGCGAAGTACTTAGTAGGAAAATATAGAACATAATTTCTATGTTTATTTGAATAAAGATTTTTTTCATACCAATAGCTAAGCTAGTAAGGAAAAGAAAATCGAAAATCCTAATTTCAGTTGTATAATGCAATCAAATTGACAATAGGCAGTGATCCGCTGCAACCTCTCTCGAAAAATGTATGGCAGAGAGAAAATGTTACAGATTAAAATGCGTCGTTTCGTGGTTTTGTACCTACTGCAAGCGCTCTAAAGTAAGTCACTTCAGGTATATATACATTTTTAAATTAATCGCATTGTAAAGTCACATTACCTAGGTGTTGCCGATTTCCTCGCGCTAATACGTGTAGCCCACTGACCTGCATATATTTACACTGGACAGGCTTATGTCAAACTGTTTTTGTGCCTATTTGATTTCCGCCATTTTGGCGCTGTAGGACGGTAGCGTGAGCATAGCGTGCGGGACATGGTACTAAAGTTTGAAGTCTGGAGAGACCATCACGGCAACTATTTTCTTATTGTACGTCAAAATTAGTTCTTTAGACGCACGCTAGTGGCGTTTCAAATGGGCACAAAAACTAAGCTGTCAAATCATACAGACAGCCAGTCCAGTTAAATAAAAAAAATTTTTTCATTTCAGTGACTAAGGGGGAGGAATTTATGGGGTATATTAAGAAAGTTATTTATGTTGTTTTTAAAAAAAAATACCTCAAAATTTAAATTTAAATTTCTAACTTATATTCGGGACCTAAGTACAGGAGTAAAGCAGATCGGTTACACCCAGTTTTAACCGGTTAAAACTAGCTTTATCCGCACTTCGTGATCAGCCGTAATATATCCATTACTCTATTACTTTCTACTAAAATTAAAGTTATCAAATAGGCAAGGTCTTTTGTAATAATAATTTGAATTTTATGTCTTCTGTTTTTATGCTAATCCGAAGTACTAACTCTGCTGCAGAGCTTTTATATTAAGTAATTTAATTTTAATTTGACCGTAAACTCTTAACCCAACGCGGAGAGTAAGGATTTTAAAATCTTAAGCTCTGTGGTTGCAATAATCCTAAACGTAACATTTTCCGCTCCCAACATTGATTGGTAGTAAAAGCCATCGTTCATACATTATTCTTTCATTACTCTGGGCCCCAAACAATCAGCGTCAATATGAAACCTCTCCCGTATTTATGGCAGCACTCGAGACCGGCCAAGCGTGAACCGCGCGCTCGCGCGGAACGGGGGACGAATTTTTATTACTGTTTTGTTTGGGCATCATTTTGCTAACTACTTCGACCTGATAATAAAAAGTGAGCAGTACTAATTTATTTTTTTACCTTTTTCTGCAATCTACATTCCCCGTGGAAGTAATTTTTGCCAGTGTCAAGTGTTGAATAGTTCAGTGGTTGATTGTTTCAGTTTACATTAAAATGCGGGTGCATAGCATTTCAATGCTTCTTGGAGCATTTGGTACCAAGTATCGTATATCAAGACAGTTTACTTGGTAAATTCTGCCGAGGTAGCCACTACTACAATAAAGTCTCAGCTTCACACAACCAAGATCGCGCCTATTTCAATTATCCCACATATTGTTCAGTTGCGTAGACACTTGTACCACAAAACTGCACCAATTTTAAGACACAATATCCACTATGAATCAATAAGCAAATAATTAAAATAGACACCGAACCAAACTCGACAAAATGGCGCCAAAAACTTTTACAATCCTTATGAAGCCAGCTTTGGATGTGATAGGTTTCACCAACAGCTATTATAGAAGGCTAAGATTAGGTGTAGCCGCACTTCGAGTGCGCCGTAACAGATATACAAATTGAAGATTATTGTGAGTAGAAAACTAGCCACCGAATTTCCAATCACTGTCTTAGTCACTTCCGTGGATATCTTCCACGCCAGCAGGCTCACTGTCGCGACTCGCTGATTGCGCCACGACGTGACACGCCACGCGCCACTCGCAGGGGTCGGGAATTAAAACTGGTCGCATCATTGAGCAAAACCTCATTTTAATCACTATTATGATTCGAGGAAGATTGTCAAGTTATTACTATGTAAGGTTGATTACACTTTTGGGTACAAATGGGGAAAAAATGCAAGTGCTTCTTGTAATTTAAACTTTACAAAAAGGTTATGCCTGCGACTTTATTAAATACAGCAGTGGTCACTGTAGGTGGTCATCCATGTACTTCGCTTAAAAAAAATTAACACCGGTTTCGTTATGGTAACTGAGACCTTGACAATTAAACCTGGTAACTGATTGGAATACCGCAGTAAAATTATAATTAAGCTAAATCCTTCATGAAGTTGAGTTTTTCTGAAGTTAAACATCCGACTAACCAACCATCAGCCATTTAAATGTCCCCACTGCTGGGGCGTAGGCCTTCCTTATGGGCGGATAAGAAGGATGGGCCATAACCCACCACGCGGGCCCTTTGCGGACCCTATGCGGATGTTAACGACTGCAAATGCAGCCGAAACCAACAATTTAACGTGCCTTCTAAAGCACGGAGGAGCTCAAAATAATAATTTTTTTGCCACCCATCCCATGACCGACCCTTGCGAAAGTTGCTTAATCTCCGCTATCGCTAATGGGCCAGGCGCTATATCACTGCGCCACCGAGCTCCTCGCACTTGCACCGTATCAAAAATCTCATATTTTTTAACCGACTTCAAAAATTTGAAAAGGAAGAAGTTATCTATTCGTCGCGTATATTTTTTTTATTTATATGTATGTACACCGATTACTCGAAGACGGCTGAACCGATTGAAATGATTTAAACGTTATTACATTAGGTAAAATTCCAAGTTGGTCCCATTTATTAAAATTTTGAAATCGGTTCAGTACTTTTAAGTAATCTTGAAAAAAGCACGAAAATAGTGTGATTTTGTGTGAACTACCTCGATGATCAGTCGTATATCTTCTTTGTTTATGAACTGAATAAGATAATTATTTTTTTGTTGAAAAAGGGATATCTTAAGTGTAGTTCTTTAACCGACTTAAAAAAGGAGGTTCTCAGTTTGACCCGCATGTATGTATGTTTCTCCGCGATTAACTCTCGTTTGGCTGAGCCGATTTTTCTACCTAAATAATATACCTACAGTACCTAATACAAGAGGTACCTACACTAAAAATTAAAAAATAAAAAATTGTTTAAAAAAACAAAAAGCTGACTTCAAAAAACTTACCTCTAAAAAGCAAGAAACAATATTCGTAATAATAAAACACGTCTATTGAAGTCGGGTGTGGCTTTTAGAATAAAAAAAAGGAATTTGTACTCCAGTCCAGCCTCACCCGACTTCAATAGACGTGTTTTTATTATTACGAATATTATTTCTTGCTTTTTAGAGGTAGGTTTTTTGAAGTCGGTTTTTGTTTTTTTTTTTAATCATTCTGTGCATGGTGCACTAGCATTTACCTTAATTATGATTGAATTAGATAATCATTACTGCAACTAACAATTCCACGCACTCCAGCATACCAAATGACGTCACAGATGACACAGTATCATGATAATTGATGACGCGTCACCTCCGTGGACGTGACAAATAGATATGCGTGACGAATGCTGTTGATCCGGAATGAGCATCATTATTGTAATGTATTGTAATCACTTGATAAATATGAAATCCATTATTGTCAATAAGGTTTGACAGAAGTTGTCAGTTTTCTATTTTAAGACAAATAAAACCTGGAAATGTAAAAGAAATAAAAGAAAATTACTCGTATAGTTAGGTTGTGGCTTAGGTAAACAATCAATATTGCTTTGTTTTTCTTTCTTTCATTCAGGTTCACTTTTTTTTCAAATGCCTTAAATAATCTTACCACAAACCAAAACGACTACAATTACAAAAGCACTAGGTTCGATTCCTAGGAGGGAATCGAACCCAGGGCCCCCACAGAGTAAACAAAAACCGGCCAAGTGCGAGTCGGACTCGCGCACGAAGGGTTCCGTACCAAAAAAGCCAAAAAAAAAATACGTTTGTTGTATGGGAGCCCCCCTTAAATATTAATTTTATTCTGTTTTTAGTATTTGTTGTTGCAGCGGCAACAGAAATACATCATCTGTGAAAATTTCAACTTTCTAGCTATTACGGTTCATGAGATACAGCCTGGTGACAGACAGACAGACAGGCAGACAGACGGACAGCGGAGTCTTAGTTTCGTTTTTCCCGTTTTTACCCTTTGGGTACGGAACCCTAAAAAACTTTCTGCGTCATACACGGGTGGACGAACCACAGACCTCAATAGCGGTTATTGAACACAAAATAAACAAAAATATAAATTCTGTGTAAAAAAAGCATTTAAGTATATTTTGTGCAAGTAGATAATGAAAGGTACTAAAGTATCACCCCAAAAGCCTAATCACCGCCCTAGGGTGATCATGTGATGAGCAACCCTTTCGGATCGTGTGGCAATTAACTGATTGCCTGCAGAACCCCGAACGGCTTACGAGTACGGAACACAATCCGGCAAATTAATTCGCCTTCATTTAATTAATGAATATTGCAACTTATGTAAAACTTTCAAATTATACGTGTTACAAAATAACCCCTAATCCTACTAATATTATAAATGTGAAAGTTTGTGGGTTTGGATGTTTGGATGTTTGTTCCTCAATCACGCAAAAACTACTGAACGGATTTGGTTGAAATTTGGCACACAGATAGTAGATAGCCTGGATTAAAACATAGAATACTTTTTACCCCGATATTCCCACGGAAACAGAGACCACGCGGGTGAAACCGCGGGCGGCCGCTAGTGCTAAATATGGATAGGGACCATCAAACTGAACAACATTTACTATGGAACCAATTCTGAAATCACGAAAAAAAAACAGCTTTTTCATACATTTTGATATTTTCGTTATTAATTTTTATATGAAACAGCTGATTTTTTTTTCGTGATTTCTAGAGTTGGCCCCATAGTAAAAGTTGTTCAGTTTAATGGTCCCTATCTAATTAGGCATTGGGGATTATTTTGTAACACGTTGCATATTATACTAACAAAGGTAGAGAGTTTCGGAAAACTTACTATATAGAAAAAAAAAACTGCCCCCCTACTCAAATGGCCACTTTTCTATTCGTTCGCTAACTTAAAAATAAGCAATTAAACGATCAAGTCAGACGTCGCAAGTTTATGTAAATCACACAGACATTGTCGTATTGTATGGAATTGACAAGCCTACGACACGTTATTTTGGTGTTGATGGCTTATTTTTAATTTTTAAGTTAGCGAACGAATAGAAAAGTGGCCATTTGATTGAGTAACCCCCCTGGAACGCTTAGTTCGAATTACCATTGCGTCTATGTATCCGTTGTTCTATTTTGTCGCACCTAACTTACAACAATAACCCTCGTATCGTATCTATACAAGTAAAGACTTGAGTAAAACTTGTGAATTTCCAATGCTTCTAATATTATATTCACATGCAACTCTTAATTAGTATAATCAATCTTAAATACACTAAAACTGCATTTAGTACGCTAGTAATATAATAAGTCTATGTTATTGCACGTGAATAATAGAAGCATTTTTGAAAATGGAATGTTTTACTCAAGCCATTTCTTACTCGTCTACTTATATACGATACGAGGGTAAATGACGTCCAAGCTATTTTTGTTTGGAAAATTAAAAATCACTCTTTTATAAACAGTTATGTGGAAATGTAGTTTTCTTCCAGCCTCACATGACTGCTGGAAGTCTATAATTTACAACAAGGCGTCGGTGCAAAGGTTAGTCCGAAGGGAGGCGCCGATCTGCAACTTACATAAATATGCTTTTACCGCCCGCCCGCCTGCGCTCCCCGCCCTGAGAGGGCGCGGTGTTACAACAGAATGTGTGTGTACTTCGCTTGTAGAGATAATTACAACTTCTTGGTGTTAAGTCTCATAAAAATCTTTTCTCAGAGAATTCTACATTTCCATACTGCAACAATCAAAGTTAATATTCCGTAAACTTTTTCTCCAACTTCGGCGGCTTTTTTATTCTTAAACTAAACGTGCAAAACCAAGAAGGACATCATTCTCTACCTAGAGCCTAGGTAGTTCTTTCTGATTCTCAAGCTTTCATGGAAAAATAGAGACAGACTATAAAGAACTTGCGCTAGATATTGTTATTTATGCGGATCCCATTGTATCGATGATACTGAAATTTATGTTTAGATAATCTTGTGTTTGCTAAAATCAAATCAAAGTCAAAGTCAAATAAGCTTTATTCAAATAAACTTAATAATTAAGTACTTTTGAATCGTCTATATTTTCCTAACTATTATAAAAGATATAAATAACGTACTCTCTACAGTGTTTTTAACTCCACTGGACGTCCCATTGACGGGACAACGGAAATAAGTTGGAACCAAATGACGTGATGATACTGAAACAGGTGTTGCTAAAACTGGAAACTTCTCCAAGGAACGTAGGTCGAAAAACGATTTTTTTCGCCTTTTCATTGTAAGTCGGTCAGCTGACCAGATACATTTTGTATGGGAGTATGAAAAAATTTTAGTTTTTAGATTCGTCACGTCTGTCTGTCTGTCTGTCTGTCCGTATGTCACAGCCACTTTATTCCGAAAGTATTAAGACTACACAGTTGAAACTTGGTAGGTAGATGTATTCTGTTAACCGCTTAACGAATTTAATACAAAAATAAGAAAAATAAAAGATTAAGGGTGGGCTTTCCATACATGGAACTGAAACTGAAAAAATTTTTTTTCTTCAAACCAACACGTGTTGGGTGTCTATAAAAATGACATTGAGGTTCTTAAGACAACTTTTTCTCAAAGTCAACCGTTTGAAAGATATTCACCGCCAAAGTGGTAAATTTAACTTTTGAAATAAGAGAGTTTAGTTTATCGACCTATGTTCGATAGAGAAAGTTGTTTAGTTTAAGCAACACTAGCGCCTGTTTCAGCATCATCACATCATTTGGTGCCACCTTATACAACGTGTTAATTCATTAATTAATTAACGCAAAATGAGAAAACCGTTTCTTCGGACCATCAAACTGAACAACTTTTACTATGGGACCAACTCTGAAATCGCGAAAAAAAAATCTGTTTCATACAAAAATTAATAAGTAACAAAAATATAAAAACCAGCCAAGTGCGAGTCGGACTCGCGCACGAAGGGTTCCGTACCAAAAAACGGCAAAAAAAACACGTTTGTTGTATGGGAGCCCCCTTAAATTTGTATTTAATGATGTTTTTAGTATTTGTTGTTATAGCGGCAACTATAACAACAAATACTAAAAACATCTGTGAAAATTTTAACTGTCTAGGTATCACGGTTCATGAGATACAGCCTGGTGACAGACAGACAGACAGACAGACGGACAGCGGAGTCTCAGTAATAGGGTTTTTACCCTTTGGGTACGGAACCCTAAAAATGTATGAAGCAGCTAATTTTTTTTCGCGATTTCAGAGTTAGTCCCATAGTAAAAGTTGTTCAGTTTGATATCCGAAGAAACAGTTTTCTCATTTTGCGTTAATTCATTAACACGTTGTAGGTATGTAAGTAGTAAGTACTTCTAGCTAATTTTATTAACCCCATGTTGACAGACACATACTTTCGTCGCCGCCTGTACCTACCCCATCACGTTAAGCCTCCTAACACTCAGGGACATGTGGTCGCATGAAATTTTTACCGTCATCCCCAGAATTTGCACCCCGAATTAGACCTACAACAACACGACAATGGCCGCCGCTATTCCGTTGGTATAGAGTTGAAATTCGCAGTGAACACTGAGTATGATGATGGAGCCGTACCGTATCTGATGTGTTTATAGTCCCGTGTGAATTTTTGAGTAGGTATTTGAAGGAGAAAATTTTCATAGGGAACAAAATCATTTCATAATTTCGTAAGGTTGAATTTCAATAGTTTAGAGAACACATTGTTTTTCTTTCAGTTCTGGGGCCGTGCCGGCTAACGAATCGATTATCGAAAAGTCTGCCGAGTTTCAACTTAAAACAGAAAAATCTAAGTAAGGAATTTCGTCTTGTACTTTCTGTTGACGTAATTTGGAAGATATCGATGTTCGTGTGACATCATGAATTGGGGTTCGCCATTTTGGCCCAATTGGGGCTCGATTTATCTGTTTTAATTTGAAACCCGACAGACTTTTCGATAATCGATTCGTTAGCCGGTACGGCCTCTGGTAGGCTAAGTCCGTTACCTAAACAATTAAAAAAATTACACAATTCAAAAATAAATTGAGTTGTAATTCCGTTAAACATATTCGTTTTATAAATTGATATACCTAAAATGGTATAACGAAAGAGACAGCATTTTAGGATATCCTGAAAACTACTGACCCGATTTCATAATTACAAAGAATGAGACCAACTTGGAACCAATACAATAGAGACCTAGGTACTTAATTTTAACTTTTGATGGATGGAGTCTCATTAAAATATTTAACTTTGTAATAATAACGACATTCGAATGGTCACATTCATGCCCCTCCCCTCGCAACATTAGTCATATTTAACCGCACGCGCATTTGCCCATCGCAAGTTAATCTCTGCGTAATTGCTGGCTAGTGACGTCACTCGCCAGGTGTCGCTCTGTTGGACGATACATACGGGAGAGAAGATTTCTAATTTTTTGGATAATATTTTATTGACCGAACGAGTGCGAAGCGCGAGCGAAGCGTCTCTGCTTGGACAAAAATGCTTTCATAGGGCCGTTTTCTTCTCTATAATAGGCCGCATTTCTCAACAGATTCTCGTGAGATTTTGAATGATATGAATGAATAGAGGGGATGCCACATTTACGAAAGTCGTCTATTTACGATTCCCGTTGGACAAGAGAGTGCTCCACCTACAACCGGTATCATTGTCTTCAGCATGATCTCCTGAACAAGAATACAGCGGTTGTCGCATTATAAAGTGGTGGAGGGGGGAGGGGTGGAGGGAAGAGATGCGGAAGTCGGGTATCGGAAATGGGTTGATTTTCTCAACAACCACTTGACCGATTTAAACAAATAATGTGTCTTAGGGTAGGTAATATCTTTGACAACATATTTTTATTTGCAATGGTTTTTGTAAATACTATAGTTTATTAAATAATTAGAAAAAAGTTGAAATTCAAACAAAATCATTTTTAGTTTTGTAGATTTGAAGCAGTAAATTAAAATAAAGTGCAGAAGTACATATAGTACAAAGTACTACGTAAAATTGCCACAATCATTGGCTTGCTGTCTGTTTTTTAGTTTTGAAATTTGGCTGGAAGACAACAAAATTATCATCGATATAGTGCGGGAGGTTACTGTCCGAATAATATGGAAACCGCTTTAACGAAAGTCGTCTAATGACGATTCCCGTCGGACCGAAGAGTTCTCTACCGACAACTGGTATCATTGTCTTCAGCATGATCTCTTGAACAAGAATATAGTGGTTGTCGCATCATAAAGTGGTTGAGGGGGGAGGGAGGGGAGGGAAAAGATGCGGAAATCGGGTATCAGGGTTTGGATAATTTCTCAGCAACCGCTTGTCCGATTAAAACAAATAACGTTTCATATGGTAGATAATACCTGTAACAACATATTTTATCAAACAATGTTTTTTGTAAATACTAAATTTATTACAAAAATAGAAAAAAAATGAATTTCAAACAAAGGCTATTTTAGTTTTGTAGAATTGAAGCAGTAAATTTAAAGAAAGTACTATGAAATTAAAACTATGAGGATTTGCCCCAGAAAAAAAATATTTATACATAGCACAATTGTTCCACTATATGAAGTAATAAACTTGCTAAACATTTTTATCTAGTAACTATGCTAAAAAAATTTTTTGGGTCGCGTGGCGAAATGTTTTTTACCATTTTTTTTCTAAAATCCTCCACAGAATTAAAACTATAAAGATTATCCTCGGAAAAAAATACTGGTGAATAGCCCAGTTATTCCAATATATATAAAATAATAAACATGTTAAACATTTTTGTCAAGTAACTATGTTAAAAAATATTTTGTGCCGTGCAAACTCGTTTAAACATAACTTTGCAGGTCCACCGTGTTATGTGACACAAAACATTTTTAAACACAGTTACTAGACCAAAATGTTTGATAAGTTTATTAATCTACATAGCGGAATAACTAGTCTATTTACTGTAATTTTTTTTCTGGAGATAATCCTCATAATTTTAATTCTGTAGAAGATTTATGGAAAAATGATATGTTAGAAAAAATTTCACTGCGCGATAGAAATCATTTTTTAACATAATTTCTAGACAAAAATGTTCAACAAGTTAATTTTTCTAAATAGTGCAATAACTAAGCTATTCACCAGTATTTTTTTCTAGGGCAAATCATCATAGTTTAAATTCTGTAGAGGATTTTCGAAAAAAAAGTTGTAAAAAAAATTTCGCCACGCAACATAAAACATTTTGTAGACTAGACAAAAATATTTAACAAATTTATTATTATATATAGAAAAATAACTGGACTATTCACTATTATTTTTTTATGGGGCAAATTTTGATAGTCTTAATTCTGTAAAGGATTTTCGAAAAAAAAAAGATAAAGAAAATTCGCCACGCAATAAAAACATTTTTTTTAACAGAATTACTAGACAAAGATGTTTAATAAGTTTATTATTCTATATAATAGGATAACTGGGCTATTTACCGTTATTTTTTTCTGAGGCAAATCTTCATACTTTTGATTCTGTAGAGGATTTAAGAAAAAAAATGGAAGAGAAAATTTCGCCACGCGACACAAAAAAAAATTTTTTACTAGTTACTAGACAAAAATGTTTAACAAGTTTATTATTCTATATAGGGGAATGACTGGGCTATTCACCGATATTTTTTTTCTGGAGCAAATCTTCATAGTTTTAATTACATAGTAGTTTATTTCAATTTACTGCTTCAATTCTACAAAACAAAAAAAATATTTATTTGAAATTCGTATTTTATCTAATATTTCATAAACTATAGTATCTACAAAAACTATTGTATGATAAAATCTGTTGTTAAGGATATTACCTACCATATGACAGTTTATTTTTTTAAATCGAACAAGTGGTTATTGAGAAATTAGCCAAACTCTGATAACCGAGTTTTGCACCTTTTCCCTCCCCCTCCCCCTCCCCCCTCCACCACTTTATAATGCGACAACCGCTATATTATTGTTCAGGAGATCATGCTGAAGACAATGATACCAGTTGTCGGTAGAGCACTCGCTTGTCCGACGGGATTTCAATTTTGAAGGCCTGGCCTCTCCTCTAGAATGAAAATTAATGAAAATTTATTTGCAAAAGACATGGTTTTACCATGTCATGGTACCATGTCATGACAGATTTTTTCCTCGTAGCGACATCTATTAAATTCTTTTTTAAACAACACACAATTTGAGCTACTTTTTGATGCACAAACGCGAGGTCTACAGCTCACTGAGCCACTAGTTCATAGTATGGGGGTAAAACTAGGGTTTCCTAAGATAACGGTGCCGTCATATTACGGCCGTAATTTAGCGGCGTAGAACGTTGTCTATGTAAACAGTACGGCGCGCCGTAATATGACGGCAGACTGTCATCCTAGGAAACCTTAACTTAACATAATCTTGAAATTCTGCTATCATATTATGGAACCATCCATCTACTTATTACTACCATACCTGCGATGCATCCTAATAATACAAAACTAATATTATACTGTGCTAAATACTTTCAAAACAATAGGTAGTAGGTAGGAGTGCAAAAATACCAGCGGCAAAGGGTAAATACCAGTGGCAAAGGGTCCATACAAGCCGTTTATTATCGGTTTAGCTTTTAGAAATCCCACCCCACCGATCCACTAGGTACCTATGTCATTTTTGTAAAACGGCCTGCATTCGCCACATTTTCACTCATCGCCACTGCACTAAAAATAAAACCGTATAATAAAAATGCTGTTATAGTATGGATAGATAATAAACTTACCAATCACTGTACAATACGAGCTCAAAAATGTACCTACCTTTCCTTCTAGGAAACGAATCCTCACCTAGACACTGACAGATATCCAATAACAATTAATGTTAAAAGATTTCGTCCGTTTCTTTCGAAGAAAATCCGTCCGCAATTTTTTTGTTATGAAACACCTATGAAATCTTTATAGCAGTGTGTCCCATTGAGTAGGGTGTAACATAGATCATGCGAGAAGACACAGGGTGCTGTTTGTTTTCGCAGTGACGATACCCGATACCGCTCCGGCCAGGAATATCACGTTACTACTGTTTGGACAGATGATGGACTCTTTGTACTGTATCTGTGAGTAAAATGTGATGTTTCGGTATTTGCAGAAAGCGTGCGCTTAAAATCGTTGGGTTTGTTGTTAACATTTAACTCAGTAATTATTAGAATTAGAATATTTTTCAGGCCTTGTTGACCTAAAAATCTAACAAAATAATTCCACGTTTTTACTTTTGGCTGTAGTTTAGTACGAGTAGGTATCTAGGCATCGTCGAATTTCGAAAATCTTTTTCTAAATCAAACACATTTTTCATATTTTGATGTAGAAATAACTTTCAAACTTATTCAAAAACTAACAAAAAGATGGTCTCACATCAGTCAGACAGTATTGAAATCTGTGCCTTTTTATCCTACTTATTGGGAAATTGGACGGAGTATTTTTAAACCAAACGCAAAGTTCTATTTGTAATTTTTGACCGGTCTACTGTCAGCTGTCTTTTTGTTTAATAAAAACGCACCCTGTATTCAAATCAATAGCGACACGCGTCCATCTAGTTAATTACCAGGGGCGCGCATCCCCGGTTGACTTCGGAACACCCTGTAATCACTTTACTATTATCTTCCAAATGTTTTCCCTTTTATGAGCTGGCGTGTGTATGATTATCGGGAGCGACAATAAGTCAATAGTCGTGTTTCATAGATTGAGCAGTATTACACAGGGTTAATTCTAAAACACCAACAACCTCACAAGAGTAGATTACATACTAACATCATAAGTAACAACATTTGTTCTACGACTTTTCCAAAAACAGACAGGGAAATTTCCACTTTTCTTACAAAACTCGATCAGCTGTTCGGACATTTGTATGGAAAGTCGATTATTTTTTGTCTCTTTTCGAAAAGTCGTAAAACAAATGTTGTTGTTTATTATGTTAGTTAGTAATTTACTCCTGTGAGGTTGTTGGTTTATTAAAAATAACCCTTTCTGATCACATTGCCTAAAAAGCAAATAGACTAAGAGGGCAAAATGACCAAAACGCAGAATGACTAACTTACAGAATGACTAAAACGTAAAATGTCTAAAATGCAGAATGGCTAACTTGCAGAATGACTAAAACGCAAAATGTCTAAAATGCAGAATGACTAACTTGCAGAATGACTAAAACGCAAAATGTCTAAATGCCTACTTTGCCTTTGCCTATGCATTGTTTACAATGCCTGCTGGTCCACCCCCCTCGAGCCCCCTTTAAGCCCCCTCGAGCCCCCTCAAGCCCCATTGATCCCCCTCAAGCACCCCTCGAGCTTTCCCCGAGCCCCCTTGGAAGCCCCCTCGAGGTATCATACATTGTCGGTAACATATATACTGTGTACGTAGTACGTATTTCGATTTCGAATATACGACAATACTAGGACATTTTACGACTTGGATGTTTTGCAACTTAGACCTTTTTAATCCTTAGGCAAACTACTGCTTAGTCATTCTGCGTTTTAGACAATTTGCTTAGTAGACATTTTGCTCTTTAGACATGTACATTAGGCCAGGGACTGATTTACCGGAAAATTGCGGTACTTTTATTTATCGGTATGACGTCATACCTATTAAAAACGATTCCTTCATTATTTTGATACCTTAATTTTTCGGTACCTTTATTTATCGGTATGACGTCATACCTATTAAAACAACTGTCCCTTCATATTTTGATACCTTAATTTTTCGGTACCTTTATTTATCGGTATGACGTCATACCCATTAAAAACTATTCCTTCGAATTTTGATACCTTAATTTTTCGGTACTTCAACATTGGTACCGAAATATGACAACCCTTATTTAAGGTACCGCTATTTAACCGTTATTTTATTTCGGTACCGAAATGCACTGTATTGAACTCGAACCGACAAGTTCCGTGCATTTCGCGAGTAGGTACAGACGGTAGAGAGAGAGACTCCGGTGTACAGTGTACACTTCAGTACAGTACGAGGCATTTCATTAATCTTGATTTTTTTTCGACGGAGTGGGGGAAAGTTCGCGCATGTGCACTTTGGGCTCTGAATAAATTTTTTATGTTCGTTTCATTTTTAATGTTATACCGAGGCTAAAATTACAGTTCGATTTTATAACAAAAAATACATTTATCATAAGTTTAAATAAAAATTAATGTAAGAAAGATAAAAAATTATTATGGAAATAAATCTGTATGTTTATCTATACCTATGTATATAAATCGGTTTGACCGATTTAGAAGCGGTTATTAAAGTAGATAAAAAATGAATTCTTTAAAAAGTTTATAATAAAAGCAAAATTAAAAAGTAAATAAAACCCACGTCACTTAAAATAGTTATTCTTAATCTTTCAATCCCTGAGCGGCCCGATCGGGCCGCACAACAATGGAAAATCTTTTGTGTCTCATTACTCTAATTTTCCGGGAATAGGTAGGTATTCTTAATTGAAAAAAGCGGTCAAGAGCGAGTCGGACTCGCGCACCGAGGGTTCCGTACAATCATAAATATATTTGGTTAATTTACTTTAGTACAGTCTTTAAAAAAGTAGGATAGACGGCGGACAGGTGGAAGGGCGAACAGGCGGACAGTTAATTTACAAATCTTAACCACAGCTGCTTATGGTGACTAAAAAACGTTTCAGCCACTCCACATTGCAAACTGTTTATATTAGTTAAAATGTTATCGATTAAACTTTTCAACGCCCGGAAAATGAGACACAATAGATATTCCATTGTTATCCGGGACCAGGAGGCCGCTCGGGCGTTCATGAATACGTAAGGAATAATATTGCTAAGCAATATTATTGGTTATTCTAAGTAGGAACTTATTTTTCTTTATTCGTACGGCAGATAGTAGGTAATGACCATTCTGAATTTCGACAGTCAATTATTTCGACAGAGTGAATTTCGAAAACTACTCACTGCTTCGACAAAACATATCGTCCACGTTGTGTCAAAATTAAATAACTAACAATAAAACGTAGTGATTATTTCCTCTGTGACTAACAAAAGCAAAGTTTCGAGATATTCACGTTTTTCTGATTTTTTTCGTTAAAAATGGCGATAACTTTTTAAGGTGAAGATAATTTATCGTCGGTCTTTTGATATGTTATTCAACAGACTTATCTTTATTTATTAAATATTTTGCAATGATGTTACTTTCTATTATTTTAAATTAAAAAATAAAAATGTAATTATTTAGTTTTGCCACAAACGTATTTTACAACCAAGTTGCAGTTATAATGCTTTTGTATGTCACTTAGTAAGTTTTGCCACAACCAAGAAATTAAGTTTAATAATACTAGAATGTACTTGTTTAATAAATGTTTATTCAACGCAAATAAAACTTATGGCCATGCTTATGGGTAAGTATGGTTTCCACATAATTAAAATTACAATTTAAATAAATAGCTTTATTTAATATTTACTAGCTACATTTATATTTTTTTATTATTTACTATGTATATAAATAGCTTTACTTAAATCGGCCCCAAGTCCCCGGCAGCCTCGCTATTCCTAGCTACAGTAGCGGCTATGGTAAAGGTGGGGCAGGGGGTGCTAAGAATCCCTGGGTGCGGCTCGGCTAACACCAATCATGAAAACTGCACCACCCAACCTATAACATGCGCACACTGAGGACCGACACGAAGTTAGTCGAGTTGGAAGAAGTTATAATCAAGTTACACTGGGACGTCATTAGGTTATCTGAAGTCCGAAGAGAGGGAGAGGACTTGAAAATCCTCAATTCCGGTAACTTGCTATACTACCGGGAGGGCAACCAACGGTCTCTAGTAGCTAGGTGGTGTCGGGTTAATCATCCACAAGTCCCTTGTCAACAACGCAATTACCATCGGAAGTGTGTCGACCAGGGTGGCGTACCTAACTCAGAATATCCAAAAGGTACCTATTCGTTGAATGTTATTCAGGTTTACGCACCGACCTCGAGGCACCAAGATGACGAAGTGGAGGCTATGTATGAGGAAATCACTAAAGCCATGCATAGCTACAAAATCCACTACACCGTTGTGATGGAGACTTCAATGCAAAGTTGGGGTAACAATGCGGTAATGAGCTGAGAGTGGGGCAATTTGCAATTTGCAATTTGCAGTTGGGTTTAATGCCAGAGGCCAGATGCTGGCCGACTTTATGGAGAAGGAGAACCTCTTTATGATGAACTCCTTCTTCAGAAACCTGGAAAGCCGGATGTGGACCTGGGTCAGTCCGGACGGTATGGTCAGAAATGAGATAGATTTTATCATGTCGACGAAAAACCAAATATTCAATGATGCCACTGTGATAAACGCCGTCATGACGGGGAGCAATCACCGATTGGTACGGTACGGTGGTATTGGCACATTGAATATCAGCATAAAGCTGGAAAGATCTCGACTGATAAAATCAACACTGCGACCATTGCCGGCCCATATTCAAAACTCCGAGAGCTTTCAACTCCAACTCCAAAACCGCCGCAAGCCCTTGAGAACAGCATAGATGTGGACGATCCAAACAATATGGTGGTGGATACTGTCCGTACGTTAGGGTCCAAATTCTTTAAGACCCGTCGTCCCAAGCTAAAGAAACTCTCCGACCACACACTCCTAATCATGGATCAGAGACGTGAAATGAGGCTCCAGATTTCAGCGGATACTCATAGTTATCGGCAGCTTAATAGGCAGATATCTAAGTCTTTGACGAGCTACCTTCGCCAATTTAATACGAATCGTATTAAAGAGGCCATCGAGCGGTATAAAAGCTCCAAAGTGTTTGCGAGAGATCTGTCTATTGGGCAAAGCCAGATGATGAAGCTGAAAACTGACGACGGACGCATAATCTCATTAAAGCCTAAAGTTCTGAGGGAGATCGAGAGTTTCTATGGGCAGTTATATTCCACGCAGACACCTGTTGAAAGCAAGGCTAAAGACCCCAGAGCCAAGCATACCCGACACTATACCCAAGATATCTCAGAAGTCAGCCTGTACGAGATTAGTATGGCTCTTAAATAGCGGAAAAACAACAAGTCGGCGGGTGACGACGGAATCACTAAAGAACTTCTGAGAGCGGGCGGTAAGCCGATACTTAAAGTCCTCCAGAAGCTTTTCAATTCCGTCATCGTCGAGGGCAGAACGCTGAAGACATGCAACATAAGTGAGGTGATTTTGTTCTTTAAAAGGGGTTACAAGTTTAAAGAACTACAAACCCATCTCACTTCTCAGTCATGTCTATAAGTTGTTTTCGAGAGTCCTTACGAATCGGCTCGCTCGCAGGTTTGACGACTTCCAACCTCCCGAACAAGCCGGGTTCCGAGAAGGCTTTAGCACCATAGACCACATCCATACGCTACGGCAGGTCATACAGAAGACCGAGGAGTATAATCTGCCACTTTGCTTGGCGTTCGTGGACTACGAGAAAGCCTTTGATTCGATTGAAACCTAGGCGGTGCTGCAGTCTCTGCAAAGGTGCCAAGTGGACTACAGGTATATCGAGGTGTTGAGGTATTTATACAAAAATGCCACCATGTCGGTCCGAGTACAAAACCAGAGCACAAATCCTATCCAACTGCACCGAGGTGTGAGACAGGGAGATGTTATTTCTCCGAAACTGTTCGCAGCTGCGTTGGAGGACTTTAAACTCTTAGTTTAGTACCTTCGTTTTGCCAATGATATAGTTCTTATGACTGAAACCTTGGAAGACCTGAACACAATGCTCGAAGATCTCCGTAGTGCTTCCCAAAGAGTGGTTCTCAGGATGAACATGGATAAGACGAAAACCATGTCGAATGCCCATGTTGTGCCCGCTCCAGTTCATGTTGGGAACACTACACTTGAAGTTGTTGACCATTATGTATACTTAGGACAGACAGTCTAGTTAGGTAAGTCCAACTTCGATAAAGAGATCTCTCGTTGAATCCAACTCGGATGGGCAGCATTCGGGAAGCTTTGAAAAATCTTCGTGTCCGATTTACCTCAGTGTCTCAAGACGAAAGTCTATGACCAGTGTGTGTTGCCAGTGATGACTTACGGCAGTGAAGACTTACGGCAGTGAAACGTGGTCGCTAACTATGGGTCTCATAAGGAGGCTCAAGGTCACCCAGCGTGCAATGGAGAGAGCAATGGTCGGCGTTTCCCTGCGTGATCGAATCAGAAATGAGGTGATCCGCAGGAGAACTAACGTAACCGACATCGCTTGAAGGATTGCTCAGCTGAAGCGGCGGTGGGCGGGGCGGGACACATAGCGAGAAGAACCGATGGCCGTTGGGGAGGAAAGGTTATTTAATGGTGACCGCGCACCGGACGACTCTCCATGGGTAGGCCCCCCATAAGTTGGACCGACGATCTGGTGAAGTTCGCGGGAAGCCGCTGGATGCAGGCAATGCAGGACCGATCGTCGTGGAGATCCTTGGGGGAGGCCTAATCCTAGCAGTGGGTGTCGTGCGGCTGATATGATGACGATAATGATGATGAATTTTTACTCTGCTTGTTTTATTTTTATTCACGGTACCAAATAGGCAAAACTAAGTGCACTTATGGATATTAAAATTATGTCCAATCACAACGTATTTAATAAAGAATTAAATAAGAGCATTTATTTAATTTTGCCACAGCCAAAATTTGTAGCAATGTTTCGCAGTGAGTTGTGGAAGAATTAAATAAAGTTACTTGTTAACTTTTTCTTGTATTAGCGACAAACTTAGCTGTAGTTATTTAATTCATTTAAAAGTTATTCAGTTTTTCCACGTTAAATTTACAACAAACACTGTTGTAATATATGGTCAATAGTTTCACTAAACTGAAGATATCTTTGCAGATATCAATCATATCGCAACGGGATAAAGACCAAAATATAGGTAACACTTTCTGTTTTACAAAAAACGGAAAAAGTGAATTTTGCCAAAAGTGTTAGTTATTTAATTTTGACACGACGGGGACGATATTTCAACATACAAAACTTCGAATAACACTACTTCGACAGAACCCTTCTTCGAAATGCACTTGTTCGACGGATCTCTATTTCGACTAAACATACCTTCAACAAAATACTGCTCTGAAATGTGACAATAATAATTGAATTCCGCTTTATTATTAGCATAAGAAAGACCTATTAATACTAACATGTGTAATAAAAAAATCAAGAAGACTTATTACTATTATTAATAATTTAAATTCTCTATATTATCTGAAGATATGATTGTTATAATTATTAAAAAAATTGTTGATTATTATTTATGTTTTTATTTTGTAAGTACCTTAAACCAAAAACTTTTTTTTTAATTTTTTTCTTTAATTTTAGCGTTAAATCAGGCACAGATTCGTTGACCGTCCACTAGCGCTGCGTATTACAAACAGATTTAATAATTACTTACTGATCATTTTTCTGCGCAGCTTTCCACTTTATAATAGAAACCTTTATAAGAGGTTAAGCTAACCCAAATATAACGGTACCGTTATATTTGGGTTTGGGTTGAGTAATGAAAAATTGCGGTACCGCTTTGATGAGGTACCGAAAAACAGATGTACCGGAAAATTGCGGTACCTTTTTATATTGGTATGACGTCATACCTATTTAAAACTATTCCTTCATATTTTGATACCTTAATTATTCGGTACTTCAACATACGTTCCGTAATTTCGGTACCTCTATATTTCGGTGGTTTTATACCGAAATTTAATTTATCGGTATCCTAAGTAAGGGTAGAATATTTCGGTACCGCTATATTAACCGTAAAACATACCGAAATTTAACAACCGCAACCAATCCCTGCATTAGGCATTTTGCTTCGTAGACATTTTGATTTTTAGGCAGCGTGATCAGGAAGGAAAATAACACTGTATATTCTGTGGTAGTGCTCAACTCTGAAATCATGAAAAAAAACAGCTGTTTCATTCAAAAATTAATTACGAAAACATCAAAATGCAAACAGCTGATTTTTCGCAATTTCAGAGTTAGTCCCACTGTAAAAGTTGCTCAGTATGGTCCCTATCTACCATATCGGCTTTAGCATAGCCTTCTATGATAGCTTTAAGGATTTTTTTTTTGAACACGCACGATGTATAGGTATTCTGTGATATTACCACAGCAATAATGCACATATCTAAACGTGTATTATGTATTCTGTGGCATTATATGTACCAAATAGAAGTTATAGTTTGCGATTACGTAAATAAACGTAAACGTAAACGAAATCTTCACATATACAATAAAATTGTGTTTATCATAAGCACTGTATTTTTCCATTCATACATTTTCAATTATTTTTTGAAATGGCTGAAATACGATTTTCCCAGATCTCCGCCATTTTGAAAAATTTCGACAAACTGAATCGACAAAAATATATAGGTAATTATAGAATCTGCTCATAAAATTTCACGAGAGTCGGTTGAGAAATGCAAAAGACAATTCGCGCTCGCTCGGTCAATTAATATTAGCAAAGACACAGCTAAAATGCAAAACTTATGATTCTTTTGCACTATTTTCCTACTACCCTCAAGCAAATACTAAACAAAAAAAACGACACATGCCATTTCTGGCGTCCCTAATAATGACAAAGAATCTTTTCGCCAATAATTTAATTCTCAAACTCTCCAGAGAAGACCAACCTTTCGAGACCCCATTCACGATATTAGAACATACCACCCAAAGATCTCAAAACCTGGTGGGGCAATCTCCCCTCTAATCTACACGCCATATGTGTGATCGATAAGCATCTACACATCCCAGTAATTAGATGATTCAGTAATAAAACCATAGCGTGATGGGACCGCTGATAATCAGCAATATGTATGGGTAATTACGATCTTTGTTCCAAAATGTTGTTCATTCCTGGAATTTTATGACCGTTTGATGTTTGTTTGTTTGAATTTTTTGCTCAAATGTTTTAATTTGTAGTTTGATTTAATGTTGACTAAAGAAAATTGGTTTAAACTAGTGTCGTTTTAATACATATTTATTACGAATCTAGGTAGGTACTTAATCCTAAACTTGATACTACTCCTCAAGCGTCTAATTTGATTAGTAATCAAGTTAGTAAGAGTGGGTAGTATTTAGGTACTAGGTGTAGGTATATTTGTTTTTTTTTTGTAGGTAAGTACTTATAGAAATTATTGACATGTATCTGCTCAGATATTAATGAAGTAAGTAGGAACTTAATGTTCAGATATGATTGGTAACTTGTAGTGTATAGAACTTATTGATATTTAAACTATTCAGAAGTATTTGGTCACATTGTCTGCTACAACAATAGGTACAGGGTGATTGGTAATAGCCTTATAAAGCCGAATATGGTAAATAGGGACCATCAAACTGAACAACTTTTACTATGGGACCAACTCTGAAATCGTAAAAAAATATCAGCTGTTTCATATATTTTTTCGTTATAAATTTTTGCAATTTCAGAGTTGGTCCCATAGTAAAAGTTGTTCAGTTTGATAGTCCCTATCTACCATATTCGGCTTTATAAGGCTATTTCCAAACAACCTGTATATCTGAAGGCGACTGTACCACCACGAAAGCTACCATATTAATATTATGAGTAGGTACTACCTACGTCTATAAGTTTAGGTCATAGCAATTATAGCTGTCGCAGGCGGTACTACTAGATAATATAGCATCTCAAGATTAGTCCAGATAAGCGTCACATTCAGGAGATCTTACTTTTGGAACCTCTGCAACAAGGTTTTTACTTTTTTACGGGAGTAAATAAATACTTACCTAGATATTGGACTTTTAAAATGCATCATTTTCATCACGTCAAAATCCCGCCTTCGAGATAAGGCGCGCGATGTTCGAGCGGCGAAAACAGAAATAAACCAACACAATATAGCGTGCGTGCGGCGGCGGCGTCACGGCGCAAGAGCTTTTAGTGGCGGCCACCTGGGTGGGGGGTATGCTGAAGGGAAACAAGAAGCTAGGGATCAGTAAATAAAACGATTAACACCATCAGCCTCCACCATGACCACCGAAGCACGATATATCGCGTGATATAGGGTTTTATCGACACTCAACTATCCAATCCAGTCTTTGACAGTAAAACGTGATGAGTCACTATCTATATAATATCGCGTTTCGGTGGTCATGCTAGGGAGGGAGGCAGGTGGAAACAGACATGACAAATCAGCCGTGGCAGACATCCACCCAAGGACAATCAATTGCGCAGTGCAATTGTAATGGCAGCGGAGGTATAATAAAAGACTTCCTCGACTGGAATATGTGGTTTTATTTAACTTTAGCACATTATAAAAATTACACAATGCAAGACGACATTTCTTTCAGAGAGCAGAGACTACAAGCATAGCATAGACACACTCACACAGTGTTGCCATAAGTAATTCTATTGCCACATTTTTCTAACACCCCTGCCCAATAGAATTATCCTAACAATCCTTAAATTCCCTTATTTAAGATACTGACACTGTTTACTAACCAAAACACAACTAATCAACAGTACTAAACTTTGTAACCTTCACCACAAAACAAAATTAAACTTCTTTAGTCAACTAAATACTGTATTACTATTACTGACATAATATGCAAGCTTAAACTATCTATAGAAACAACTTATGACACTTTAAACAACAGCATGTTTCTAAATTTTACAAACAATTGTTTACCGAGAGGCTTGGTAAACAAATCAGCCAATTGTTCACCTGTAGGTACATATTTCAATACAATAGTTCCATTTTCAATTTTCTCTTTAATAAAGTGATGTCTGATGTTAACATGTTTTAATCTTCTATTATTTTCTGGATGTAAAGCAATTTTAATAGCTGACTGATTATCTTCGTACAATACAATACCCTTCACATTAAAATTTAAGTTAAAATCAGACAACAATTTTTCTAACCAACAGGCCTCAATTACTCCTACACTCATAGCTATAACTTCAGCCTCAGTGGATGATATTGCTACAGAATTTTGCTTTCTAGAGCCCCACATTATCGGACATCCAAAGATTTTAAAACAATAGCCCGTTGTGGACTTGCGATCAATTATGTCCCCTGCCCAATCTGAATCGACATAACTTTCCAGCAAAGTATTTTTACTGTCCCTTCTATACACTAGACATAGATCAATAGTTGACTTAACATATCTTAAAACATGCAATAACATTTTATACAACAAGGTACTGGCACAGTGTTGGTACCTACTCAAAATAGACACGGTGGCACATAAATCAGGTCTTGTACCTTGTACTGCATACATTAGGCTACCAACCAATTGCCTGCACTTTGTTTCAATTTCACAACTTTCAGACTTATCCTTTTTTAACAAATCAAAATTAAAATTAACATCAATAGGTGTTTCCGCAGGACAACAATTTGACATTCCAAACTTTTCTAGCACTGAGTTTAAATAAGCGGATTGATTCAAAGTTGTGACCCCTTCTTTCAAGTCTTGACAAATATGAATACCTAAAAAATCTGATAGTTTAAGTTCCCTTATTTTAAATGTTTTTGACAATGTAAGTTTCAGTTTATTTACTACTCCTGAATCTGTTCCAAACAATAAAATATCATCAACATACAATAATAAATATGTTTTGTTGTTACCGTTACATTTTGTATACAAACAGCTATCATTATTAGATTGTAGGAAACCCTCTTTTTTCATAAAATTATCAAATTTATCATTCCAGTTTTTGGGTGACTTTTTTAGTCCATATAACGATTTATTCAATTTTACAACTTTTTTATGATCCCCTGAATATTTGGGTAAGTACATATACACCTCTTCCTTAATATCCCCGTTTAGGAAAGCACTACAAACATCCATTTGCATTATTTCTAAATTTAACTTATTTGCAACTGCGATAAAAGCTCTAACAGTAGGTAATTTAGCAACAGGAGCATATAGCTCACTTAAATCAAAGTTATTTTCTTGTTCAAAACCCCTAGCTACAAGTCTACATTTATACTTAACATTACCCACCTCATCAACTTTCTTCCTGAACACCCATTTGCTACTTATTGCTTTCTTACTCTCTGGTAATGTAGTTTCTGTCCAGGTTTCATTTTCCTTCAATGCTTGAAGCTCTACTTCTATTGCTTTCTGCCATTCCTTTCTTTCCTTGCTCGACATAGCTTCTTCATAGGTCTTAGGTTCTTCTGTCGCTATTAAATAGTAGTCTTTTAACTTTTCTGGCATTTGTATCTTTCTTTTCCCTCTTCCTAATATAGGCTCATTTTCAGGATCATCAGTTCTTTCTTCTGTACTATTTGTAGAATTTTTCTCCTCCTCTTCAAGTCTTTCTAACTTTTTTTCTATGTTTTCTTTTTCCTTTTCGTCTAATCCGGGATAGTTTTCTTCATTTTCTGGTGTTTCTTCTGCATCTATAAAAGTTTCGTTTAACATTTCCTCATGCGTCTCTAAATTTTCAAGTTCTTCTTCTTCTTCTGTTATAGTATCTTCTTCCAAAACACTTTCTTCTACAATTTCATTTACTTTATTTATCTTAGTTGTATTATCTGGAATATTCTTGCTTTTTGTAAATATGACATCTCTTTTAATCGTTATTATTTTCTTTTCAGGTAAATAGATTCTGAATCCCTTCGTATCTTCTCCATATCCCATGAACAGACCTCTTTCACTTTTCGCATCCCATTTTCTTCGTAGCTGATCAGGCACGTGAACATACACTTCTGTACCAAATTCCTTTAGCTGAGTTATGTCATATTCTTTTCCAAACCATAACTCATATGGTGTAACTCCAGGAATTGTGCTTGTACCTGTGCGATTGATGGTGTATACGGCAGTATTAATTGCTTCTCCCCATAGATACTTTGGTAAGTTCTTCGCTTGAAGCATAGTGCGCGCTGCCTCAGTAACAGTTCTCATCTCTCGTTCAATCTTTCCGTTCTGCTCCGGAGTATAAGCTACTGACGTCTGGTGCTTTATCCCTTTCTCATTTAGGAAATGTTTCAACTTCAAAAATTCTGTCCCTTGATCAGTTCTTAATACATCCAAATCATAACCCGTTTCTTTCTTAGAAAATGTTACAAAGTGTTTTATCTTTTCTTGTACTTCTGACTTTTCTTTTAACATATAAACTTTCCTGTAGTGTGTGTAGTCATCCTTTAATAAAAGATAATATCTCGACTTGCCTAATGACTTTTCTTCCATTGGCCCACACACATCGGCATGAACCAATTGACATGGCCTTGACGACCTTTGTTGAGAGGTTATGAAAGGCAATTTATGCTGTTTTCCTTTAAAACATTCCACACACTCAGTATTCTTGCTATCTATATCTATGAAATCAATATTTTGTTTTTTAAGTATATTTCTACAATATTCAAAGTTTTGATGGGCTAATCTGTTATGCCATTGCATCAAGGTTAGTTTATGTTGACTTACATTGGCTTGACCCAATTTTCTGAACCTCATTATGAACATTCTATCATTTTTCTCGGCCACTGCGGCCACATTTCCATTTGGATTCAATAGTTGACACTTGTTAGAGTCTGAACACATTAAATAACCTCTGTCCAAAGCACTTGATAACGAAAATAGGTTCACTTTAATGGTAGGTATGTAAAGTACATTGTTCAGAGTGGTGCTAATCCAATCACACCCGTTGTAGGCTTCCAGTTCGATTGTCCCACACCCCACTGCATTTATAACTGAACCGTCCCCAATCACTATTTTTCTTGGCACATTTAGTTCTTGGTAATTTGTAAACAAACTTCTGTCCTTTGTCATGTGTTCTGTGGCACCACTGTCCAAAATCCAATTATTACTTTCACATAAACCTTGTCCATACATGGCACTCACCACAAATGCATTGTTTGACTTAAATTGTTCTTTATTTAGGCGAAAACGACATTCCCGGATAAAATGTCCCGGTTTACGGCAGAAATGACACACTTTGTTTTGTCCATTCGTAGAAAAACAGTCTTTACTATAGTGTCCAAATTTCTTACACTTATGACACTGCACGCTACTTTTATTTGTTTTCTTATACTTTCCGCCAGCTGCCAATGCAGTTGAAGTCGGCTGATCAATCTCGTCTGTGTTTTCTTTTCCTTTGAGCCTCTCTTCTTCCATTAACAACCGTGCTGTGAGATCATTTATGTTTTGTTTACTTTCCTCGACTGACTCCCAAGCACTGATGAAATGTTTGTAATCTTCTGGCAGTGACATTAATATTTTAGTCATCAACATTCTGTCACTTACTTCCTGACCCAGCTCCATCATTTTATTTGCGATGTCTTGTAGTCCAGATATATGTTCGCTAATGCTTTTTCCTTCAGAAAATGTGTATGAGAAAAACTTCTGTTGTATAAGGTGCAGACTACATGACGATTTCAACTCAAAAATGCTGAGCAGTTTGGCCCATATTTCGGCACTTGTGTTGCAGTTCACTACATGAATAATTACATTTTCCGCCAATCTATTGACAATTACTGACTGTGCCTTCGCGTCATTTTTTATCCATTTTTTATCTTCTTTTTCCGGCTTAGGCGCTTGCCCATTTCCCACAGTTCCATACTATTTAGCAAAACTCGTACCTGGAACTTCCAACAATTCCAGTTTTTAATACCGACCAGACGAACAACATTCGCTGTATCATTTTTTGCCTCCGCCACTTCAGCCATTTTGCACAAAAGCCACGCGATGTTCGCAACGTGTAAATTTTCTTAATTATTTCTTCCGGGCTGTTCTGGGCCCATAACCAATTGCGCAGTGCAATTGTAATGGCAGCGGAGGTATAATAAAAGACTTCCTCGACTGGAATATGTGGTTTTATTTAACTTTAGCACATTATAAAAATTACACAATGCAAGACGACATTTCTTTCAGAGAGCAGAGACTACAAGCATAGCATAGACACACTCACACAGTGTTGCCATAAGTAATTCTATTGCCACATTTTTCTAACACAATCGCATAATTCAACGGTGATACTTTTAACGTAGCCTTTTCAGTACTTACCCCTAGAAGGTACGACTTTATGTGATTTATTTTCAAAACCGTTAGGTCAAGAAGAGGTCGAAAACGGAGCAAGCCTAGCTCGAACAAGCTTATTTAGGTAGGTAGGTACATACTTAACTTATTCGAACTTCAAAATCACATCAATTCATTTGTAACCGGATAATAAACTTTGCTCACCAAGAGATAAACTCCAAAATAGAGTTGAGTAAGTACTAGAGGTACCTACTTATTAAACTTTCTTTCAATTCTATCAAATGGTTGAGCGAAGCGATGGCTGGTTCATGCGTCATGCTCGTGAACGGATGCTGCCAGTGAGAATGGGTCTACTTCTGACTACCTATCTTAACGCATATGGAATTGTATCTTTTTTTCTTGTTATAGCCAAGACTGAATAATAACTTCAAACTTTGAATTTAGCTTGATTGAACCCTGTAAATTGATTAAGAAATTTGAAATTCATTAAGTAATGATCTAATTAAATAATGTTCTTTATTTGTAAATCTTTGTTAATATAAAATCTGGAAACGATATACATATTTGTAAATATCGTTCCATTTGATAAAGCTGACAGGTTTTTTTGCGCCCATTTTTCTTGTTAGCTATAAGACGTCATAATGGGTGGTAGGGCAAAAGAATTGACGATTTAAAAATGCTTATTATGTGAGCTTATTTAAATAAAGAATATTTCACTTCACTTCTCACAGCCAGGAAACGTTTTTTTTTTGGACCTTTCATTATTTTGTACTTTACTGGTGCATGTGGTGTTATGCCATCCCTGTTTTACAAGGCTGCACATCACAGCGCCTCGAGAGGACACAACTTGTATGGAGACTTCATTAAAACAAAGGGCAAGTTGCGGGCACAGAATAACTAATATGTAGTACAAGTCAAGTTGCGGGCTAGACTTGCGACGAGTGCCTAACCTAGTGAAATCATATTGGTTATACTTAATCAGTAAGTATTTATCGTTTTATCTGACCACAAATATAATAGATTAGCAGTAAGTATATGACATTGGTGGTGCGGTCTATTTTTTTGTTTGATTAAGACTCACTTTTAGTACAAAAGCAAAACAACATCACTACCTATTACCAAACAATACTAAATTACTATTACGGTTATATTAAATGCATACCTGCATACTTCGACATTAAAACTATCAGTAGGCCCTCCGTCCACTAGGATCCCCTGCTAGACTCCCCTGGCGGATTCATGTGGATATTTTGTCCATCCTGGATCCACCAAAATGATTAGTCCCCTGGGTGCTCCAGTAGGACTGAAAATCAAACTTTTTTGCTAATAAAACAACTTTATTAGAATTACATTATCTAGCCTCTATGAGTTCACGCTTATTATACCTACTCGATAGCGACTGTATTAACATTTGTATGACAACTTTAATTTAGTCTAGTTACCGCCAGAGGCGCTGTGACAAATTGCATACAAAATTGCTTGCTTATCGAGTATAGTAAACGTTAATGTGCTAACTCTTAATACAGCCACTGGTAAACTAAACATATAACCTAGATATTGGAATATAAAGGAAACATTTCCCAAGAAATACTAAATCACTTGTTTTAAAGAAATCAGAAACAATGACCGCTTTAGTAGTTAAGCTAAGAATATTTTTTTTTCGATTATACAAAATAAACATTATTTATTCTGAAGTTTAACAAAATAAAACGGAAAAATACCGACTCCAAACATGCCATATTCTCCATTAGTGTTGAATTGACAGCGCATTTTAGCGTCGGCGCTCCACAGTAGTCCTGGCAAACACCTAATATAATTCTTATTATATTGCAATAAAGTCGAAAATACAACAAGATTTTGGTATCACGTCCGAGTAAGCTTGGAAGTTCAAGAATTTTGAGTTCATAATTTGACACTGAACTGTCTGCTAATTTGACTATAATGAAAGAAAATAATGATTAAATTATCTTATCTCATTTGTAGTTTTGACATTTGTATCTTTTTCAAGACTATTTGATGAAATAAATCGCATTTCGTAGCTTTAAGTAAGTACTTACCTAAGTCCTTAATTGACTTTTTAAATATCAACAACACAGAATAAATAAATAAAACTATTAAAGCGCTTTCCTTACCGAAAGTGGCACCATGGTGAATTTTGTTTACGTAATATTGTAATTCTAATACACAATTTTAATAAAACTTCTCGTGGAATTTTTAGGGCCTGTAGTCTAGTATTTACTAGTTTTTAGTTACTAGTTTAGACGGTATCATTGCATTCCCTAGCTAGAAAGGAAAAGCAAAACTGCTAAAAGTGCCCGTTTTTGACACATTTGCTATCTACTTCTACGAATAACTGCGAGGGAATGTAGTGATACCTTCTAAAAATACTAAACTATGAGCCCTAAAAATTTCACGAGAAGTTTTATTAATTAACATTTTCGGTCAGGGAATCGCCTTAATTAATAATCACCAAGGGAAGAGGAAGATAGCGGATAGCGCAGGACCGACCCTCAGACCAAATAAAAAAGTAAAGACGGAGTCTTCCGACAAAGCGGTGAAGCCAGTAAAACTACGCCTTGGCTGTGTACATACACAGTTTACGCACACATATGTAACGAAACTACGCCTTGGCTTTCGTTCGTCATTGGGCGAACCCTGCCGCCCGGCCCCCGCCCGCCCTCTAGTACGCACACATGTACCATTTAAAACCGGCTTCACTTAGTTGTTCGCAACCACTGCGCAACGCTCCATCTTCCTTTTTTATTTTATCTGAGGACCGACCGTCGTGGAAATCTTTTGGGTTAAGTAGTTAAGCCATAGATAATTCTACCTTCTACTTGATTTTAACTTCCGCTATCGTAGAGCAAACTCCCTAACCACTGCGCCATCGAGCTCCCTTACCTAACTTATTATAAAATAGATTTGATACACTTAGAAAATATTATTTATACCTAGTTGTTGTATCTCACGAAGTCCGTTTGGATATGAATATTGTTAGGCGTGCACATGCACATTGTTTTAGTGTGCGTCTGCACGCTCTTGTATTACGCACACTAAAATAATGTGCATGTGCACGCCTAACAACATTCATAATAACCAAACGGACTTAATAGTGATATTGAAAAAAAAACAGCTGTTCCATACAAAAGTACAATGCCTACTCCATCGAAATGTATGAAACAGTTGATTTTTTCGCGATTTCAAGGTTGGTCCCATAATGAAAGTTGTTCAGTTTAGATTGTCTGATCAACCCCACGAGAGGTTTTGTATGAACTAAAAATAACCTTGTAGAATAACTTTATAGGGTCATTTTGAATTTACCATCCAAATTTCAAGGATGTGTCCGGTCTATTAAACTAAACAACTTTCTCTAAGAAACATGTATTGTGTCGAATTTCGCCTCAAAATTTTGATCATCCCATACTAAATTGATCACGTAATATCTGTGATTTGTATGGATAGCAGTGGCGAAGGGTCCATACAAGCCGATTCCCATCGGTTTACCTTTTAGAAATACCACCCCACCTATCCACTATGCAGATCATAAAATTTTTGTAGAACAGCTTACCTTTGCCATAATTTCACCCCTCGCCACTGATGGATAGTCAATTTTTTTACATATTTGGCCATGTGTTCCTAAGAGAAAGTTGTTCAGCTTCATGGACCGAAGACATCCTCAAAATTTGGGTGGTGAATACAAAATGACCCTGTATGCATTCATCATTGTGTCTTCAAACTGTCCCGAACCAATGGGCCGTAAAGATTATTGCACGCAATTACGGCATCGTTTTAGAGGAAGCCCTCACGATCGGAAGCCATTTTCCATTCTATCGCTCTTAACGATTATTCGTCATTTTTCGACGGATTTGGTTGAAAAGTGTTCGGTCATGTCCCATTGTTGTGAAGTCGTGTGTGCCTAATGCCGTAATGTTGAGGAATTGCGAGCTTTTTAAAATAAATGTAAGAAAAAGCATTCGAATTCGAAACGTACATTCAAAATAATAATGCTGTTACGTAAATATGTGTATTCTTTTGTAAAAATTTACCTGCTAACAGGGCCCTGATTCACAAACATTACGTACCGCATAAATTACAACGAATGTTTGGTATTCATTGCGTCAATATGATACTAGAAAATAAACTACTCATAAACACCGCAATGTATACGAATTACTGTAGTAAATTACAGTTTGTAATGTTTATGAAATAGGCCCCTGATGGTAAACTTTCGTCTCAATTTGATTTTTTGTAACAAAATTTTTATTTTATGAAACTATTGATTCAATGACCATAATTACTTAAGTATGTCCCTTTTTTAGATTTTTCATTTGACAATGACAAAATCAATATGTTAACCTGAAAAACATGTCTGTCACCTTACGGCTATTTAAATTTTAAATCAGATAAATTGTAACATTATTAAATTCCATTCAATTTGTCTGCATCAGAAACCAGCAAATAGATTTACAACAAAAACATATATCAGTATATTCATCATACACAGCATCAATAGCAATTCACTTTCCATATTAATTCCAGTCGAATTGTTATTTTAACCGCACGACAGCAATTTCACAGCACTTAAGGCGAACACGTAAATTTGTCGGATCAAAGCATACGCTCCATTCAGCAGCCCGCCTTATGAAGTTTAAAAATAAACCAATTTATGAATGGGTACACACGCTCTTTAGAACTTTGTAGATGTTATAAATGTTTGATGACTTATATGAAACAAGATAAAAATTCATTCCAAATGTCCGACAACATTCTATAAAACATTTTAGCACGGCTTATATTTTGTTTGATACAAGTTTATAAGAAACCTTACCTCCTGATATATTAGGAGGTCATAACAAATTTGGTAACGATCGCGTAAGTGGCTGACTCTGGGTTCACAGGATGCTGGAGAGACACTCTCTGATGCTAAATATGTCAGTCTGTTTGCATGAAGTGGTTGCGTTCTTTTTATAAGCAGGCTGAAAAAAGGCTATAATTTTTTTGAAAATAAATTAACTAAGTACTAGTTGTACTCACGTGAACTTTGTAAGGACTGCCTTAAATTCGGTTGTGTATCGTAGGTATAAGCGATTAACTTTTTGTTTGTTTGTAATGTATAAACTCAAAAGGTACTGATCTGATTTTGCAATTTTTTTCACCTATAGAAAGCTACATTATCAGCGAGTAACATGGGCTATAATTTACTTATTTTCAAAAAAATTATAGCCTTTTTTTAGCCTGCATATAAAAAGAACGCAACCACTTCACGCAAACAGACTGACATAATATTAAGCATCAGAGAGTGCCTCTCCATCCTGTAAACCCAGTCAGCCACTGACGCGATCGTTACCAAATTTGTTATGGTCTCCTAATCTATGACAAATATGCATCATGAACTTTAATTACTTTAAAATAAAAGCACTCATCAGCAAATACTGCAGCCGCTCCTGTTAAAAACGTTACCATCAAACAATAGCTATCCAATGCATGTAAATGATTAATTCAATTCAATTCAAATAATTTATTTCAGGCAAGGCCCATATAAATGTTAGTAACAATATCTTAAGATTAATATGCAAGATTTATTCTTTACTCGAAAATGCAGTAAGTTAGGTACTTTATGTTCATCAGCAATCTAACTGAAACAAACTACCAATACTTGTTATGTAAGGAATTCGATTAAAACAAAACACAAATGTTATCAAATATTTATTTGCCACTTACACAAAAATACACAATGAAGTTATATCAGAAATATTATCGACGCTAAACGAAAGAAATCACAGACATTATAATACAACATACTCGGTACTGCGGTTTACCAACTAAATATATTTAATTATATATTACATTTGCTGAGAAAAATAAATAAATAATAAAATATATAAAATCACAGTTTTAGTAATAATCGAATTGTATCACAAAATCAATAAAAAGTTATAAACATAAGTAACGGAAAATTATTTCCAATCTCTTGACTGACATAAAGCTTTCGATTAAGTAAGTCCCAACCATTTTATCATGTTTTTAAGTAAAATAACACGCTTTCTACAATTTAAATCTTAGCCCTGCTTTTATCACAGCGTTCCTAATTGAAAACCTACTTATAAATTTACTTCACGTGATCCCATCTGGATTCTAACTGGTGTCCCACAAGGCACACTTCTAACCTTTTGTTCCTAATTTTGTTTACCAATTACTAATTAACTCTCCGTCTAAAATGGACAATTTGTCAGTCGATTATACGCTCCTATTTTAGAAAAGAATATGAATTAAAATGCATAAGGAGTTGAGGTTCAACACGCTATAGGAAATGTTAAGTTTAAATGTGTTTAACAAAATAAATAGCTGAGAAAGAAATCTCGATTCGGAAACAGATTTACCCAAAAGAGAAGGTAGGTAACTTTTTGAAAAGGCTTTAAATTGATACACTAACCAAAGTGATAGCGAAATTAATTTAGAAATTAAGGATAGGGACAAAAAGATTCCGAAACGCAAAAGATTTTTTCTTGTATATCTAGTAATTCTAATATCATAGAAAAATAGGTATAGTCACATCAAAAATTACATGCAATTTGTCACTACATCATCGAATAGTCATTAAGTTACATTGACGATATACTTGAGTGAGAAAATGTTTAAACACTGATTACACAAAAACATGGAATAGTACTATTATTTTCAACAACATCACTTATTCGCAAACATTCAATTCGCTTGCGTGTTTAGATATATTTTTCAACCTTTACAATGATGAAAAATAAAAAACACAATGGGCTAAATTCGAGTAGACTGTTGTGATCGGTAAAACCTGAGCTTATTTGAGCCTTCATGTGCATAAAAGTTCATAATTTTTTTAAGAATTTTTAATGTCTATTGTCTTCTAGAAAAATATGAATATTTTAGTTATGAAAAATTTTGTCACCGAAGATTCTGTGAATTCTCTCATTAAATTGTACTTAAAAAATTGGGTGACTCATTATCTCAATTATTTATTAATTAAATTATCGTGTTATAATTTCTATTCTAATATCTTTTTAACTTACTTTTGTTAACGAATATTTCTTGAAGAATTAAATTTACTTGTGTTACCGAATATTTTTTGAAGAATTATAAAATATGTCCATTTGGATATTCTAAAAATTATTGATTAAACGAATATGAGTTTTAGCAAAACTATTCAACTCAGGGATGTTATATCGTAATTTCTAAACGGATACTCGAATTAGGATGAGTCTAGAATATTCAAGTGAAGGTTTTGTGCCACGTAAGTTAGAATCGTCCCATGTTTAATGGAAGGATATTATTATCCTCAAATACACTAATTATTTAAAGCCTTAAAATTTACCATAAGTCGTGATTAGGCCTTTACAATAAGACAATAAATTCATTATAAGACGACGTAAATCTTATATTGTCTGCATTGTTTTTTCATCGCAAATATCGCATGATATGGACCTTGGGTCGAACGTGCAATAGAGAGTTATGTATTTATGAATTTAGCTGTCTCAAATTCTGAATTCTGTATGTCTACTCCAAAAGTTTGTTTCGATAGAACAAGTTAATTAAGTTATAATTGGAACTCGTCCATTTATAATCTGTAACCTGTGTTATTCTGTTTTATAATAATTATCAAGTGTCTACTATTAGGCGGAGTTATATCACTCACTTCTTGGTGGTTTTCTTTGCTCTGCCTTGCTTGATGACTTGCACCAGCTTTATCTTCTGGGCTTCAGGACTCTCCATAAATTCATCCAGCATCTGCATGGAAAATGTCTTGTATAGAAACAAAGATATTTACTAGATGTGCAAGTTCTTAAATCTTTTAGTTCATTTTTATAGCTGTGGCCACATATTTAAGAACACCAGTCGATATTCATAGGAGGTAACTTTGAAACCTTGGTTCTCCGCCAGGGATTGATCGAGCTGTGATCTGATGATGACTATCCAGGGATTGAATAGAGAAGATCCAGTTCGCTATACACACCCAACTGATCTGATCAGCATCGATACATCGAAATATTAAATATCGTCCTGATATCAATATATCGTCTAAAAATATAGACTTAGAGTACCTATATCAATATTTTTTCGACATCCCTATTTTTCAGTTTTCTTTTGAAATTGATAATTTATGAAACTGATCTAAAAATAAAAGTAAAATATTATAACCTTACTACAATGACGTGGTATGAAATTTTAAACTCAATAAAATGGCCAAGCGCATGTCCACTGATTTAGTTTGGCAAGTTTCAATTGAATTTAGCACCGCTCGTATACGTACGAACGCGGTTGCATCGCAATTAGCATTTAATATTCAATGCTTATTTTATTATAGTTACCTTTGATTCATCATGAACAAAACTAAATAATGACATACTTTCTATATTGATCTATTTACTTATTATCAACTAACTGATTTAATTTCTGCCAAATTGAAATCATTTAAAGAATACATAATTCAGCTTATTCCATTCATGGAGAAAATAATTGTCAGCTAAACCTACCAGTTGGTGGTTTGATAAGCTGTGCATAATTGGAGGTTAATTTTCTTCAAAAACTGACAGCAACTTTGTAATAAACAAGCATAACAGTTAAGGGGCGGTAATAGGAAAACATGGTTTGCGCGGGCCATATTTTTATATAGAAAACGTAAACTTGTAGCCACCAAAAAAATCATACGACAAGCTAAAGAGTTTATCTAGTTGCTACAAACATTAAATTGCGTATAAACCTCACAGATGATTGTTAAAAAAAATCTGAATATCATCAAAAGCGCTTATCGCGGGCCATATTTTTGGCGTAAGTAATAACGTAAACGTATTGAATTCTACATCAAAATACACTTTAACTTATTGTGCAGTTGCTCCAATAACTTTTTTTCAAGAAAGATAATTGTGCTAAAGATAATGATGAAAAAACTACGAAAAACATCGAAAAAGTACAGAAGTGAGGTTATTTTCCATACTCTTTACATGTAAAGAAAAAGACAGAGACAAATGATTTCGCATAACGGAGCCTTAAACGTCATTTTGTAAGCCATTGGACAGCGGCGCGCGCTTTTATGCGTCTTGCTTATTGTAAGGTGATGAACATCTATTGTTGTCAGGGGAAATTAAACCAGCGCACTAAAATCTATGGGAGTGTAAGTAATTGCAAACAAATATTGCTTAAAAATGCACCACAGGTCTAAAAAAAAAGTATTAAAAAATATTCTTCAAATTATGGTCGCTATTCTGTAACCAGTGTTCAGTCGCTTTGTGCTGCATAATAGGGATGTTGACTTATGAATAAAATAACGAAATACTAATAAAAATCGTAAACATATCAAACTTTTGGAGTAGCTTGTATACCTCTTGGTTTTATATATTGCGTATTATTTGTTTTATGACCCTTCAAACTTGGGTGGACAAGTCCATTTAAAAAGTATAAAATTTGTTAAAATAAATAATACATTTAATTAGTCCGTAAAATTTATAGCAAATTTGTCAAAGAAACCATTTTGATAAACACAATATTTAATATAACTGCCGAACACATTTCCTACGCGTTGCATACAACGTAGGAAGGCGTGACGTCATAACTTGGTAGCCGTTAGTATGGAGCGTTTTCGGGTGAGTCCAATTTTGTGCATTTCAAACTGTGATATCTCGGGCAGTTTTCATGCTAGCGTAATAATTCTTATACAAATGTTTCTTTTTTTTAGGGGTAATTTATGTAACATAAAATAAAAAAAATAGTCAACATGCCTATTAAATGCCAGCATTTTTAGCCCCGCCCACTTGGTTGTAATTTTTGTGTGGTGCTATTTTTTGAGCGAAATGCTTGTTTCATGGATTTTAGTTCGCTGTTCAATACCACCTCCATTCAACAGGGCGGCAATCGCAGTGACGGCCTAAGGGCAATCAGCTAGTGCCACCTTATAAGTAGCGCGTGTTGCATTGTTGTTGACAAAGTTCGGAGACACCAACTAGTCAGTAAGGCAGGGTTTCGATCACGCTACAACCGTTGAACATGGTCTACTGTAGTATGAAGACTCACCTCCATGCTCAACTCGGCGGCAATAGCAGCGACGGCCTTAGAGCACTCAGATAGCGCCGTCAGGGTTGGTAACAGTGCGTGACTGTGCATCGGAGACACTAGCCAATCAGTAGGCAGGGTTTTGATCACGCTACTACCATTAAACATGGTCTACTGTAGTATGAAGACTTACCTCAATACTCAACTCGGCTGCAATGGCAGCGGCGGCCTTAGGACACTCAGATAGCGCCACTAAGGTTGGTAACAGTGCGTGACTGTGCATCGGAGACACTAGCCAATTCGCAGGTAGGGTACAGAGGGTCTTGATCACGCTCCAACCATCGAGAATGGTCTCCTGTAGGAAAAAGCTTGTGTTAGGTAAAATCTTAAGCAACTCTACACGCTACTCACGACCGAATTTTATCGGTCCGTTATCGCATCGATCGTAGCCATTCTATACATTTGAAGGACCGTCTTATTGTAGGACGTGTAGTCAACGGTATTTGTTTAATTTTGCGAAAATTGGTCACCGATTGACGGTCGTAGGCACACTTAAGTCAAGCTCCTGGATGTAAATGTAACTCACAATAAAATATGGATGTTTAGTAAATCAAAGAAAATCGCTAGGTACTTAGAATAATAACAACCTAGAACGACAGATCCCTACAAAGCGCACTGTCATCATAAGCGAGACAAATAAAACTGAACCAAAATGGCTATTTTCAGATTTATATCCTTTATACGTAGCGATAGGTAGCGACCCAACCTAATAATAATAATAAAAATGTTTATTTCTCTCTCATAACAATCTTACATGTTACATTTTCAGCTTTGATACATTTTCAACTTGAAAATGTATCAAAGTTGAACCTATAACAATAATGATAATTTAAGGAATTAGTTACTATTTTATTGGATTTTAGTTACGATTAGATAACGTATGAAGGATATAAAGGTGAAAACTGAGTCATTTTGGTTCAGTATTTTTGAAGTGAAAACTTCTTTAGCGGCGTTGTACGCTTTTTTGTAATGAGGAAAAAATGTTAAACTCGCGTCGGTCAAGATCACGTGACCCTGATCGAAAATTCGTAAGACGGATGACGGATGGAGAGTGGACAGCCGGCGGCGGAAGTATCCCACTCTCTTTCTACGGGGCGCGGCGAAAATGGCAGCGCGTCATTTCAAGACTAGTGTCACCATAGCAACGCGCTAATTTTTTAACTCAATATCAAAACTCTAGATTTTCTCTCAAGCTAACGATAAGACTTTCGTACAATACTGTTCTGTATTCATAAATTCAAATGCAGAGTAAATTCATAAGACGGCAATTCGTGCAAAATTATTCCCTAACCATTCCAAAATATCAAAAATGCACAACGTTAATATTTAAGTTTTCACTTCTGCCGGCACTCCCGGAGTGCAACCCGATTTTTTTTTGCCTCACTTTTCATATAAGGACTCTGCTTCTAGGTGTTATTATTCTAGGTAGTTGACAAAGCGTAACTTGATGTTATGTTACGAATTGAGTCAATATAACACCTAACGATTTTTGTGCATAATTGAATATAAGGTCCAAATAAATAAAAACTATATATTTTTAAAAACTGTAGGGTATTTCATATTAAATAGAATTATCTTAAAACATTCCCTTGCACCGAAACGTTAAGAAAAGACAAGAGGCTACTTTCTCACGTTCACGGACACAGGTGTGTCATCGCGATTCCGTACGTCCCCGCCCGCATACACCGTCTTGTCCTTGTCCATTTGTGTCCCCTCCCATACATCCACCTGAATTATTTATTCCTACTTTTTACCGCTAATAATTGATACCACCAACTAGATGAAACACATGGGCCCTCCTTAATTGTGTGTCGTAGGCGTTCTAATGGAAGTTTATAGTTTCTTTAATGCTTTTTTGATGGTGTTTTGCGTTATTATGTTGTGTACGCAGGTGTTTATTTGTAAATAACATTTTGTTTACAATGCTATTAAATTTACAATAGACAGTGATCGGCTGCGACTTCACTCGAGAATGTATGGCAAAGAGAAAATTTTACAGACTAAAATACGTCGTTTTGTGTAAGCGCTCTGAAGTTCGTCACTTCAGTTGTACATTGTTAAATTAATCAGATTGTACTATGACTTGTGTCTCAAGACAAAAGTTTATGAACAGTGTGTGTGAGTGATGACTTACGGCAGTGAATCGTGGTCGCTAACTATGGGTCTCATAAGGAGGCTCAAGGTCACCCAGCGTGCAATGGAGAGAGCCATGCTCGGCGTTTCCCTGCGTGATCGAATTAGAAACGAGGAGATCTGCAGGAGAACTAAAGTAATCGACATAGCTCGAAGGATTGCTCAGCTGAAGTGGCAATGGGCAGGACACATAGCGAGAAGAACTGATGGCCGCTGGGGCGGAAAGGTTCTTGAATGGCGACCGCGCACCGGACGACGCTCCGTGGGTAGGCCCCCGACAAGGTGGACCGACGATCTGGTGAAGGTCGCGGGAAGCCACTGGATGCGGGCAGCGCAGGACCGATCGTCGTGGAGATCTTTAGGGGAGGCCTTTACCCAGCAGTGGGTGTCATGCGGCTGATATGATGATGATGATGATGACTATGACTTATGGTATGATGGTTCCAATGAACACATTGGGATGCTTAAATGTGCCTGAGATAAGTCAATTTGATAAGTATTTGATAGATCCATTTATTTGGCGGAAACTCATTGGATTGTACGCGTTTTTTAATAAGTTTGCAACGTGTGCCTTTAAATTTTATTTCAGGCAAAAGGCAAAGTTAACTTAAACTATTTAAATTTTATGATTTTTTCTAACAAAACATAGAGATAAGTACCTAAGTAGCTGTGTAATTTTTACACCCACAAGCTATCAGTGAATATCATATGAATAAAATTGGCTCTTAAATCATTAAGGCAGGTGTAAATGACGTTTGATATTTTATCACTTCTTACCGAAGTTAAGAAAGTAAAACATAACAAATTGACGTGGTTAGAAAGATCAGCACTTAAAAAGCCAATAAATTTAGCGAACTAATCGTTTTCTAATGACTTTTCTAATCATGCAACATATCTTTGACACAAAATGGTAATAAGATGGTCGAACGCCTTGTTTTAAACCAGGGGTCTCCAAACTACGGCCCGCGGGCCAGATCCGGCCCGCGAGCACGAACAATCCTGCCCGCGAAAGCAGGCCGGATCGTACCAACAATACTGTAATTTACAGTATGTTGGTACGGAGCTAGCTAGATCCTGGCCCTTGAGACTTGGTGGAGGAGTAAGTCTGGCCCTTTTGCTAAAAAGTTTGGAGACCCATGTTTTAAACCAATAGAGACGCATTTACACGTGTCTTGCAGGTGCAGCCCGCATGGGAATGCAACGGTCAAACGGTCAACGGTGGGAATTTTAATTATGTTCTAGTACTATGTAGCGGCGCGATCATGCCGCTACATAAGTAATCGACGAATGACGAAGAAATGCAGGATCAGCGAAAAGTACAATATGTAAACCATGGTCTAAGAAAACAAGGTCTGGCACGCCGGGATATACACAGGTAAGGCATACGTCACTATCCAGTTGCACATAGTACCTATCAATCAAAGAATGAAGGACTTTTTCTGCCACACTCTTTACAAAACTATTATAGTTCATTTTAATTGCGATTTTTTTCTCTTAGCAAACGAAACAATTAAAGATGAATAAACGTTATTTTCAATACCGATAGCGGAGATGACGTAAGCCTGTGCAGACCCACGTGACTGCCTCTTTCTCGGAGTGCTATACCTGGCGCAGTATATTATTGTACCATGATGTAAACATTACGCAGATAGACGTTACGTCGCACTACGTCAAGCTAACATCAAGGCTGTATGGAAACCTGACTCACGATATCGAAGTTTTCTAAAAGCACTTCCCATAAATAGAAATTTCAACATCGAACAGTTGGATCGCAATCCCCGAGTACAGACACCTAGCTCGCTCGGTGAAAGTAGTTCCCCTTTCGCTGAACATATGGCGAAAAGAACCTGCCTCATCACTACTTTTAGGACTTAATTAAAACTATAACAAAAAATAAAATACGAGTATGTTTACTTTTCCACTGAATTGATCCTGCTGCGTTTTGGCGACTCTACGTTCAATTACTTGCAGTATCAAAACCGCGCTTATTTAACGCTGTATTGATGCATTGATATCGCGTTTTAGCTAATAAATAGGCCTATTGTGAAAAAGATTCGCGAAAATTTAAAAATATTCGTTCGTTCATTTCCTCAATTTTGAACCTGATTGTTGCTGCGTCAATAATAAGGAACGTGTAAAGAACGTCGTTTGATAATCGTCGGTTTTAAGATTTCCCATTAGAAGCTGTATCGTGCATTAAGAGCCCGCACACATTTTGCCGCTGACTGCCGCTCTCTCGTTCACACATTTAATGCTTTTTCAAGATATCTTAAATCTCAGTGCGTAATAGAGAAATGTTTTTCGGCCATTTTTCGCAATATAAGATGACGAACATTTTAAAATATATTTCAGTTTTTTGTTGCTAAAGTACAAAAAGTTGTCGTTTCTAACTGTTATTTGAACTGGCAAAACGATAACTTTTTGTACTTCAGCAACTCGAAACTTACCATACAAATTTTAAGGACGTGTCCAGTCCACGAAACTAAACAACTTTCTCTAAGAAACATGTGTCAAATTTCGCCAGAAAATTTTGGTCATCCCATACTAAATTGATCACGTGATCTCTTTGATATGTATGGAAAGTCAATTTTTATTTTACATATTTGACCATGTGTTCCTTAGATAAGTTGTTCAGTTTCATGGACTGAACACATCCTCCAAATTTGGATGGTAAGTTCAAAATGACCCTGTATATGTTGAAATTTCCGTAATCTTATATTGCGAAAAGTGGCCGAGACACATTTTTCAATTACGCACTCATATTATAAAAAATCTTGAGAAAACATAAAATGTGCGAGCGAGACAGCGGCAGTCAGCGGCAAAATGTGTACGGACTCTTAAGCGCAGCAGAGACCAGCGTTCAAACGTGTGCTGCTTCTAGCTTCAGAGAAACATCTGGGACGCGCTAATTTGCAACGATAAAACCAAAACTAAATCGTTACAGTTTCAGTTTCGTTTACAGCAAAATACTCACTTTAATTTTGTTAAAATTATTGAAAGCTATGCCTAGGGAGCTTAGGATGCCAATCTCGTACAATTTCAATGGCAATTCTAAAGCTAGACCAAAGCTTTTTAGGTAAATGTAACCGAAAAGACAACGTAACGGTTTTTGGTTTTATTATTCAGAATTAGCGTGATTCTGTTCTAAATCCGCGATAGTTGATGTTTAAGATAGCATGTCTGCTATAACCCTTACTTCACGTCTGTGCGTAATGGAATGCAACAAATATATTATGCTATCTATTCTATTCATAGTAATATTTTGAGTTAAACAGTTTGATAACCAATATTGTTTATTTTTAATTTCTTACCTGTAGCTGCGGGTTGTTGACGACCACGAACCCGACCAGCACTATGAGGTCGAGGACCATGGTCTCGGAGAGGGTTTGGTCCAGACGCTGGTTGCTTAAACCTATTAAAGAAAACAGATGCATTTGACACTTTCACGTAGGTGTATTGGATATACATCCTCAGAATTAGATGAAGTCTTTAATACTTTGTACTGTTATTATATGGTTTAATTGACAATGGTTATTTTAAAGCAATTATTTTCCATCTTAGTAAATAAAATCGTAAACTGATAGACTGAGTAATATATCAATGCCCAGCCCAAACTACTGGACCTAGAGACTTGAAATTGTGCACACTGATACCTTATTAATTTATATGTCTCAGCGTTTTTGATTATTAGGATGAAAAGGGGGATGAAGTTGTGTAAGGAAAGGAATGTCCTTCATAAGTAAAACTCACTTAATTTAATATTTAGGCTCGTGGTTGGAATCAAACGGAAAGTGTATAGGTGTTTTTTGAATTTTCAACCCTTTGGGGATTAAAATGAGGTAACAAACCTAAAAATCTATATGAGGTCGTTATTGAGGTTATAGGTTATATGTTAATTGCGAAAATGGCATTTATTTTGGAGTCCAACACGGTAGACGTGATTAAACCCCCAGAGGGGGTAAAATGGGCATTTGAAAGTATAAAAATCTGTCAGTCATTTAAACATAAGTAGGAAATGTCAGTATATATTTAGATCGAGAACGGGGACGGAGTACTAAATAATACCCTATTCTGAATATTATAAATGTGAAAGTTAGGATGTTTGTTACTCAATCATGCAAAAATGAATTAAAAATAGAATACTTCTCATTCTAATTAAAGTTTCCTTAATTCCTTTATCTGAACTTACGTAAAGCAGAGGTTCTAGGCGCCTCCTTCTCATTGGGCGCGTGCTGTGACAGCAGGCGCGCTACCGCCGCTCGGAACTCTAGCGGCCAGCCAGCTTCGCCGAACGCCTCCTGTAGACAAAGTTACCTTGAGACTACACGCACTATCACAAAATAGAGAGAGGACAAAATTTAAGCTTAGTTCTACGCGCTCCAGCAACGCACACACACATCGACCGATCTACCGATCGATGACACTGCGCCACGCGCTCGATAGCAGAGATTCCGTTGGTGTCGTCGGTGAGAGGTGACTATGTGTGCGTTGCTCGAGCGTGCGTAGTGCGTAAGCTTAACTTCTGTCCTCTCTCTATTTAGTGCTACTAAACGACAATTAAGTAACCTTGTTAAGTTATTGTTGCGTCTAAAATAGACATTTCAAAATCATCCGGCTCGAAGGACCAGATGTGAAAAAACTATAAATCAACTAAAATGATCATAACAGCCCATTTTAAATCCACTGCAGGTCTGCAGGACGTAGGTTTTTTCTGAGGGAGGATATGTATGTCGCTTGTCACTTTAGAACTTTATCATAGCAACTTTTTTGACTGATGTCTCACAATTAAAAAAAAATGTCAAAGAAGTTACTATGATAAAGTACTAAAGTGTTAAGCAACATTTGTTGCTGACCGTACGTGGTGAATCCCCGATATCTAGCTAAAAATATTATACTTTCTACTAAAATGACTTGAAGAACGCGTCCCATAATGACAGAAAGTCGTGTTACGTTTCAGATGATCACAAATCAGTTTGAGAGTCAATTGTCAAGACTACCCCTGCAGATTATGTTGGTCACGTAAGGCGAGCCAGTAAGGCGTAGCCGACGCGGTGGTCTAATGGCCTGCACTCACGAGACGGAAGAATGGATTTGGGGGAACGCTTCATTTGGACCGTTTTATGGGTTTATTGCTTTGATTTAGAAGGATCATGATTATATCTTATAGAAATTCTATGAAATATTTTAGATGTAACAATTAAACGATCTAGCATGCTTTTTTGTAATCCTAAAATCTATACTAGACATTATCTTAGAAAATTCGATAATCCGATAATTTGTGTGATAATTCGATAATTTGTGTGTACAAATTATATTCCACAAAAAAACGTTTCACAATAAGTTTGCAAAGTCCCACTCAAACTCAAACCTTTCCTAATTTAAATGAACTCGTGCGTATTTGAATAGACATACTAGATAATGTTATTAATTTAATTGCTCCAACAACAAAGGCCAACCAACCAAAAACCAACAGCGCATCAATTTGTGAGACCATCTTGTGATCATGTGTGAAGCTGAACTTCTTTTTAAAACGCTTCACGTGTGTCTCTTCTGATCCCAACTTGATCCTTTAAGGACCACAGTTCGTGACTTGACCTCATTACCAATCCGGCCGACAGATTTGTTGCTCGGATGTTGCGTGACAAGGAATCACGTCGTCACACTTTGTTGCGTCAACGTCACTTTGTTGTGTTGTCACATTTCGTATATTTAAGAGAATTTTCTTTTATCTTCTTCGCCGAAAAAGTTTTTTGGTTTCTTTTGTGGATTTACGTGAATGAGATAAATTTTGATAATTGTGATTAATGCTATACTGGTAATGCTTTTGCATTAAAATACAATTCTTTAACCTTTTAAAAGACGTGTGTGGAATCTGTACACGTGTCTTTATATATGATACCATCAATTTATCTGATCTCCAAAATACAAATACTTTTCATAAAGATTTTTGGCGTTAAACATTTCCTATTTGACTGACTTGTATTATACAGGGTCACTGGAAATATGACGTATTCCTGCTAAGGGGTTATAGATGAGGTCAAAACAAATATTTTTTGTAATATAACTTTTTCTCAAAAAATTAATAGTTTATGAGTTAATTGAAATTAAGTATTTTTTTACCAAAAGTACGTTTTCAGACACAAAAATTTAAAATAAAAGATAACTACCCATTCGATTCCGGTTTTTTTATTATTTTGGGATAGAAAACAATCTAAGTGTTGATAATGAATAAAAAAAAATAGAAAATGTACAGGTGTTTATAAAAAAATCAATCCTTAAATGCATTTATTTTTATATTTTTTTCAGATTTTTTAGAAATAATATCAAATATCTTTAAAAAAATCCTAGTAACTAAGCGTGCATAATATTTTAAAAACATCACCATCTATTCAGCTTTCAGTTGAGGTATAAAATTTAATAATAACTTAAATAAAAAATGAGAAATTAAGACTTAACTAAATAGCAGTCCCATTTTATGTAGCAAAAATTTCCTACTTCAAGCGCTTCGGAGCTGGCCGTATTATCCTACTTATATCATAAATGTGAAAGTTTGCTTGTTTGGATGATTGTTAATCAATCACATTCATCATCAAAAACGACTGAACGTATTTGGATGAAATTTGGCACACAGACAGTTTATAAACAGGATTTAAACATAGGAGGATACTATTATTTTGGTTAAACTTTCCCTAGGGATTTTCGCGAATGTAATTGCGGACAAAGTCGCTAGTTTGCCATAAATGATCGTGCTTACTAAAAATACTTTCGTCCGAGTGAGTTTGAAACAGAATTATTTTCCGCCGATGAGTCAAAATTGTATACAGACAGCATCAAAAATAACCATGCATATCAGCCATTTTTAATGACCCGCTGCTGAGAACAGGCCTTCCTTTCCTTTTGGGATAAAGCAGACGGGCCATAACCCACCACGTGGGCCCAATGCGGATTGGTCGGTGTTAACTCAACGTACCTTACATTGAGCCCTTGGTTCTGGCTGCATTTATAGTCGTTAACACTGACCAACCCACATTGGATCCACGTGGTGGGTATGGCCCGTCCGCTTTATCCATCCACAAGCCAAAAGGTAGGCCAGTTCCCCAGCAGCGGGGCTTTAAAAATAGCTGATATGCATGGTTATTTGTGACACAAATTTTGACTCATCGGCGGAAAATAATCCTGTCTCAAACTCACTCGAACGAAAGTATTTTTAGTAAGTACGACCATTTATGGCAAACTAGTTTCCGCCCGTGACTGCATTCGCATTTACATTCGAGAAAATCCCTAGGGAACCCTTAACCAAGATAATAGTATCCTCATATGTTTTAATCTGGCTTATAAACTATCTGTGTGCCAAATTTCATCCAAATCCGTTCAGCCGTTTTGCGTGATTGATTAACAATCGTACAAACAAGCAAATTTTCACATTTATGGAATAAGTAGGATAATACGGCCACCTCCGAAGCGCTCGAAGTATGAAATTTTTGCTACATGAAATGGGACTGCAATTCACTTAAGTCTTAATTTCTCATTTTTATCTAAGTTATTATTAAGTTTTATACCTCAACTGAAAGCTGAATAGATGGTGATGTTTTTAAAATATTATGCACGCTTAGTTACTAGGATTTTTTTAAAGATATATGATATTATTTCTAAAAAATATGAAAAAATAAATAAAAATAAATGCATTTAAGGATTGATTTTTTTATAAACACCTGTATTTTATGAAAAAATTTTTATTCATTATCAATACTTAGATTGTTTTCTATCCCAAAATAGTAAAAAATCCGGAATCGAATGAGTAGTTATCTTTTATTTTTAATTTTTGTGTCTGAAAACGTACTTTTGGTAAAAATGTACTTAATTTCAATTAACTCAAAAACTATTAATTTTTTGAGAAAAAGTTATATTACAAAAAATATTTGTTTTGACCTCATCTATAACCCCTTAGCAGGAATACGTCATATTTCCAGTGACCCTGTATACTACAAGTATGTAAAGTACATTTTATTTATTTATTTTTATGCACAACGGGATAGGCTTGGCCTTCACCTCACCTGATGTTCAGTGACGTAAGGCCAAAGGTGAAAACGCGATACACCCGGAATCCTCATCACTGAGGAACTAAACTATCTTACCTCCAACTGCCGGAACACAACATTTTATTAAAAATTGTTGTTATGGCGTCAGACTTAGGTAAGATGGTCTAGCCAGGCGGACTTGAAATAAGCCCTACAACCAGCAAAAAAACTATTTCTGGTTTTCTATTATTTTTAATTCAACAACATAATCGACGTTTGCAAAAAAAAAAACAATCATACATCATCAAAACACAAACATCAGCAACAAAGACGTACAATTTAAACAAAACAAAACAAACAATCAATCACGCCAATACCCCACATCTGCGGCGGGGTAATAAACATATAATTCTGTTCATAATCCATTACTGCACATCAAACAGAGGTCTCACGGGAGGTCAATTATGCACGCTGCGGAACAGACATCAAAGTTTTAACCAACTGGGAATCGAATAGGGGGCGAGGCTAGTGCTTGTTATGATGGTATTGGATAAGAACAAATACGTAACTCTAATTAGTAGCTAAAGTATTAATGTTATGTAAATAAGAAATCAAGATTGAACGGAGAACATAAATGTTAATTAACTAACAAAGAAGCTTAAAGATAATTAATTAATCACATAACATCAGCGGTCAACCACCCCACCCACATTTGAAAACATCAAAAATATAAATATACATCTAAAATACAAAGTACCTATAATAATAATAATAAACTAATGCTCCTATAAACAATGTCAATAAGTATCTGAATTCTGAAATGTAGATCTTATAGAACTGTTCTTTCCCATTGTGTTCCAGTTATAGCCCAGGACTTTTAGCAAAAAACCTAGGACTAATTCCGGCGGAAGGTTTTTTGTTTTTAAAGTGTTCCTTAGGTCCCCCTGAATATATCTGGAAAGTTCCCCGTGAATCCCATGTACGCTCCCCCCTCCCCCCCCCCCTCAAACGTCTCCCTGATTTTAGTTTTTTCTATTTATCTCAGAAACGGTTGAAGATAGAAGAAAGTTGTCAACGTATGATATAATTGTTACAAAATATCCAACCCATCGACACTTCAATCATTTCGATGTGAGCTGTAGTCTCTGAAATATACCTACAGACATTTCACCAAAATTTTTTTTTTGCCCAGAAATCATTCTTTGTACTAGTTTTTAAGAAAAGTGAGTGGAGTTGTGGCGAAATTATGTAAGGTCATATGAATCTTGAAACATTGAGGAATAAAACAAGGTATAATACATTGTTATAGCAGCATCAGTTCTAGATTAACACCGAATGGTGTTAGCGCCACGATGTAATTTTTAGCCCAATACTTTTAGATAAAAATTTCGCGATACCTAGGACTAATTCCGGTGGTAAGTTTTTGTCTTTTAAAGTGTGCCTTAGGTCCCTTTGAACATATCTGGAAAGTTCCCCGTGGATCCCATGTCCGCTCCCCCCTCCCCCTCAAACGTCTCCCTGATTTAAGTTTTTCCCATTTATCTCAGAAATGGCTGAAGATAGAAGAAAGCTATTGAAGTATGATATAATTGCTATAAAATATCCGACTTGTCGACACTTCAATTGTTTCGATGTGAGCTGTAGTCTCTGAAATATACCTAAAGACATTTCACCAAAAAAATTGTTTTGCCCAAAAATCATCATTTGTACTAGTTTTAAGAAAAATTAGTGGAGTTGTGGCAAAATAATCTGAGTTCATTTGAATTTTGATACATTGAGGAATAAAACGAGGTATAAAAAATTGTTTTAGCAGCATTGGTTCTCGATTTATAGCGAGTGGTGTCAAACGCCAAATAAATTTATTGTAGTATTAGCTTTAGTAATTTCTGAGTTAATTCATTCAAACGAAGGATTTGTATGTATGTATGTTTGAATGAATTAACTCAGAAATTACTAAAGCTAATACTACAATAAATTTATTTGGCGTTTGACACCACTCGCTATAAATCGAGAACCAATGCTGCTAAAACAATTTTTTATACCTCGTTTTATTCCTCAATGTATCAAAATTCAAATGAACTCAGATTATTTTGCCACAACTCCACTAATTTTTCTTAAAACTAGTACAAATGATGATTTTTGGGCAAAACAATTTTTTTGGTGAAATGTCTTTAGGTATATTTCAGAGACTACAGCTCACATCGAAATGATTGAAGTGTCGACGGGTTGGATATTTTATAACAATTATATCATACGTTGACAACTTTCTTCTATCTTCAACCGTTTCTGAGATAAATAGAAAAAACTAAAATCAGGGAGACGTTTGAGGGGGGGGGGAGGGGGGAGCGTACATGGGATTCACGGGGAACTTTCCAGATATATTCAGGGGGACCTAAGGAACACTTTAAAAACAAAAAACCTTCCGCCGGAATTAGTCCTAGGTTTCTTTGAATTTTTTGCTAAAAGTCCTGGGCTATTAATTTCAATTTCAGTTACAATTTTTTACACCAATAAAGCATAAAATAAAGCGAACTTTGTTTTTCAGTTCGGTATATCTCAGGGGAATATCAGTTAAAAATGAATTCACATTTTTGTTAAAACGTTGTAAACATTATTTCGGCTCAGATTTTGTTTCCAGTTTGTATTTTCGTAAAATGGATTAGAAAATGGAATTGGCTTTTATTTTTGACTGGCTCCTCGTAGTGTTCAACTTTATAAATTTTCTGATATAGAAAAAGCTTTGTGCCAAACCACAGATCAAAAACATGAAATTATTAGGTACATTGTTGGATTGGATTTCATCATTTTAATATGCCACGACAGCAGTCACTGGACAGCCAAATAAATTCAATATCTATGTATGTTATGGGTAGATAAGGAGCATGGGCCATCATAGCCTATTACGCGGGCCCAATACGAATTGGTAGGTGTTAAGGACCCATGGGCTTAACGTGCCTTCCGATGCACGGAGGAGATCGAGATGATTTTTGGTCACCCATCCCATGACCGACCCTTTGCGAAAGTTTCTTAACTGCCACAATGGCTATAATATAACCCGTCACTGCGTCATCGAGATCCCTAAATTTTTCGTAGTCACTTAAGCAGGCCCTAGACGACTCAATCATATTACGCAATATTGAACCCTTTGTATACTCGTGTGACATTTTTTTAACTCTCTCTAAGGTTCGGAACGACCAAGAACTTTAAAGATCATGGTAGCTTCTCAAAAAACAGGTTTTATTTGATTTAGATTATAGGAAAGTTTAAATTATTCGTATTCCAAATGGAAATGTACATTTAAAGTTCTGGTCGTTCCGAACCTTAGAGCCATAGCGCACTTGTGGCCTGGCCGCGCGGCCAGGTCACACGGCCAGGCCGCAAGGTGCGCAACCAAACACGCAGCCAAAACCGTTGCTTCAAACTCGTTGGCCGCCCCCGGTATGGCGGCTAGCCGCGGCGGCCAGGTGCGCGCACTCTACGGCGATTTCATACTAATATCACAGAATACATAATAGTACAAAGCTAATATACCGATCTCGCTGGCCGCCGCGACCTGGCCGCAAGTGCGCTATTGCTCTGTGAGTTTAAAAAATTACACAAAGCGTTAAATATTGCGCAATATGATTGTGTCGTCTAGGGCCCGCCTAATAAACGCGGCCTAACTCCCTAATGGACGCTCCCTCGGGTCCAGTAATCGATATCCGCCTAATGGCTGTGCTACTGATTTATCAGATTGCACGGGTTACTCAAATAAATGGTGGAATTGTGATGTAACTGGTTTTATCGTGGGTTTTGTTATGAGCGCGAAATATGTTACATGGAACGACACACTAATGTCAAGTCTTAATCTAAAAGACCCTAAGCCCATGTTTGATCTTGTCATTCGAATGTCATTTGGTACTGAAGTAAAATTGACAAAACACTTTTTACTGTAAACTAAAACACTGTTTTTATGAATTGAAAGTCTTAAATCTAAAAGATCCTAAGCCCATATTTGATCTTGTCATTCGAATGTCATTCGTTATTGGAGTAAAAGTGGCAAAACACCTTTTATTGAAAACTAAAACACTGTTTTTATGAATTGACGGTTTTTTTTCCTTCTTTAGGTCCATAAATATAATATTAGATACTTATAGGCCTTGGCACGGATCTTGAGTGGTGACATTTAATGCGCAGAAATCATTTTTAGGTCTCATTGGCGGGGGAGACGTGGTGCGGGACTACTGGGGATTACTGGGGATTACTGCGCGCGCATGTTTATGCGCGCGCAGTAATCCCCTCCAATTTCTCACCGCTCACTATTCGTGCTGGCACCTATACTAGTATAATGTTTTTTTTTATTTTTTATTATAATTACCAAACATGCATTCCACTTTCTTCAAACTACCTGTCAGAAGATAATTATTTTCGAAAACAATAATTTTACGTGTATAGGTACATTTTTACCCACGACGGACGGAACGGAACGGAGGCGGTATAAATATGCGTTTGAAGTTGTTTGTTTGTATGTTTGTCTGTTACCATTTTCCTCAGAAACTACTGGACCGATTTCGATGCGGTTTTTTGCATTCAAAAGGTTTTATTTCAGAGCAGGTACTTAGGCATGTACTTAGGTGCTGCAGCAACCAGATAAAGGGCACTTTAAAAGTATTCAAAAACTTCTAAACTGATTTCGATGCGGTTTTTTGTAATGTTTGCAGGTATCGGCAGTGTTGTTTCTTTAAAATCTCCAGAATATCCTTCATATAAAAAATAAGAAAATTAAAACAAGCTCAATATTAACACAAGTCTCACTCAACCCTCCGCCGCTCGGCGGGGTCTCCAAGACCAAGTTTACGCTTAGCGCTATCCACTTGTATTACCATAAGTAAACATTACTTGAAGCAAATACGGCGCCCTCTATGAAGAGATGGGTATTATCGCCACGTGCGAGAGCCTCGATTGAATCGCTCGAAATGCCACTTGTAAGTTTCGGATATCGTTTGCAATGTTTGTGTTAATTAATCTCGAGTTATAATTGGCTATGAAATGGATATTTCTTAGATATGTTTATACTTGGCTTGAAACACGTTATAAATAAACAAAATTAAGAAAAGCTATAGATACTTCCTTATTTCAAATACCTATTTCACTTCCAAATCAAAGTTATCAGATTATCCATATATTTTATTTGAAGCAAATACCTAAACAAAGATAGTGAATTCTACTCTATAAGGAAAATAAAAAAAAACCGGCCAAATGCGAGTCGGTCTCGCGCACGATGGGTTCCGTCAAAAAAACACGTTTTTTGTAAGGGAGCCCTCCTTAAATATTTATTTTATTTGTTGTTAAAGCGGCAACAGAAATACATCATCTGTGAAAATTTCAATTATCTAGCTGTCACGGTTCATGAGATACAGTCTGCTGACAGTCAGACAGACAGTGGAGTACTGGAGTCTTAGTAATAGGGTCCCTTTTTTACTCTTTCGGTACGGAACCCTAAAAACGACAACACAGCTCTAACAACATAAGCTGACCCTGCGTCTTCGTACAAATCCTATTTACTCTTCCACATTGCGAGTGAAAGAGAAACAACGAGGGGAGGTTGACACGTGGTCGCGCAATTCTCAAGCGGATAGACTGTTTATAGATTTTTAAACAAGGCAGTTAGGACGTCTGTTTGTACATTTTATTGTTAGGGCCCTGTGTTTGCTTTGCTGTTGAAAACTCTCCGGCTGTGCCTAATAGAAGTCGTTATACGAAGTAACAACATTCTGAATAAATAGTAGTTGGATAATACGGTTGGAAAGGAAAATAGTTTTAGATTCTCCGGTTGCTCATTTTATCGCATCTATTATTCGCTCTACTTTAGAGCTAGAATTTATTTTCACACTAGCTTCCGCCCGCGACTTCGTCCGCGTGGACATTCGGAAAATCCCTACGGAACCTTTGACCGGGATAAAAAGTATCCTATGTTTTAATCCAGGCTATAAACTATTTGTGTATCAAATGTTTTTGTTCAACACACAAACTTTCACATTTATAAATTGTAAGATTATTAAAATGTACATACTTACCACCATTTTATTTATAAAAATTACGAAATTTGTTTGTCTTACAAATTAAGTTTTTTTAATGATTTGGCTATGCGAGTCAATTTTTAGCCTTATTATCTCATGCATACTGAACGATGCTGCGAACTTAATACAAAGTGCAAATGTTGTATGCCAGCTTTGTGGCTACACAGTAATATCAATGTTGTTTCTGCAGTATTCTCGAGTATTGATCGCCTAAATATCTAACAGACCGAATGATACGCAATGAATCCTATTGTCACGGCTGTCATAATCATTGGCAGCGTGTCACTATTGTGGCCAATCAATGCTTGTCCAAGCGTCCGGCATCAATGACGTGACACGCGGCGTTAGGGTCTATTTGACCCGCTACAGCTAATCTTTAATTACAGATTAAAGGATAGAAGTAAATATGAGTCATTTCACTGATTAAATTATAGAAAACATAGGTTTTGTGATTATATTGGAATATAATCATTGAATGCCATGATTTATGAAGATTTTTATATGACTGTATTTCAAGTCACGTTCCATCTTGTCTGGTTTTTTATAATAAACATGACTCAAAAGGTCAAACATGGACTAGACCATCCTATATTAAACTTCAAGTCCAATTGAAATAAAACACTTTTTAACGGATACCTACTAGTGTGGTTTTATTGAAAGTACTTTGGTAATTAGTTGGTATTTGGCTTGATTTTTAGGGTTCCGTACCCAAAGGGTAAAAGCGGGACCCTATTACTAAGACTCCGCTGTCCGTCTGTCTGTCTGTCCGTCTGTCTGTCTGTCTGTCACCAGGCTGTATCTCATGAACCGTGATAGCTAGAAAGTTGAAATTTTTACAGATGATGTATTTCTGTTGCCGCTATAACTAATACCAAAAACAGAATAAAATTAATATTTAAGGGGGGCTCTCATACAACAACGTATTTTTTTTGCCGTTTTTTTGTATGGAACCCTTCGTGCGCGAGTCTGATTCGCACTTGGCCGGTTTTTTATTTTCCCAACGTTTCGCCCGCGGCAGCTGCAAAGGTGCGGAAACGTCGAGAAAATAAAAAAACAAACCAAATATAGGTACTGTCCGGCACGTAATTTGGCAAGATAAAAACGAGACAAAAGATGCGCAGTAACCACAAACACTAAACTCGGCGCTTTTTCTCTTGCCAACTTATATGCCGGCATCTGTACCAACTAATTACCAACGTACTTTCAATAAAACCGCGCTAGTATCCGTTAAAAACTGTTTTATTTCATGTCTAGTGAGCGCGTAAGCTTGAGAAGTGGATATGTGCAAGTCCAATTGTATTACATCACATTTTAAATCACCGATGATTATTACGATTCGCTCAAGTCACAAAGTATCCGTTAACCCCCAGCTGTCAACGGTCCTCCCACTCGCTTGGCCTCTCAATCCCAACCCATCAATGCATCGACACGCGAGGGTCATTTAGACCGGTCAGATTCACTTGTGTCAATTTTATGCCGTCGAATGGACGGGGGGTTACGTAAATATTAATGTAAATCCTTTCACAGATTTAAACGTATTAGATATTTTTGTTAGTGTTGGTGTTTTGAAGGTTTTTTTATTTTTACCAATAAAAAAGTGCACATTACATTACAGCCTTAGAGTATTTAATAATTGGTTAAATGCTCTAAGATTACAGCATTAGCACAGCTAACCTTCAAAGTTACATCAGAAGAAGGTAAATAGATAAAAAATCAATCTAAACTATTTTAATCAAACATATTATCTCATGATTAATTTAATTATGAAATAATAATAATAAATTACACTTTATTGCACACATAAAAAGAATTTCAGAAAGAAGGACAGTTAGTTGCAGAGAAAAAGCATACAAGTGGCGGCCTTATTGCTGAGCAGCAATCTTTTCCAGGCAACCCTTGGGTTAAAATAAATAAAGATAGGACAAAAAGGGGAGTGGGGTGCATAGTGCGTATGAAAATAAATATACCTAAAGATAAATACAAATAAAACTAAAGGAAAATTATATAAATAGTCAGTCAGAATAAGAGGAAAGTAAATAACTTCTTACTCTATCTCGGAAGGAACTAAGAATCTGAGCTTTCCTGATATCCTCTGGTAGAGAGTTCCATAAGCGGACAGCATGGACAGTAAAGGAATAATAAAATAAATCGGTGGAGTGTTGTGGAATTTTAAGGGTAAGATTTGAAGAAGTTCGTAGTGTACATTGTGAAAAAGAAGAGAGATAGGAGAAACAGGCTTTAATATAAGGTGGTGAGGTTAGAAGGAAAAGTATGGAGCAAAGGAGCGTAAGAGTGTGTAAGTCCCGGCGAATAGGGAGCCAGTTCAATTTAGTACGAAAGTGAGACACATGGTCTAATTTGCGAAGATTAAAAATATTAATAAAATTATTTGCGAGTAAAGAAATATTAGATTTCCCACTTGATTGACCTGAAATCCTAACTACCACAGTTGAGGTCTCGCAACTTCGTCAATAAGCCATGAAGTCAGAAATGGTTAATATATTTTCTTTTTCTTCATTATCCCTCAGTGAGCGTAGCCGCTGTTTGACCAAACAGTAACTACACTCGAGTAATTAAGAAGCCAAAGCAAATAAGGGGAGATGAATACAGACAGACACACGGAGCTTTTTATTTGCCTAGTGGTACGCTAACAATTGGTGTCAATTTTATTATCTGTAACGTAAAAATGCTACTGATTATTTAAAACCACATGACAATTTTTTTTATTTAATGTTACATAAATTATCTCTCAAAAAAAGAAACATTGGTAAAATAATTATTTCGCTAGCATGAAAACTCCCCGAGATATCACAGTTTGAAATGCACACAATTGGTCTCGCCCAAAAACGTTCCATACTTACGGCTACCTAGTTAGTTATGACGTCACTCCTGACTGAGTAGTTTATATGCAACGCGTAGGAATTTTGTTGGGCAGCTATATTAAATATTGTGTTTATCAAAATGGTTTCTTAGACAAATTTGCTATACATTTTACGGACTAATTAAAGGTATCATTTATTTTAATAAATTTTATATATTTTAAATGGACTTGTCCACCCAACTTTGAAGGGTCATAATAGTACATTATGAGACAAGTTAGCTAAGGTTGCTCATTGCACACAAGGCTGTGGGTTGCAGCCCGAGCCGCAGGCGAGGGCGTAACTCAGCCGAGTGTGCAATGAGCAAGAGCTCACGAGTTTCATACGACGTTTTTCAACACATTTGCGAGGAAAAGACAAAGTAATTTACCACACAGCAACAAATACGACAAAAACAAAATATGTCAATTATGGGAAAAGGCGCGTAGGTTTTTTTTTTCGTTTTTTTCACACGCCCAATGCAAGAATATTTTGCGAACAAAGGGGTGAGTGAGCATACAGCCAACTCATAAATTATAATTTTAAGTGATAAAATGCAAATATTTTAAGACTTTATAACAAAATATTGTGAATTATGAATAATTTGATAATAATAAATATTTGTTTGACTTAATTAAGGACTTACACATTTATTTGGTTCAAAAATAAAAATGAATTTACAGCGGCATAAAACCTCTTTGTCTTGTACTATTACTTATTCTGTGTCTTTGTTGTTACTATAAAAAAATAACTGTATTACCCGGATAAATTGGGAATGCTCTCTTTTCTCGTATAGAACTTGCAGTAAGGTACTAATTTAACTTTGTAGGGATAATTCTATAACAACCTAGTGTTTTATATATTATTGCACGCGTTTGTTATAGCTCGGTTTATGGCCCTAAAAGCGATGTATTAGGGCTCACTTTACGAGCAAGTGTGTTGAAAAACAAATAATATGCAATATATAAAACCAAGAGGTATACAAGTTTCTCTAAAAGTTTAATATGTTTACGATTTTGATTAGTATTTCGTTATTTTATTCATTGGTCATCGTCCCAATTGATGGCGGAACGACTGGTTCCGCAGGTATAGTTTCGCGGCAGAGATGTGTACAGGCGAGGGTTAAAAACTAACGGAGGAAGGTGGTTTGGTGCACATGGGCCTTCCAGGCAGATCTGTTTTCTGTCATCCGAATGCTCGTCTGCATGGTGGAGGGAATCGAACTATCAAGTCGGTGATCGCCCACGACTTATTCCACGTGGATTACGTCTCTACAGAATCTCCAGGAGATCAGGTTCACGCCCAGCCATGTGTTCGAAGCTCATTCGATCATGGAGGTCTTAAAATTTTCTTTTACTGGACTAAAGCCGCTATTTGAGCAAACATTGACTACGCTGCTCGCGTAATTAAGAAGCCCGAGCAAACATGGGGAGGTAAATACAACGACACGAGAGCTTTTTTATCTACCAGGTACGCTTATTCGACGTTCAAGGTTTCTGAACATATTTCATCCCTAACGTAAATATGATGTTGCATTTGATATTAGCAAACGCATCCAATCGTCACGGAGTTAATTATTTCGAGGCAGTCAATATATTTTCTTATTTTGACGTAAAACCAAACAGTACATACCGGTAATTAAGAAGCCTGAGCAAACACGGGGAGGTGAATACAGTGATTTTACCAACTTAGTAGGTTGTCTCTACGCTTACGGAATATTAATCGCGCTTCAGAGCGGTACCACTAGTAATTACCTCGACATGAGAGCGGTACCACTACTAATTACCTCGACGTGTGAAGTTAGGCGAACGACGTGAGAAGTTTAACTGCACCTCGACGGTTATAATGATAAGTTGGTATCATTATAAATATATTGATGAAAACCAGGCAATATAAAGGATTTTTTATGCACAACGGGGTAGTGCTTGGAATTTCCTCACCTGATGTTAAGTGACGATAAGGTCGAAGGTGGAAGCGCACTATAGCGTCCGACTTAGGTAAGATGGTGGTTGCTACGGGTGAAAATATAGATGAACAATTTTACAGAGATATGACACAAACCATGGATGATAACATGATACAACATGAGGATCTCGGACTGCCAGCTGCATCCGGATCAAATTTTGATACTTTAGAAGAGCCTACAACATCGCAACAGTTGTGTGAAAATATTGAACACAACGACGAATTCTTACATGAATTTATATATTTTATTCGAAACAAGCGACCCGCCTTCGCTTCGCTTCGGTGTAGTGTGGAATTTGACGCCATGTATTATACATATAAACCTTGCTCTTGAATCACTCTATCTATTAAAAAAACCGCATCAAAATCCGTTGCGTAGTTTTAAAGATTTAAGCATACATAGGAATATAGGGACAGAGAAGGCGACTTTGTTTTATACTATGTAGTGATTTGCAGTCAGAGTTCAACAGGCTCATTGATTTATACGAGAAAATCCTACACCAAGCGGCCATAAAGCTGTTCCATTGAACAAAACGGTTTAAGATCGTTAATTTTTCCCAGCACGTTTCAGAATTTATATTTAATATACCACGTAGAAGAACAAACACAAAGTGCAACCAACTGCTTTAAGCCGCAGACAAGACCGAGGTATTTCAAAAAACAAAAAATAGGATCATTCTGGCCGTCCAGCAGCGACAGAGAAAACACCTAATATAGCTTCAGTCCTTCGTGACCACGGCAGCCGCAAAGGTGCCGAAATGTCGGAAAAAACAAAAAAAAGAAACCAAATGAGTTAGTTGGACGTGCTGGAGTTCGGTATTTATCAACTCAACTACGCAGGCATGTTGAGCTGAAGGATGATTTCACTAGGCTCTTTATATAAGCGCTCGAAAATCATCCTCGCGTTCAATACATAAGTCGAGTATTGTTTCCGGAGGTAAATTTTACAAAAGCAGACTGTAATACATCCTACTGTTCAACAGGGCAGTGCGCTGAGTTGCAGGATGGTTTAATAAGACGCGTTGCTAGCCAGGCGACTTGAAATAAACCCTACCACCAACCAAACCGAGTACAAATTGTCCCTCCCCCCCCTGGGAGTCGGACCCGGGACCCCTGCGTCTTACATGGATGGGCGAACCACTAGACCACAGAGGCAGTTGAAATGGTGAAATGATTGATATTTATCGACCTTAGAGTTAGCTAACCCTTAGTCTTGCTCAGCAATACCTCTGAGACCACCTAGAGACATATGACTATAGTTCGTTCACTTGCCTGTACTATATGGTAGTCCAGCTCAGCAATAGCCCTCAGTAGGTGCGCCGTCCTCGCAGCTCGCACGAACCTCCCGCCACGCGCTCCAGCGCCGGGCAGTTGCGCGCCGCACGCGAACAGACCGCAGAACTCAGCGCGGGAACCACATACGCTCGTGCCCAGCGCGCAGCGGAGGGACTGCGTCGCTGAGAGCCGTTCGGAACCCTGGTTGGAAACACATCAATCAGTATTTGTGCAAAATCTTTGATAACAATGAAGAGATCTTGGTGATACAGATTCGCACAGAACTGAAAAATTCGAGATTTGGAATCCTGGTCGAAGTAATAACAGTCAACACAAGAGCGAATTTGTGCAAAAAAGAAAATGAAAGATCTAGGCTAGATGATTGAGCATTCTGCAAATGATTCGGGCTTTGAAGGTACTTAAACCCTAGCAATGAGCATTAGTGGGTTGATGTATTCGTGCAACAAAGATTGTGTCCAAGAAATTGATACATTTCTTAAATTAAGAATGTTTACTACATTGTTACTACTAAAACCGTACATTGAATAAAACATGGCAACACCACTTACAACGTCAACGTCGCTCGGCTGGCACAGGTCGGCGCAAACAGTCAGCAATGTCTGGATACTCTCGCGCGCTTCGCCTGCGTCCTCAGCCTTGCTGATGCACCCACTCAGGCATATGTAGCTGAAACAAATAACATAAATAAAATACACTGATATTTAGACGAATGACGAATAAATGTATTGGAGAAATTCGATGGAATTTGCAATTCAGTCTATCATACTTTTGTAAGGACCAATAAAATTTGTTTCTTTAACAAATCATCAGAAATAGTTGAATTCTTGGCTGCAACATTATGTGAAACCGACATTACCGATTCCGATTTTAGCACACAATGACGACGACGAAACAGTAAGGTTGAAAAAATTAAAACGTTAAAAAAACGCTTTGTATAAAAGTAGGAAAGCGACCGTCACCGTACACGGGAAACTCAAAGCATGTTTGTTTCAACCCTTTCCCTCGTAGGGTTGTCAATAAATGTTTTTTTAAAAGTTTATCTAAGCTGTCAAGGCATACGACGACTGGCAATTTTTTTTAGGTACACCAAAACGTAAATTTTGAAAGTTATAAGGTTTGTATTTATGGGGATGCCATTTTTGACTCATGTATCGTCTAGTTCTTCATGCTGCCTGGGCTGTAAAAAGTGACATAGAAATCACATTGTCTTACAATGTAAACGAAGATTTATGTAGAAAATCTTAAAGGTCTCGATGGTAGTATTTTTCATCCAAAACATGGCAACCCTAACAGTTCCCGCGCAAATCCGAATGAAACACAAACATGGCTGTTGACACGGTGGACAGTAAACAATGCAACGTCAACATTGTGTCCTGTCTGTATTAAAATCAGCCGAAGTAATCCGGCGGACGAATTAAGGAGGCGAGGCTTAGCTTTTGGGAAAGGATTATGCAATTTAGATCTACCTCTAGGTACAGACACGAGCAAATCTGTTTGTATTGTTAACTGGTGCAATGGAAGGATTAAAGACGAAAGTTTTGTTGACAAGTAAGAAAATCATACTTTTATTTAGTACGTAAGTAAGTTTTACTATTTTCTCTCTCTTCTTTTTTACTTTTTCGACTCTTTTCTATATCAAACACGCCTAGATTACATCCAATTGTCATTTACATCAACATGGGCATTTTCCAAAGATTTCTAGCATTTTCTAATCAGAGAAATAAAGTGTCAAAATATACTTTAAAGGAGAACCGGCACTAGCCATAGAAAAAATGCTTAGCTTGTAGGTAGGTATACGATTGAATTTGGTCTTAAAATAAAGCCAATAATAAAGCTACATTGATCAAGTTCTGTCTTATTTTTAGCGTATGTAGAAAAAAAGTTATAAATGAATATGGAAACACTACAGAAACAACGAGTCAATCAAAAACGTTCCATTATTTTCAAAAGGCAGAAAATCACTATGAAATGTAAAAACGAGGCTGAATAAACCATAATTCTTTTCCTTTTTTCGAAATTCATAAAACGAAATGTCTATTTGACTTTCGATTTAGCATTGATCTGTCATTAGAGTTTTTGGCGCCATTTTGTCGGGTTCGGTTTGGTGACTATTTTAATTATTCGCAAATTGATTCATATTCGATATTGTGTCTTAAAATTGGTGCAGTTATGTGGTACAAGTGACTACGCAACTGAACAAAATGTGGAATAATTGAAATAGGCGCAATCTTGGTTGTGTGAAGCTGAGACTTTTACTGTAGTGGTAGCTACCTCGGCTGACCTTACCGAGTAAACTGTCTTGATATACTTGGTGCCAAATGCTCCAAGCAACATTGGAATGCGATGCACCCGCATTTTAATGTTTACTGAAACAATCTACCACTGAACTATTCAACACTTGACACTGGCAAAAATTACTTCCAAGAGGAAAGTAGATTGCCAAAACAAAAAAATAAGAAGAAAAAGAAGATCTGTCATTACCACACCACCGATACCACAGATACCACAGATAACTGAAAACGTACAGCAGATTGTGAATCACAGATTAAATAATTAAAAAGTATACAGTTTCAGCATAAAAGGCCGGCGGTGGGACCGCCTAACTCTATCGCTTTGACTCTGGCTTTGGTTTATGACGTCAGTGCACTGTCCGTCCTTGTCATCGTTTTATGATATGACAAGGACGGACAGAGCATTGCTATCGCTCTGGCTAAAGCTTTGAGTTAGGCGGTAGGGCCCCTGGTCTCTTTTGCATAAAAAAATATAAGTGATAAGTGCTTTATGGTGGAATTAATTTGTAACCCAGATTTAAGTCGAAGCTTCAAACCTTCACCGCGCAATTACAAATTCCATCAGCCGGGAAACAAAAAATTAAAAACATAAAATCCTCCGTGGCTGTGCACCCTCGGAATGATCCAATTATTGCCAGTGTAAATATTTACCGACGAGACGACGACGGGGCCGTAACGAGCCAATCGCGGAGTAGTGCTCGCTCGCGGATTTCGCTGACATTTAAATCTCGGAGCGAGAGACCGGAGTTTGGTTAACGAGATCTTTAAAAACAGACCGAGAAAATTTTGCAAACGGCGACAAACTTGAGGACTGATTATGGAAATACTTTTGACACAGCAGGTTGCTGAGAAAATCAGAAAAAAAGAAAATTTTCGATTCCCAAATCGTACTTCCATTGTATTTATTAGATAGGTACTAGCGACCCGCCCTCGCATCGCTTCGGTGTGGAATTTGACGCCATGTATTATCATTATAAACCTTGCTCTTGAATCACTCTATCTATTAATAAAACCGCATCAAAATCCGTTGCGTAGGTAGTTTTATAGATCTGAGTATACATAGGGACAGACAGCGGCAAGCGACTTTGTTTTATACTATGTAGTGATTCACTTTAACATAATTCAATTAGTATCTGTAATTTATATAAGGTCATTTTGTATTCACCATCCAAAGTTTGAGGATGTGTTCAGTCCATGAAACTGAACAACTTTCTCTAAGGAACACATGGTCAAATATGTAAAATAAAAAGGGTATGATTTTATCTATTACCTAATAAATGCATTTTCAGTGACCTAATAAATAATATTTATTCCTAAAATAGTAGATCTGTCACCTAAATTGAATCACCAAATAATATTAAAACGATTAGCTAAATATTAATTAAGAATTACTCGGAAATAAATCAAATCAAACTAATATATTTCTTGGGGACAGATATTATTATAAGGGTATTGCAGATTAGTGACACATCTAAACTTAGGTGACAGAAAATATTGTTCCCAAATAAAAATCGACTTTCCACAGAAATCAAAGAGATCACGTGATCAATTTAGTAAGGGATGACCAAAATTTTTTTGGCGAAATTTGACACATGTTTCTTTGAAAATGTTGTTTAGTTTCATGGACTGGACACATCTTAAAAATTTGGATGGTAAGTTCAAAATGACCCGATATAGCAGAAAAGCTTAGTTTTTTAATCTGATAAATGTAATTCCACTTAAAACCAAAGGATTGTTTTTAAAGAGTTGCGTACCGAAATTAATCGATGTAGCCAATTAAGCTAAGGAGAAAAAAACATGGCGCCCAGTGGAACGTCAAGAATTCCAAAATGGAATTCGGATTACGGCCGTCCGATTGGCCATTCACGCATAACGCATAAAATTACAAAGTAATTGATTACAAAGCGAACAATGAAAAATGCACTTTATTTTACGGTCGTTAAAGCGTTATTCTGCGGTTAGTATGGGTTGTAAATAAAACAACACGGTTGGACCTCCTCGCTTAGTGACGTGTTGAGATAAGGTTATCTTAAATATTCCTTACCTCCATCCAGCTAAAGGTCGGTTTAGTGGCATAAAGATACAAAGCACACATGATAGTGGATACTGGACATAGCAACATTGTCTCAGATTTAAGTAAAATAGTATTGGAAGTACTTAGTAAATCCTAGCGTTGTAAAATGATAATGCTGTCATAACATTAAACCAACTTTAGCGTCAGTATCATAAAATGAAAACTATTAACGTATAGTAAACAAAGATGTTTTTAGGGTTCCGTACCAAAATGGTAAAAAAGGAACCCTTATGGTGTGACTCAGTCTGTCTGTCTGTCTGTCTGTCTGTCACAGCTGGATATCTCGAGAACTACTAATGGTATCAACTTGAAATTTGGAATAGTTTAAGATGACATTCGCCCAACTATTTTTCAAATAAGAACTAAATAAAAAAATAAATATCTTTTTTACAGCAGGGCCCCCCCCTTATCTCCGAAGTTTGCAAAGAGAAAAATCTGAAATAATTCTATGTGATAGCAGTTTATATAAAGATTACAGGAAAAATAAAACGATGTCTCAATAAAGCACACTTTTTTAGAAATTATCAAATTTTTAAAAAGTTAACATTAGTTCCACTATCGTTCAAGAGATGGCGCTGACCTAAAACTGCAATACTAATTTTATTATTCTACTCTTCAGTGTTGTTTTATTGGTGCAATTATGATGGTACGGAACCCTCGGTGCGCGAGTCCGACTCGCTCTTGACCGGTTTTATTTCAAATGACATAAGAAAACATTGATATTAAAACTTACTTTTTTTCACAAACCGTGTAGCACTAATATAATATATAACCGTGTAGGTCTAATTTTTCACTTTAATTTTACAACATACAAAATTTTAAATAAAATCAATAGCTCTACATATCAGACGGAATCGTAAATCAAATACACGGTGCTTTTGAAGTTTTTTTTTTTAATTTTATCAACAAAAAATTGCAGTAATAAGATCATGAGACAGAAATCAAAGAAATGTGTAGAAAATATTGTAAACATAATTTAACTTTATAATTTGCTAAAGCCGTAAAATGCAGAAACGTCCTACGTTTTTGTTTGGAATGGCATCAATCGTTTTAATTAAGTAAGACCCTTTTGTCACTACCTTATAAATCACGGAGAACGCATTAAAAAATAAAAATAAATATTACTCTACGGTAGAGTAGGCGCCAATGATTCATGGCGTTCTAAATTCGAACGCTAATGGAAGCGTGCGCCCGCGCATCTGTACGGTGTTGCTAGTTAAAATGTTTACCTACTATTTGGTGTATATTTTTATTTCTTTTCGTCTATAATCTAGGAAATGTTTTTCATAAGAACATACCTTTTTATTTAAGATTGAGTATATCATACACAAGTCGATATAGTTATATCCCTATAGGTACGTAAAAAATTACTTTCCATTCTATTGTTATTGATAATTTGGTAGGCGCCTTTTTGACAAAAAAGGGTTCGATTTTTGTGGTACATCATTAAAAAAATTACAGACCATAACTACGCAGAGTGAAATAAAAGAAAAAACCAGTGGCAACACCAAAGCACTCACCTACAAAAATGTGCGTTACGTTTAAAATGTTTTTGTTCTTAATTTCTGTTAGACAGAGTGCGCCCTGCGCCCGCGCGTGATATATGTCACTCCATTAGGCGCCGCCTGTTTGCTCCTATTTGGAGTTGAAACTCCTAGTGTGAGCTTTGCATTGCTGTCATATTTATGACATTGAGAGACCAATAACTTTAAAATAAGCCTTTTCTTGAGATAGGTCAAATTGTATAAAAGTTAGGAACTCTTTGATAAAGACGAAGATAGAAAGTACAAACTAGGCAAGATTTTAAAGATTTTTATTGAATGTCACGATACCACCAAAATTTTGGCAATGGCAGTACTAAAGTATTTAATCCCCTCCAAAACTGGTTTAACGTTTAAAATGTTTTTGTTCTTAATTTCTGTTAAACTGAGTAGTGGTGACCATCGTTTTTCATACAAACGAGGTAACTTTTTAAAGCCTTGGTTCTCCACCAGGGATTAACCGAGCCGTAATTTGATGATTGCTATTCATGGAGTGAATGGAGGAGTTCTAGATCGCTATACACACCCAATTAATCTGATCAAAATTCTAAGAGATGTATATATTAAAAAAATTCTTTAACCGCCTCTGTGGTCTAGTGGTTCGACCACCCGTGTAAGACGCCCGGGTTCGATTCCCAAGGGGGTACAGTTTGTACTCGGTTTGGTGGGTTACCTCTATCTGGCAGAAACTTGATGCTCCGAAATTTATTTGGCAGAACACACTTGGCAGAATCTTCTTTAAACGAATATTTTTAAGGCATAAAAATTGTTTAATATAATTATTGTTTGGCAGAATGTTTACATGTTCGAATTTACAATGGCATACTATTCAGATGGCAGAATTTCATTAGGCATAAATACCTTTGGCAAAATTTTTATTCGCAGAATTTCGTTTGGCATAACGTTTATTTAGTCGACAATTATTTGGTATAATTTTCACATGGTATACTACGAATATGGCAGAATTTCATTAAGAATAATGTCATCAGGCATATTGTAATCTCTAAAAAATTGCATTTTAACCTTAAATTGAATTAAAAATTTGTCTTAAAAAGTCAATATGTTGAATTTTAGTAAATGTTGTGCTACAAAAGTCAACAACAGAACGAATCGCTGATACAACAACAACAAAACCGATATGCATGCTGCTTGCTTGCATGCATGCATGCATGCTTGAATGCTTGTTTATGCTGCTTGCATGCTTGCCGGGGGGTGCAGGGGGGCTGGCCTATAAAGAAAAACTTTTAATGCACCTACCAGTAGGTTAGGTTAGGTTAGTGTTTTGACCACTCGCAGCGGAGCGAGCGAAGCGAGCGGAGCTCCACAATGCTTGCATGCATGCTACATGCTTACTTGCATGCTGCATGTTTGCTTGCATGCTGCATGCTTGCTTGCATGCTGCATGCTTGCTCGCATATGTTTATTTGTCTGCATGTAAGGATGCATGCAGCATGAAACATGCGTGTAAGAAATACAAAATTATTCTAGATACGAATTTTCTATTAAATGTATGCCAAAAGATGATTCTGACTTCAAACTGTCTGCGATATAATAGTTCTGCCTTTTAATGACTATAGATTATGAAATGTATGCCAAAAGATGATTCTGACTATAAACTGTCTGCGATATGATGGTTCTGACTGTGAACTTTCTGCGATATGATGGTTCTACTATTTAATTATTATGGATATGAAATGTATGCCAAAAGATGATTCTGGCTTACAAAATTATGAGTTTTAAGTGTATAAATAAATGAGTGGATGCCAAACGATTTTCTGCGACATGAAGTTTATGCCATTAGTTGTTATGCATAATAAAATTATGACATAAAAAGTTCTGCCATAAAGGGTAGACTCCGGTTTGGTTGGTGGTAAGGCTTATTCAAGTCTGTCTGGCTAGTTACCACCATCTTACCTAAGTCTGACGCCATAACAACAATTTAAAAATTGTTGTGTTCCGGCAGTTAAGAGGTAAGATAGCCAGTTCCTCAGTGATGAGGATTCCGGGAGTAGTGCGCTTCCACCTTCGGCCTTATCGTCACTTAACATCAGGTGAGATGAAGGCCAAGCACTATACCGGCTGCAAAACATTGCTACACTTCCTCAATGAATGCATGCTGAAAGTCTTCAAAAAGCAGAGCTCTACAAAAACTGGTCGTCGCAATATGTAGGCATGTTAATTCACCGAGGATTTATTTAACCCGTGAGCGACAGTCAAAGAACGCCGCGGTTCCGTCCTTGTGATTTATGGGGACTTTTAAACGACAACTGACACATTGTATGAAAGTGTATTTGACGGGATACGAACGGGAAACATAAAAAGCCTCGAGTTGCTGCATAAGAAACATCTTGGCTTTTTTAGAAAATTGATGAAATAGTACATTTAAAGCGCTTTCTGCTAGAAGTAGATGGTAAAATTGCTAAAAGTGGCCGTTCTTGACACATTTGCTATCTACTTCTACGAATGACTGCGAGGGAATGTAGTGAGTGATACCTTCTAAAATATATACTAGACAATGAGCCCTAAATAATCCATTTCTAAAAATTAACATAAAAGTTTTATTAAAATCCATTTCTATTACCTAACAACTTATTAAATAAAAACCTCTGAGGACGCCACTTTCAGTCAGGGAATCGCCTTAAGCATAACAGCAGTAAAAATATATTGATTCATTTAAGTTTGTTATATAATTTGCGTGCAATAACTCAGGAGACGGTAAAATAATTTTAATTTTTTTTATATTGTTCCTTTGTTTATTGAATCAATTTAAGAGGCCATAATAGGAAAACATGGTTTGCGCGTGCCATATTTTTATATAGAAAACGTAAAGTTGTAGCCACAAAAAAAACATACGACAAGCTTAATATATTATCTAGTAGCTACAAGTATTAAATTGCGTATAAACCTCACAGATGATTGTAAAAAAATCAGAATATCATCAAAAGCTCTTGTCGCAGGCCATATTTTCGGCGCAAATAATAGCGGAAACGTATTGAATTCTACATCAAAATACACTTTAACGTACTGTGCAGTTGCTCCAATAACTTTTTTTCAAGAAAGATAATTGTGCTAATGATAATGATGAAAAAACAACGAAAAACATCGAAAAAGTGCAGAAGTGAGGTTATTTTCCATACTCTTTACACGTAAAGAAAAAGACAGAGACAAATGATTTTGCATAACGGAGCCATAACTGACACAGTGATATCATTCAAATAATAATAAACGCAAAGCTACAATACATTTTTGTGGATTTAGGACCTTAAGCCTCTAAACAAATTATTTTATGCAAATATTTCATAAAAAAAGGTAAAAAGGGTTAATGCTCATAATGTAATTGAATGCATATGCAACGATAATAAACCAAAACTGCTCACTACACTACAGTCGACAGGTGTCGAAATGATTAAAGTTAACCCTTAATTGTCCATAAAAACATCCGACTACTGTGTCAAATGTACCGAACACGCCCGAGGCGTGCCATATATGGCACATTGAGACGTCAAATTTATTTCGTTTTAATGCGAGCAGAAATGCAAATATAGTTTAAACAAATTCATTGCAACGCACCCCTGATTTTAGGGCGGAGGGGCCGTTATACTGTAAGTAATGGTGATTTGGTATAGATTATTTGATTATGAAAAGTTTTTAAAGGAACTTGCTAACAGAAGTTTGCTAACAGTCAGTTGACGTATTATAATAATAATGCATGATATACTTTGGATATAAAAACCGGCCAAGTGCGTGTCGGGCCACGCGCCATAGGGTTCCGTAGTTACCTTATACCATACCATATTTAATACCACATATAATTTTTCGTCTGTAAAAATAACTTTGTTTTTCACAGTGTTGGTATGAATGACAAAGTTATATTTGCGGTTTTGGAAAATGTGCTATATCTCAAAAACTAATTACTATATCTCGTTCAAATCAATTTTGGTTGAAAGTGTTTACTAAGATCTACAGCATATATTTTTTTTAGATTTTTCACTCTCTTATTTCAAAAGTTAAAGGGGGGGGACACACATTTTACCACTTTGGCGGTGAATATCTTTCAAACGGTTGACTTTGAGAAAAAGTTGTCTTAGGAACCTCAATGTCATTTTTTAAGACCTATCTATAGACATCCAACACGTGTTGGTTTGAAGAAAAAAAATTTTTTCAGTTTCAGTTCCATGTATGGGGAGCCCCCCCTTAATCTTTGATTTTTCTTATTTTTGTATTAAATTCGTTAAGCGGTTAACAGAATACATCTACGTACCAAGTTTCAACTGTGTAGTCTTAATACTTTCGGAATAAAGTGGCTGTGACATACGGACAGACAGACAGACAGACAGACAGACAGACAGACAGACAGACAGACAGACAGACAGACAGACATGACGAATCTATAAGGGTTCCGTTTTTTGCCATTTAGGCTACGGAACCCTAAAAACCGGCCAAGTGCGTGTCGGGCCACGCGCAGTAGGGTTCCGTAGGTACATTATACCATGCCATATTTTAATACCGCTATCATTTTTCGTCTGAAAAAATAACTTTGTTTTTCACAGTGTTTGTATGAATGACAAAGTTATATTTGCGGTTTTGGAAAATGTACTATATCTCGAAAACTAATTACTGTATCTCGTTCAAAACAATTTTCGTTGAAAGTGTTTATTAAGATCTATAGTTTATATTTTTTTTAGATTTTTCACCTTCTTACTTTAAAAGTTAAAGGGGGGGGGGACACACATTTTACCACTTTGGCGGCATATATTTTTCAAACGGTTGACTTTAAAAAAAAAATAGTCTTAGAAACCTCAATGTCATTTTTAAAGACCTATCTATAGACACCCCACAAGTATTGGTTTGATGAAAAAAAATATTTTCAGTTTCAGTTCCATGTATGGGAAGCCCCCCCTTAATCTTTTATTTTTTTTATTGTTGTATAAAAATCGTAAAGCGGTTCACAGAATACCTAATAATAATTACCTACCTACTAAGTTTCAACTATGTAGTCCTAATACTTTTGGAATAAAGTGGCTGTGACATACGGACGGACAGACAGACAGACAGACAGACAGACAGACAGACAGACATGACGAATCTATAAGGGTTCCGTTTTTTGCCATTTTGGCTACGGAACCCTAAAAATTACAAATTTATAATTTTATCATGAATAAGTAGTCAACTACATAGTGTAAATAGCGTTTGATATTTGACATCTTCTTTTCTTTTTCTATTCATAAGGACAGAAAAGTATTTATACAGGGTGTTACAAAACAACCTGAAATGCCGTATAAGCGCTATCGCACACAGGCAACTTAGTCTCCCAGCAACTGTTTTGTCTCTCACATCAAGTCCACGGGTTTATATGGAAGCGCGCACACGAAGCGACACGGTCGTCTGCAACTTTTCATACAAATCACGTGAGAGACAAAAAAGTTGCGGCGACAAAAGTTGCCCGTGTGCGATAGCGCTAACGGTAGATAGGGACCATTAAACTGAACAACTTTTACTAAGGAACCAACTCTGAAATCGCAATATAATCTGCTGTTTCATACAAAAATTAAGGCTTTAACATGCCTCAATCCGAGCGGGTCGATCCGTGATGGTGTGAAATCGAACGTAACTCTACTCACTTTGGGTTCAAATCAGTGCGCGTTCCAATGTGGCGGTTGCGTTGAGAACTAGCACCGAATTCTCAATTTTTACATGTTTTTATTAAATTTCTTCGCTTTCAAGTAAGTTAAAAAATATCTGTTCAATTAAGATTGAAGGTATTAACATCGCTGATTTTTATGTGTTGGTTTTAACATAAACAAATGTTCTGTTTCCGAGAAATTTTGCAAATAGGACCAGAAACAGGGTCCACGGATTATTTTTTTACATCAAAGATGGTAACATTTTTAGATATGCTTTCAATTAAATCTATTGTGTATTATTCCAAGTACATTATATATTTTTTCCATGATAGCTTCACGCGCGTAATCTTTCAATAATTTGAATTGAATATTGGGATTTGACCCTTCTTAGCGCCTTAATGACGAAAATATCAAATTATATCAAACAGCTACTTTTTTTGCGATTTCAGAGTTGGTCCCTTAGTAAAAGTTGTTCAGTCAGTTCGATGGTCCCTATCTACCATATTTGGCATTGCGGGTTGTTTTGTAACATCCTGTATAAGTAGGTATATTGACATTCATCGTTCGTACGTATTAATATCAAATTGTTATGAATTAATCTCAACCACGAATTTCGACAGGACAACCAACCAATGCCACAGTAATACAGAGATTTGTTTAGACCTCCAGATATTAAATTAACTGCTGGATTATTTACTCAATATTTTAAAGCTATAAAATCTAAATTAAAATGCAAATTATTTCACAACTTGCATCAGTGTTTTTTTTTAAATGCGCGGCATATTTCCATGGGGCGGGGAGAGTCGGGTAATCCGGCTAAGTAATTCTGTCGCAGTAAGTAATGCGCTGATAAATGAAATTAAATCGCACAAACAAGTGCATACCTACCCTCAGGCGAGGGAGCGCACGGTGAAAGCGAGCTAGTGATTGGCTGATGTCGATACATCTATCGATATAAGTAGATCAATACTTTTTCTGCCCCATAAACACAGCGAAGACTTAAAATAAAAAACAGAATATTATAAAGAAACTATAACTTTATACCTATCAATATGTGTTACAAAAAACCACTAAAGGCGAATATAGTAGATAGGGACCATCAAAATGAACAACTTTTACTAAGGGACTTATTCTGAAATCGCCAAAAAAACAGCTCTTTCATACAAACATTAAAACGAGAATATTAGGATTTTTTGTAACACGTTGTATGTATATATGTATACGTTTTACTAAATAATCTATAGAACTGTAAGCTTTTAATTTAAGTCCATCGTGTTTTTTTGAAATAATGTAAATGTATGACAATTTCTTAATAAAAGAAAACTAAATCGAAGCACTTAAGATATCGACTTATTTTATTTATTTATTTAGATCTAGATTCTTATGAATACATCGTTACTCTTTTTGTGTAGTGTAGAAGGTAGAAGCAGACTTCTGAAAGGGTTTTGCTAGATGCACAAGTGTCTATTTTTGCATGCATCTCATTCTTTATATTTTACTATTTTTGTATTATTATACTATTTTTTACTATTGCTGTATCTTAATCTGAAAATTACAATACTGATTGAACTCGTAAAAAGTTACATTAGCATTTTTTGAGGAAACTTATCAGTCATATTAACTATACTATCTAGAATTCTTCAAGTCGCGAGTGAATAGATTACTTCTAGACAAACGCGTTTCATCGTAGGTAGTATCATCGCTTATCACCAGACGTGATAGTGGTCAAGCGCTTGACTATCTACATTAAAAAAAAAACAAGGGTCAAAGATAAAGCTAAACAGTACTTTTTAAACAAAAAAGTTAAATCAACTCTTAATTCTCAAGCTAGCTAAAAAAGAAATCGACAAACCTAACCAATAAACTATCGACATGATCCCCAACACTACCATAAAGTTAGCAAAAAGAGCATCGCAACTCGACATGTGCGCTGCAATCTGTCGCTATAACGCCACCGCACTTTGAGCACATGTACCTTCCTTTTCCCACACATACAAGGACATATATCGCCATCTCCATCCCACGCCCCATATCCAACCCCCCACTCGAGATGTCGCGACTACTTAGCGATGGTCGAGCGATAATCGCCTGTTGCGATATTGTTTGCGCATGTCCGATTCTGTAAAAAATCGAGTGTCCAATTACAATTGCTTTGTTGACGCATTTGATAGTAGATTTCGTCGAGTCCTACAAATGACTATTATATTAGATCAAAAGTCATGGTATTCTTTTTATAAAAAAGAACAGCTTTTTATCAGGAGGAATAAAAAAAAATCTATTTCATCAGATTTTAAGTGCGGTAAAATTCCTATTAATAATTTATATATTTTATTTATTTTTACTGTCAACACTAAACTCTTCCGTCGTAAAAACAACACAGAATTAATTCAAGTCACATTTATTTGGTCTAAAAGCGTCGCGAGAGCGTCAAAATCACACCCGCGTCGAGATTTCACCCCCAATTGAACGCAAATGCTAGATCCCACGTACGGATCCTTAGCACCAGATCCCATAGACTTGGTAACGGCAAATGAAATAGACTCGATTGTTAATGACATATTCATTCTTTTCGTGGCATGGCATAGTGCTCTAGAGTCTGGTCATTGACGAAAAAATGGTGGCGCCACTTTCCCTGTTAAATTAACGTTTAGAGGTTAAGTTATTGGAAACTGACCCCTAAAATAAAGCGCAAAATTGGTTCCTTTCTCAACCGAGTCTCATCTATGTTAACCAGACCACGGTAAAAGGACCAGACTGGCAGACTATCTATACTATAGATAGACTGTCATTTTCTTTTGTCACACTATACTAAAGATTCTATAGTATAGTAATGACCCGTAAAAAAGTATTTAAAACAAAACTGTCTGTTCCTGGTTAAACTAGAGAAAAGTCTAAACGGAAAAAAATGTGAAATATGAAATTGGGTGTATCAACTTTTTGTTATGTGGCATTTCTTAAAATATCTACGTGTACCATTTTTATATGTAGTTAATCTGTAGTTGCAAATACTCTCAGCTAATTATCTTATAAGAAAACTTAAAAGACATGAAAATTTTAACGTGATTTTTAAGAAAAACATAGGTGACCCAGGAGACAACTCCTATTTTTCATATAAAAGCTGGGGACAAAATTGTCCCTTGGGTCACCCATGTCTTTCTTTAAACTATTGATTTTTTTTGTACAAAACTGTGTTTTATTGGCTATGAATCTAAATATAGTAAAATAGAGATTTTTTACAAAAAGTTATCTAGTTTCGTTTTAATTTATGAAAATTTACACATGGGTCGATTTTTTCCTCACATTAAAAAGTTGATTCACCCATTTAAGAAAATAAAAAAAAAATGGGTAAGTAAGTAATTTGAAAAACTAGTTATGTACATAGAAATCGGATAAGAACTTAATAAAATTTTTTAGATTTTGTAGGAAAACTTTAATTAGATGATTATTTATGCTGTTGCTTGTTGGCTAAAGCTGATCTATTTACCAGCACATTACTTATACTCGTTATAAGTAATTTACATTGAATAAATCTGTGCTTAGTTGTATTATAAATAAATCACATATCTACTTAATAGCAAATAAGGCCCAAATAAGGCCCAAAAACATTTTTTTTTTTTCGTTTTACTTATTCCAAAGTCTATGGAGAGGAACACCTGATATTTCGCACGGCACTTAATGTCAGATTGTTGCATTCCATTCTTGACCCCACACTACTGGAGGGTTAATTTGTATTGCCGACTCTGAGCACGTACGATGCTGCAGATACTATAAATAAAGGGTAGATAAGTGAAGATATTCAAAATTAATCACTATTAAAATTTTGCATGCATATATTAGATTATAATACCGCTTCTAAGACGTGGTACACGACATCGATGACGTGTTTTTTTTTTTTTTTTCTTTTTTTTTTGTGATTTAGTCTACGATCAGTCCTAGAACTTTTAGTAGGCTTGTTGAATGTGCCATTGGGATTTGAGGGTGCTCCCCAGCGGAAGATTCCCCCGTCAGTCAAAAACGCTTCTCTAGACCCTGGATGTCATGGCGCTTGAGGCGTTTGCGGTATGTCACGTTTGATAGGGCGGTAGCCAGTTCATTAGGGTGGTACTCGAGACGAGTTTTGTAGCTTGAAGCCGATCGTTTTATCTCCTCCTTTACTGTAGTGATATTCAGGTTCTCGTGTAGTTCAGTATTGGTAACGAACCAAGGAGCATTGGATATTGTACGCAGTATGCCGTTTTGTAGTCTTTGGATGATTGACAGGCTTGTGTTACAGGCACTTCCCCACAGTTGAATGCCGTACATCCATACCGGCTTAAGTATTGCTTTATAGATGAGAAGCTTGTTGTCGACAGAGAGTTGTTTTGAGTTTCGTGCCATTAGCCAGTACATATTCCTGAACCTCGTATTTAATTCGTCTCGCTTTGTCTTGATGTGTTTTTTCCAAGTTAATCGTCTATCCAGATGTATTCCGAGATATCTGACCGTTTCATGATGAGGTAAGGTGTTGTTGCCTAAGGTCACTGGTGGACAATTTCCTTTTCTAAGTGTAAAGGTAATATGCACAGATTTAGAAGCGCTTGCCTTGATTCGCCATCTCTGGAGCCAGGACGATGACGTGTAAAGCTAATATTGTTTTTATAATTTTCTTATTTAAAGTAAACAATGTAATCGGATACTTCTCTAAACAAGGTGAATGTCATTGTAAAACATTACGTGTTGACCTATTTGGAATTACTATTGTAGGATATGTAGTAGTGGTAGTATGGAGAAAGGGTAGCCACTGGTAGGAAGGCCAAAGTGGAAGATCTTCCTCCGGGCTGGGTGATCTTAGCCCGGGGACCGCGGTCCAACCGATGATGGTTGGAAGTTGTATATATAGTTTGGTGGCTGAGAAAACTCCGATAGCGAGATGTAGGTTTCTCCATATATTCTTCATACTACGAGGTGTTATTCCTTACTAATCTTTGTGTTCATTCGACACTAGCGCCATCTAGTAACATGGTGGTTGAATCTTGTTGTAACCGTGTGTGCGGCGGTACGGTAGATGCCGCTACATCACTCCCCTCCTGAGACCGGAGGTCGATAGTCCAGGGTTGGCCAAGCTCAGCTGTCAGTGCGTCAGAGCTATGCAAGTGCCAGAGTAGAGTGCTGCAGGAGATGCCCCAGTCTGTGGAGAGAGACGTTGTGGGGTGAAGGAAGGCGCGTCCGCCAGTGCTGCAGGTAGATCCGTGTCCACGGTGAGTCGGGACCTGTCCACGGTGAGTCGGGACAGTGGAAGGTGACGGTAGGTCCGAGCTGCTGGTAGGGTGCGCAGAGCTGCCACGCCGGAGTGAGGGCCCAGTGATGCTCCAGTCGTGGGCTGCGAAGACCAGGTCGGGATAATGCCGTCGAGAGTTGCCGAAGGTCCAGGAAGCGTCGTCAATGATGCTGCGATGGAACCTTGAGGGCTGGTGCTGGCTGCTGTGCGTCTGCTTGCGGTGTGACTGCTGCGGATGCTGGATAAGGTATGAGGAGTGATGGCTGCGCTGCGTTGCTGAAGGTGCTTGATGTGCTCCGTCGGGGGTCACCAGTGTAGGATATGTAGTAGTGGTAGTATGGAGAAAGGGTAGCCGGCGTAAATAATCCAATAGCATATGTACAGATCACAGTTTATTGGGTACACGAGCACAGAAGAAACAGAAGGAGAACAGAGCACAGCAGAGAAGGTAACAAGCACAGGAAAGTATAGCACAAGCAACATAAACAACAGGCTAGGTATTGGCGCGAATCGTAAACAAAAGGCGGAGCAAATTGTCGTGCGTCTCGCGTCGAGCTTAGATTCCGACTGGTGTGGGAACAATGCGCGGCGGCACGCTGGCTGCGCGTGCACACCGGTTTCGAGAACAATGAGCCGCTACTCGATTGCACATTTCCATTCTACCGGGCGGCCAGCCGATACGTGACGGATAAATGTCGTATGAATGACGGATGACATAATCAATTATATTTGTGAATGTATTGTGCTTGTGATGAATGTAATAAATATAATAGTTATGTAAATAATATTTTGTACATATGTAAATAAATATATTTAAAGTTTTATATTAAATATAAATTGTGTGTAAATATATTATATTATATAATATTTTGTGAATTACAAAATAATTATATAATATAGATAGTGGGTGTGTTATGTAGCAGGTCTTCCTCGTCTGTGAGCACGAATGCAGGTTTTAGGCGGTCGATACTAACCGTGACAGGTTTGCCCTTGACCAGGATTTTAAAGACCTTGTCACTTCTCTCTAACACCTTGTGAGGTCCAGAATAGGCCTTCTGAAAGCTCCTGGTCCTCTCCGCTACACCTGGCGCCGAAGAAGGACAACGGTTGGCGCCCCTGTGGCGATTACAGGCAGCTCAATGCACGGACCATCCCAGACAGGTACCCAATACGTCATATCCATGACTTCACCCACAACATCTCGGGTTGCAAGGTCTTTAGCACCATCGACCTTGAAAAGGCGTACCAACAGATACCTGTCTGCGCGGAGGACATACCGAAGACCGCCATAACCACTCCCTTCGGTATGTTCGAATTTCCATACATGACGTTTGGTCTGCGTAATGCTGGCCAAACTTTTCAGCGTTTTGTTGACGAGGTGACGCGCGGGCTGGACTTCGTGTTCACTTACTTGGACGATTTTTTAATATTCAGCAGGAACCACCAGGAACACGAAGACCACCTGAGGCAAATTTTCACCAGGCTTCGGGATTACGGCATGGTTGTCAACGTGTCCAAGTGTGTTTTCGGGGCTCCCGAGGTAACCTTTTTGGGTTATCGTATCTCGGAGAGCGGAACCAAACCACTAGACCGCGGAATCACGTCGGGGTCACCAGTGTAGGATATGTAGTAGTGGTAGTATGGAGAAAGGGTAGCCACTGGTAGGAAGGCCAAAGTGGAAGATCTTCCTCCGGGCTGGGTGATCTTAGCCCGGGGACCGCGGTCCAACCGATGATGGTTGGAAGTTGTATATATAGTTTGGTGGCTGAGAACACTCCGATAGCGAGATGTAGGTTTCTCCATATATTCTTCATACTACGAGGTGTTATTCCTTACTAATCTTTGTGTTCATTCGACACTAGCGCCATCTAGTAACATGGTGGTTGAATCTTGTTGTAACCGTGTGTGCGGCGGTACGGTAGATGCCGCTACACTATAAAAACCCTGCTTTTCTCTAAGAGTGCTATTAGACTATCATATAAATATGATCATATATGTATGAGTCATTTTTATATGAAGAAAATAGGACGGTCTAATAACTACATGTGATTCATATGTCTTTGATCATAGTTATGGGATCCTATTTGACAGCGAGCGTACAAGTAGGATCATATTCGTCGCCCCAGTAGCGATTCTTTCCTCTATTCGCCTAACTTCAAAAAATGGCGTCTTCAAGTGCAAGAATTTTGACTGGAATATTGAAATAACAAAAATATTAATTACTCTTTACGATGAAAATGAGTGTTTATATAATAATCTTGTTCCGGATAACGAAATATGTTTTTACAAAACTCAAATACGTCTTTTATTTTTTGCTTTGTTCTTAACAGTTTTCTTCTTTTTTAATGCTATTAATAAAAATTGCACTCATAGCAACGGAAAACACAGCTAAATCGTTATCCATCTTAATTTATGACATTGTTTATATGATCATAGGTGGATCATAAGTGTAATATGTAAAAATGAAGGACAGCATCATTTAACTATGATCATAGAATTTGACAGATATGAAATCATATATAAATGATAAATATATGATAATGTAATAGCGGCCTAAATAAATGAACAGTTAAGAATCAACATAATAAATAAACAGCAGAAACCAAAAGGGTCTGTTGCTGCTATTTTATTAGGAGATGACAGAATCATAGAATTTAGATTAAACCTTATTAAACATTGTAACTAACCAGTATCACATGTCCAACTACGCCTTAGCTAAGGCATTAAATATATACACATCGACTTTGTGTGTTATTTTTATACAAACGAGGTAACTTTGAAGCCTTGGTTTTTTGCCAGGGATGTACCCTGCTGTGATCTGATGATGGCCATCTAGGGAGTGAATGGAGATTCAGATCGTAAAACATACACAACTGATCTGATCAGCATTCTAAAAGATTAATGGGTCAGAGTTCTCAGTTTGAGGATTTCCAAACATTTTCATGCTATTTTCGCTGTTTTTTAAAACATTTCCTTTACGTTTTGAGAATGTTGGTTAGATCAGTTGGGTGTGTATAGCAATCTGAATCTCCTCCATTCACTCCCTGGATAACCGTCATCAGATCACAGCACAGCACAGTACATCCCTGGCAGGAAACCAAGGCTTCAAAGTTACCTCGTTTGTATGAAAATAACGCCTGTATCCCTAGACAAAAGTTGATGTGTGTATTTAGTACCTACTGTCGTTTGTAAATTAACACGTCAAAGTGTTGGCCACATCTGCGTAACGCCTAGATTAAAGTGTTAGGTTAGGTACGTGTTACGAAGTCTAATCTCCACATAATTGATTTATTAACTACATAATCTGCAACTGCCGGTTAAGTTCAACTCGTCGCTTAGTAAACAGATGGCAATACTAACATCCATTAAATCGGACAACTCAATCCGGTAAATAAACCCCAATAATATTGGCAATAATCAGGGTCTAACTGTGAGATGTTAACTCATTGCAAAAGTTGTGTGAGCAGGATAGAAATATACGCAGTATAACACTGTCTCACTTCCGCAGCTGCTTTTGTATTGAACAACTAGGTATTCTGTAAAGTTCGAACTCGAATTTAAACGTTCTGAGTACGAGAGCTTAAGTGATGTCATTGATTTTTTACACCTTTTCATAATAAAATCATGACATAAAAACGATGCACTGCACAGAAGAAATCACAGGTGCAGGTAACAACCTGCACCTGTGATTTCTTCTTTTCCTCAAGAAATTTGCTTAAAGGAGTATAAAAATGTCGAATCTTCGAACTTGGATAAGTTGGCTCAGAGCTACAACTTTTGTGTCATATTAACTATTGCTCATGTGGCCAGTTCTAGCAATAGGTACCAAGTTACGTTCTTTTACCTACAGCAAAGGTCAAACTTATAGCTCGAGACGGCACTGAAATTCATTTGATAGCCCTACTTGACTGAAAAAGCAATGCAGCTGCTTGATATGAAGCCCACACAGACAAGCGTCAATGTTGTTGGCATTACAAATGCAAAAATTACGTTGTAGCATTGCTTACCATTAATAATTTACTCTTTAACTAATCCTTATAATGTGACAGTCAACTGCCATGTAGTAGAACAGATCACATGCAATCTACCTCAAACTAAACTTGATCACAAAAGTATTTAGATCCCCAAAAATGTCAGATTGGCAGACGATCAATTTTATGTACCAGCCGAAATTTTTTTCGTTGTTCAAAAAAGGCCGAAAATGTATGGCGTCTGAATGATCCTTTCACCTTAGCTTCAGCTTTGCTTAGCAAAGACATCATCTAGAATAACAGCTCTTATTTGAATAACTTCAGCAATATAATGACGCCCCGCGGAGCCACCCGCTGTGCTGTTGTGCCACTACACCACTGAGCGGGGCGTGATTTGACGATTATGGTTTGTGAGTGGAGAGAACATTAAAACTGCGCGCATAAAGTGTTATTGGGATTTGAAAGCATTTTATTTTCAATTCTTTTTGCAGAAAAATGTTAATAGCTGAAAAATTACGGTAAGAAGGGTAGGTGGCTAAGAACCTTTTAAAAATACACACATACGTCAAACTTATAACATCCATCTTTTTGCGTCGGAGGCTTCGATCAAGAATATCCTAGATAACGCTTCACGAACTAAAACAGTAAGCAAAAATGGCACCTCGAAATAGCGCCCCACTTACAAACTTGGCACTTATTTTGTACATAATCACCTCTTATATTGAACAAAATCACATTTTATATCACATCTTTTATCACTTACTTTGTGAGGTGCCATTTTTGAGACTCTGTCCTGACATCTAGGGTATTCTTGATCGAAGGTCGGGGGTCAAAAATAAACTAGAAGTCTATCAGACTTCGAAGTTTTTACTAACTTCTGCCGATACTAATGGTTTTCTGGATAAATATACAAATTTAGGCAGCGCTAAACGAACGGCAAAGCATGTAATATGAAGTGGATTTTTCGTTACAATTTTCAATTTAGCAATAAGGAAAATGTAATAAACTACTAAAAATATTCTGACGTAGACGTCCACAGCGGTTCACAATGGCACCCCGTAGTGACACCCGCTGTGCTCTTGTGGGCATAACATCATTATTTAGAGAACATAATCACAGATCTCTGGCTACTGAGATCCCAGTTAGCAATGAAGGGTGTACTTTTAATCACTAAACTGCTTCTTTCAATCAGGAGTGGTTACGTTCGTGGAAGATTACGCAATTTTGGTAAAGGCCTCAGATGATCCATCTGGTGGAAAGTCATCAGATAGAAGATCAAAAATATCTCTAGCTCTTCTTTGCGACTTTTGTGGTTGAGTGGCTTATACTTTCACCGGTTTCTAAAGTGTCACCATTTCTTAAGTCCCGGGATCGATCCTCGGCTGGGTCTCAGCCTCGGACTTTTCTATTATGTATAGTTTTAGATCTGGGTGTTTGTAATTAATTACAATTGCAAATTACATAGTTTACTTAATGACAGCACAATATTGGCTCAGTACGGCGCTGCCCCCTGAATTTGTAACTTTGTTGCAATCAACTCTGACAGAAATCACAGTTACATTGCTGCTTTAGTAAGAACAAATGTAACAACTATCTTACTTAAGCAGCAATGTAACTGCAGTTTCAATTGATTTCAATCGAGAATTGTTCGCAACAGAGTTACGTATTCAGCCCCCTAGTGACGCAAATCAAGACGGAACTTTACAAACGCAATCTCGATCGATCAGGATTTATTTCAAAGTACTGATCTTGCGAAATCGCTTTCAGTTCAGTTGTTCAGTTTCAATGAGAACTGTGTACAAAGTATACAAAATTTTAAATTGCGGTAACTATTTAAAAACCCGGTCAAGAGCGAGTCGGACTCGCGCACCGAGGGTTCCCTACCATCATAATAAATACACTGCAGAGTAGAATAATAAAATTATTATTGCAGTTTTAGGTCAGCGCCATCTCTTGACCGATACTGGAACTAATGTTACTTTTTTAGAAATTTGATAATTTCTAAAAAAGTTTGCTATATTGATATGATAGACATCGTTTTATTTTTCCTGTAATCTTTATATAGACTGCTATCACATAAAATTATTTCAGATTTTTCTCTTTGCAAACTTCGGACGGTTTTTTTTTACATTTTTCATCATAAGTCGAAAACTATGCGGACTAAAACAAAAATAAAAAATAATTCAAAACGTACATACCCTAGTAGCCCCACTTCAAAGTTTTAAGACTCCTTTTCAGTCCCTGTTGTAAAAAAGATATTTATTTTTTTATTTATTTATTATTTGCAAAATAGTTGGGCAAATGTCATCTTAAACTATTCCAAATTTCAAGTTGATTTGATGACCATTAGTAATTCTCGAGATATCCAGCTGTGACAGACAGACAGACAGAGTCACACCATAAGGGTTCCTTTTTTACTATTTTGGTAGGGAACCCTAAAAATGGAGTGTTTTTACACCACTCTTAATCCCTTTAGTCTAAGACTTCGCATAAATCCCTTCGGAATAATAACCATAACATCAACGACATAATTATTTCGTCCGCGGCGAAATAAGCGGGCGCGCAAATGCGGTTCGCATGTAACCTCGAGGGACCAGGTTCGAGTCCCGTCCGTCAGACTGTCACGTGTGAAAGTGATACGGGGGTGAAAGTACCACTGCACATGTGGGATTTTTTTGGAAATTTTGGTGTATTGTAGTGAAAGTTGACAATGGGGATATCAAGTTTTGCTTTCACGGAAATCTGTTCTGTTATGAAGCACAATAAATATAGAGGTGGCCAGACAATTAAGTGCATCAGTCGATTTTCATACAAACGAGGTAAATTTGAAGCGTTAGTTCCCCGACTTCCCCGCCAAGAATTGGCCTTGCTGTTATCTGATGATGGCCATCCAGGGAGTGTATAGAGGAGATTCAGATCGCTATAAACACCCAACTGATCTGATCAATATTCTAAGAGATAAAGGATATGTTTAAAAAAAACCGCTAAATTAGCATGAAAATGTATGGAAATCCGGAAACTGGAAACTCTGATCCTTATATCTCTTAGAATGATGATCAGATCAGTTGGATGTATATCGCGATCTGAATCTCCTCCATTCTCTCCCTGAATGGCCATCATCAGATCACAGTTAGGTGGATCCTTGGCGGAGAAGCAGGACATTTTAGAGAAAATTATATACCTAATCAATACCTTAACAATATCAAGTATTATTACGCGTGCATGACAAATTTCCCTACAAAGACACTTGGAAAATCAACCTATGCACTCACAACATACGGCTATAGTTTTTGCATAGACACGTGTCACATAGAAATTCACGGGGGAGACGCACGACGCAGGAATCGAACCGACGACCCAGGAGGATACGTGTAACCGCTCGGCGCGTGGACACGCCACGTGTCAGAAAATTTGTTGTCGTTCTATAATGGGAGGCGGCACTATCAAATTGAATTAAAATAATTGCATAGTTAAATTAATGTTCGTGTGAAGGCTTTTACATCACACTTCTACGTGCTTCTACTAAAACTAAAAACACAGTTTATATTTAATTATTTTGTAACTGCTAACTGTTGAATTTTTCTGGGAAAGCAATAATACAGACAATTATACAGCCACCCAGAAATATGAAATTCTTTTTCTACATTAACAGACTCGGAAATTGAACCCGTGACCACAAAGGTGAGCTGCATACCTACCTACCTATCAAGCATTACCACTGAAACGCGATATGTTATAGCGAATGTCACAAGACAATGGATTTTGACAATTGATTGTCGATAAAACGCTATATCACGCGATATAATATCGTGTTTCAGTGGTCATGCTAGCCCACTTGACCACGGAAGTAGTAAAACTAATTATTTTAGTTCCAAACTATGGAGAATTGTAGGGATTGTAAATTGTAAAGTTACCTATACAAATACTGTCCAGGTTTTGGACTTGGTCGAAGGATTGGCGTGAAATTAAACGTGAAAAAAAATGGTTTTCGAAAGATGTAATAAAAAATGTGTGTTCGATACAAAGGTTGTGATAGAAGAGTAAGTTGAATTTTGAAAATATAAAGTGGTGGTACAAATGCGCACCCGCGATTGGTGCCCTAAAATATGACGCGATCGAGGACGCTCCTGATTGGCTGCCGTTGCATGATCGCGCGACACACAACCTTCACAGGATACAGGTACAGGTCTCCCCGAAATCATCGTAGATGGCGCCTCGTTCTCCGACATGCCCCCGGCCTTGGAAGCACCAGCTTACGAAATCCTCGTTGAATCAGCTGCTTGCTCGTCATGGAAGAGAGGACAGATTCTGGTGACAGCGCGCCTGATAACACCAGACGCTGTGCGGATGTCAGCCACTCTCACGATGCCGTCTCTGCCCAGTATGATGCGCTCCACACGACCCATTTGCCATTTCAGCGGCGGCAGGTTGTCGTCTTTGATAACAACCAGCGTGTTCGGTTGTAGGTTTTCTATGGTCTGCTTCCACTTAGTCCTTGTTTGCATCTCAGAAATGTATTCCTTGCTCCACCGTGACCAGAAGTGCTGTCGCAGCTGCTCCACCCTCTGGTAGCGATTGAGACGGTGAACTGGCGTAGACTGCAGATCAGCAGCAGTCACAGGCGCTGTGAGTGAACGGCCAACGAGAAAGTGAGCGGGCGTGAGGGGAGCGAGGTCATGAGGATCAGAGGACAAGGGGCTAAGTGGGCGAGAGTTGAGGACGGCTTCCACTTGTGTTAATAATGTGGTTAACTCCTCAAAAGTTAGATGTGCATTGCCTACCACGCGATGGATATGGTACTTGCATGATTGTACTCCTCTTTCCCAGAGGCCACCGAGATGAGCAGAGTAGGCAGGTTTAAATTTAAATTTAATTTGTTGGCTACTAGCGTATTCAAATATTTCAGACGAACAACTATCTAAAAATCTCCTAAATTCGTTCATTAATCCTACAAAATTTCGTCCGTTGTCCAAAAAAATTACTTCCGGTTTGCCACGCCGTGAAATAAACCGCTTTAACGCGAGTAAATATGCGTCTGATGAAAGATTACTGACAAGTTCTAGGTGAACTGCGCGCGTGACGAAACAAATAAACAAACATATATAGGCTTTTACAGTTTTAGCCCCCCTCCCGCTGCGATTCAATACGAGCACCGGTCCCTCGAAAAAGAATCCGCATTGCGCAAACGGATAAGTAGGCGTGATTCGCTCCGAAGGTAAATTTCCCATAAGAGAAGTGACAACCTTGCCTTTTAAGCGCTTACAAATAATACATTCGTGTATTACCTTCTTTGCGAGATCCCGCCCCCTTACCGGCCACCAGCGCTCGCGCAGCGCAAATTGCAGCGCCTGTTGCGCTGCATGCAGTAGCTGTTTGTGTTCGCAGCGGAAGAGCAACACTGAAAAATGATGTTCACTAGATGTGAGCGCGGGATGTATTTTTTCATATGTGAAATGAGGTGAGTAATCGATGCGACCGCTAACTCGTATCAACTTGTCATCCCCAATAAATAAATTTAATTTATTTAAATTGTGCTTTGTTTTTAAGCTTCCTGTTTTTAACAATGACTCATATTCGTCTGGAAATGACTCTAATTGTGAAAATCTAGCTAAAGTATTCACAGCATCTCTCAAGTCATCAACATCGAGTGCACCGGTTTTTTTGTTGACTTTATTGCGCGCATTATAAATAAATCGTAACATATAAGCTGCTGCGCGCATCATGCGGTTAAATTGAGAGAACCTGTGGAAAGGGAATAGTGACATGCTGAGCTGCTGATCCGCTACCAACGTGTGTACACTCCTAGGTTTGAGTTCTGGAAGATCCCGCGTATCGATCTCAAAATTACGCGCATTCGAGGTATCTCCAGGACTAAATACGGGATTGCGAAGGAATGACGGACCTTCCCACCACAATGACGCTTTAGAAAGGTCAGTCAAGCCGACGCCACGTGATACCAGATCAGCAGGATTGTCCTTTCCACTTACATGCCACCACGGAAGTTCCTTAGTCAATTCGTGAATTTCCGTGATTCTATTTTGAACGAACGTTTTTAGTAGGTTAGGGGCCATACGTAACCATCCCAACATTATTGTTGAGTCCGTCCAAAACATAACTTGGTCAAAGTGAAGTATCAACGACTCGCGAATGGCCTTAGAACATAATAATCTATCAGCTACCTGATTTGCGCTAATTGTGCGAATATATATACATGTTCCGTACGCTGTTTGCGACGCGTCTGTAAAAATGTGAAACTTAATGCTAATCAGATTTTCGCTTACGACGTGTCGCGGTACACGAATATTACTTAAAACTGATAGATAGCTTGAAGAATTTACGGGTGTTATGCGACCTAAATTGATATATTCCCGAATAAATTCCGAATATAGTTTTTTATACTCGGGCGTGCGATCAAGTCTTTTTTCTAATGCTGAAAACTGCCGCTCAGCTTGAGAATACGTCTTACCTAAGGAATCAGCTGTTTCTTTGAGTGGAATTCGAACGCAAAACCTTCCGCTAAAATCGCGTGTCGTATTATTTACGAAAGATTTTTCGCATTCCAACTCATCATCACTAATCGCATTCTGAACCTTAGGTAGTTCTTCAAGCTCACAGAACCGACGCAGTTGCATGTCTATCGACTGAGTAAAATTACAATGAACAAATTTATTATTGTGTGTATTAATTATATTTAAAGAGCCCGACACTATCCATCCTAATTGTGTGTTTTGGAGGAACGGGCCGTAAGGTAAACGAATTTTACCTTCTATAAGTAAGTCCCAAAATCGATCTGCGCCTATTAATAAATCTATATTTTGAGACTCCAAAAAATGCGGGTTAGCTAGCTTAACATTTTCAGGAATACTGAACTGTGCGCTTTGTATGTTAACAGCTGGCAATGATGATGTTATTTGTGGTAGAACAAAACACGTAATGCGCGTGGAGTAGGTATTTACGCGTGATTTTATTTCTATGTCACAAATCTGCGTTGACTGTGACACAGAATTACCTACACCTCGTATTTCATGAGCGGACTGTATTACTTCGATATCTAATAATTCGCAAAATGATTTCGTAATGAAACATCGCTGACTCCCGTTATCCAGTAATGCGTGCGCTAAGTGATAATTATGATGCTTATCGGCAACTTCGACTATAGCAGTCGACAACAAAACAGGTTGCACACATAGATCACGCGTATCGGTATGCGCTTGATTTAACTGTACAGATTTAACTTTTTCACAAATTGCGGCGGTATCCGTATAACTAGATGCGAGAGGTGACGACGTCACGAGCAGCTGACTGCCGCGCGATGCGCTCGCGCCTTCCGTCGGCTCATTTATAACGGGGCTCGCAGATAGTAAGACCGCGCTTGGAGCTGCATTTAATTCGTCACTGTGTATGAGCGAGTTATGTTTTTTATTGCATTTTTTGCAAGGCCCGAATCGACAATCGTTCACCGTATGACCCGAACGCAAACAGTTCTTACATAATTTGTGTTTTACGATTAAATCAAGTTTTGAATCGATAGTTAAATCTAAAAACTTGTGACAGGAATAAAGTGGGTGCTTACCGTTACACATTACACAAGAAAAAGTATTTGCGCGTTGCTGATTATTGTGTGCTTTATTGCTAGAAACATTGCAGTGCACTTTGACATTTTCATGTGTGGATTGTTTTTTATTGTAAACATTGTGATTATGATTGTTACTTTTACTGTGCGAAACTAACAATGTTTCTAGCATATCAGCTCTGCGTTTTAAAAATTGGAGTAAATAATCAATTTTCAAGGTTACCTTGGAGTCACCGTCATGATTAAGGTTCAATTGTGTACATTTATATTGCTCCCATTCGCGCTCTGTGCTGGTATCTAATTTAGTGACAATAATATAAATAATTAAGGTGTCCCAGGAGTCCGTGGGCTCACCAAGCAATTTTAAGGCTCGCAAATTTTTTAAAATGGTGTCTATTAAAAGCCTCAATGCTGCAGGTGACTCTTTGGTAAGCTTTTGGATGGAAAAAATAGACTTTACGTGATTGTGAATAAGTAAATTAGTATTGTTGTAACGGTTTAACAAAAGCTCCCATGCAATAGCGTAATTGGCGGCGGAAAACTCTAAGGAGTCGATCACCAAGCTTGCGCTGCCTTTTAGTGCTGACTTCAGATAATGGAATTTTTGAATGTCACTTATTTCAGTGGAATTATGAATAAGCGATAGGAAAGTGTCGCGAAACTCTAACCAGAACTCGTAATCGCCCCCAAAATGAGGTATTGAAACCGTAGGCAGTTTGACCGCCTGCTGCTGTACGCCCCTACACCTAGAACCTTCAGCAACCGGCTCTGTACCCAACATACACTCTGCTCTGGTCAATAAGCTGTAATAACAGTCTTCAAACAAATCGCGCTGTGATAATTGATTTTCTAATTCGCTTTCTGATACTATTTCTTCGATTTGAGTTTGAAGACTATTAAATTCAGCGTATAGACCAGTAACGCCACGGACACGAAGTTTCAAATCGACACGTAATTTTTCGGACAACTCTTTATTCGCTTCAACATTATCTAAGTAATTAGAGAATCTAGTTAGCCTGCCTTTTACGGTGCCCCGCTTTCTAGTTAAACTACTTAAAAGCTCAGACGGCACATTGATATTGTCAATAGTTAATTTGCAAGGGGATTTTGGTGTAGCCTTAACCTCACCCTCAGTGCCCATCTCGGTAGTCAGTGAAAAATAAGGAGTACTTACGATTTATGGTGATCTTGCGAATGCAGCAGGTAGGTACCAGCGGCACTCCGCTGATCACTCACACAAGCAGGTAGCAAGATGCACGTAAGCACACTGGAATTGGTGAAATGCACAACTATTAACACAAGTGAAAACCAAGGTTTTAGGAATATTGCGGATGGCTGGCCGTACCACTTTTAGCGTCTCCTGTCTGTCGTCGAGATGTCCAACACATAGACTTTCGAGTCTCGATTGCGGCAGTCCTCTCTCCCTGGCTGGATTGATAGGTATCCTGTGCGTAGTCCAGAGAAATTGGAGTCGGATGGTTGCGCAGGTCCAGCTGATTTATAGGCCGTTGATTCCTTCTATCCGGCTCGAAGGACCATATGTCCAGGTTTTGGACTTGGTCGAAGGATTGGCGTGAAATTAAACGTGAAAAAAAATGGTTTTCGAAAGATGTAATAAAAAATGTGTGTTCGATACAAAGGTTGTGATAGAAGAGTAAGTTGAATTTTGAAAATATAAAGTGGTGGTACAAATGCGCACCCGCGATTGGTGCCCTAAAATATGACGCGATCGAGGACGCTCCTGATTGGCTGCCGTTGCATGATCGCGCGACACACAACCTTCACAGGATACAGGTACAGGTCTCCCCGAAATCATCGTAGATGGCGCCTCGTTCTCCGACAAATACATTTCACAAACACATTATTTAACAAGATCGGATAATCAATAAAGCATCAGTATTCTGGACTAAGATATTATTATTTTTTATAGAGAAAATGTTATTTTTAATCATTTTTATAATTTTTGACACGCCCACTAGGGTGACCAATCGAGCGTCCAAAACGTGTGACTCGAATTCTTTCGAGTGTGTTTTGATTTCATTCGGCGCGCATATGGCACCGAGAGCGAATGATATTAGTAATTTCATTAGCGAAATTGAGCAGGTAATCAAGTGGAATGGCATTAGATTAGCGACAATGGGGGGAGCTCGTGACACTTTTGGATAAAAACGCGATGAAATTAACCCAATTTTGTGGAACGAACTGTACTCTATTTTTTTTCTTTTCTTCTTAACGTTTACATACATAAATTCAGTAGAATCAGTACGTTCAAAAGAACGAATATTTACAGTTTAAGTTTAAACCTTTTTTATACACACCACACAAACTTTTTTTTAAACAGTAAGTGTACCTAGCTTGTTACTAAGTCCAATAGTTCCACTACCTTAAGGCGTTCTCAGCCAGTTATGTATTATGATTGATTAAGTTATTGAACATTTAATCTAAATTAACAGCGACCAAAAATAATAAAGCTCAAAATTTATTCATGAACATTTATTGAGCTGCATGCTTTCAAAAAAATTAATGGTATAACCTTATAAAGTTTCCTACTAAAACACGAGGGAGGTATCAAAGGACAGTACCACTAGTAGATTTATTCAATAACGGCCGGGCTTCGAAGGGGCGACGGCGGGGTCGCATTCAATTTGTGTTTTGTCAATGACGCGCGCTCGATTTGACGGCAGGTGACGTGGTCACCCCTCTGTATTATGGGATGAGCATGCGTGTGTTGTCCTTTATTTTAAGATTACTTTTTAGGAATTAAACACGGACCAAAGTTTTAGACAGTCACATTGTTGAAAGTACCGTAACATTATCGTATTTTTTTATTTGCTGAAAATAGGCACCGAACACAAACTTATCCACTGTCTCTTTTAAGAACTTAGTAAAGGCATTATATCTTAGCTGAACTGAAAACTCTGAATAAAAATAGGTATTTTCCAGTTAGGTCACAAAGAAACCAACCATTTCGCAACTTGTCAAAGGTAATTTTTTCTTACAATGTAATACAAACACAGATTTCACAACATTAGCATTTCAAACAACAAAGACTGTGAAAAGCAATAAATTATAATACCGTTTCTAAATGAACATGGATCATTGCAATAGGAATTACAATTAATTTAAAAATTATGAAGTAGTTTAGTGTATCCCATTCACCACCTCAACTTATGGTGTTACGAGTCACCATAGAGTGCTCCATGACACCCCAACACAAAAAATATGAACATTTGTTTGTTTCGTCTGTCTGTCGGATTTCATCCTAGTCTATTAAAATAAAATTAGTGTATGATCCCATTGTATGTCCTCAGAGAATGGCGTGACGTAAATATTATTAATAGTGTCGGTTACTATGATGCCTGCATTATTAATATCATGAAGATATCATGAGGATTATTTTGGCATAATTATTAATCATGATAACGTAATTTGTTTGGTAGATCATTAACCTTAAATTATATGACAAACTTTTTTATGTGTTCAAAACTATGTGTTGGAGTTGGAAAAGTCGTAGATTCTGACTTTAACATATATTAAATATTAATCTATCAAAAACTAACTTTAATTTTGTTACATTACTTGAAATGAAATCCTTTGACAGTAAAGCTGGAAATATAAACATACTAGCGGCCCGCCCCGGCTTCGCACGGGTGCAGTGCAATGTAGTTACTAATGTAAAACTGTGCTAATGTGGTGTCAGTGTGAAGTTATTTGATTATACTACAGGATATCTACATATATACGACGTACGCAAGGGGTGTTAAAATATAATTGAAGTGTGTGTGTGTCTATCTGTCTGAGGACTCTGAGGCAACCTAGCTCCCAAACTTAAAGATCGATTTAATTGCGATTTTTATGTATAGTTTAAGAGAAGCGTACAGACGGCGGGAAGCGACTTTGTTTTATACTATGTTTAGCTTTTGCCCGTGGCTCCGCCCGCGTGGGAGTCGGTAATCGTTGTAAGTCTTCCCTTGGAAACCAATGATCGGCATTAAAAGAAGCCTGTGTTAAGTATTCCAGACTATAATCTATCCCTGTGCCAAATTTCGTCAAAATCCGTTCACCCGTTCAGACGTGATTGAGTAACAAAATGAACAACATCCAAACATCAAAAATTTCACATTTTTTACAATTTTGTGATATGTAGGTAATAGCTGCACCCCGCGGTTTTACCTGCGCAATCTGTTGATTCTGTAACCAAACTCGCATCTCAAAAAATTATCAAATAAATTAGATTACAATAAATTTAGGTAGCTATCTAAAATATTTTGTGATGAAAGAAAAATCTTATCATTATCTTATTAATTTATGATTTAAAGTTCCCGTCCCGTGCAGTGAAGTGAGATTCGAAGTGGGGTTCGAGTTTGGTTACAGAACCGACGCCCTACTGTTCACGATTTTGTATTAGGTAGGTAGGTACTTAATAAAATTTCTTAGCAGTAATATAACAAAATAAGTATAATAATATTTTGTAACATTTAATACTCATACTTAATAGTTTGGTAGGTATCTTCTTTTGAAATAAAAATCTATGTATGTTTATTTGTTCCTGGTTCCTGGCTAAAATAACGTGACATTGCAAATTATGTCGGGTGCAACTTATGTTGTGCATTATTATCCGGCTCTCAATTTTAACACTTTACACCACATTCCTTGCCACGTTAGATATCTGATATTTGCTAGATTTTGCCACGTTTTATAAGTAGACTAATATAATAGTGAAAATCAGGATAAAGTCTTATACAACATGAAATGTCAGCTCGTGCGGTGACATAATTACAATCTCAGGGGAGGTGACAACCTGACAACTGACATTTATTTTTCTTAATCGTACAAATGCACTAAGAAGTTTTGATTCCGATATCGAAGTCAACCACCCTAAAAATAGCTTTCTACCCCTTTTCAACCCTGTTAGGGGATACATTTCAAGAAAATACGAAACACATATTCAATTAATTTTGTTAAAGAATGTCTATGCCAAATTTCAAGTCAATCGGGCCAAGGAATCGCTTTCTCCCATACAAATTTTGCCACCCTGTTTTACCCCCTTAGGGGTTGAATTTCGCAAAATCCCGTCTTAGTGAGCACCTTCACCCTAAAAGGAACCCCCATGCAAAATTTGAGACTCCTAGCACTTGTAGTTTCTGAGATTTCGTGATGAGTCAGTGAGTGATTTTCTCTTTTATATAGATAGATAGCAGTGGCGAAGGGTTCATACAAGCCGATTCCCATCGGCTTACCTTTTGGAAATCCCACCTCACTGATCCACTATGCAGATCACTACATTTTTCATCATTTTTGTAGAGCGGCTTACCTTTGCCATAATTTCACCCCTCGCCACTGATAGATAGATGTATAGCAATAACAGAAAAAAAAACAGGGCATAAAAAAAAACACTTGTACAGATGCGTGGAGCGCGCTCTAATAAAAAATAAACATTTACTCTGAATACCGAATAATCATCGAACCCCCGCCATTTTTAATAAATTAAAAATGTCCTGCATTTAATTTGCCGAGTCGGTAAAGTTGGGCCTTCACTTTCAACGACCAAATATAGGTAATTTAATAATTTATTTGAAAACTAGTAAATAACAATGCCTTTATGTTTATCACATAAAGTGTACAATAATTATTTGTTGAATGTGCAATTGTAATAATAGACTAGTTGACAAAATTTGGAAAATAGTTTAAAAATAAAGTTTGGTATCTATTTTACCCCAAAAATATATTATTTTAAGAAAAATAAGTCATTTTACCTATGAAATTTGCGTTTTAAGAAATGAATTCAAAATGACATCGAAAAAGGCCGAAACTGTCATGGCGTCTTGAATGACGTCACGCCTCGCGAAACATTCGTGTTTGACACCTACACACATACACCTCTGTGTGTTTGTGTGTGTGTGAAAATGACAGCAACAACAAAGGTTTCGCGAGGCTTGACGTTATGCGTCTCTGATTGGTGTTCAATGTCACGTGATTAAATGGCCAATTTTGCCGATTTTATTTTCCGTAAATATTGGTAATCTTTATTTATTTTAATGAAAAAAGTGTTTTTTTGGTTACTATTTAACATGATTAATCATTAGAAACCTTATGCTAGCCGATTAATTCTTAGTGGAAACAAGCCTATTGTGAGTGATGTGGTGGCCAAAATTATTACGTCGTTAAAATATGTTGATGAAATCAAATTGTCAATAATAATTCGTAATTTCTTTCGAAATCTATGTGTGGAAAACCATTTGTTGTATTTTATATATATATTTTTTTTAAATAAAGAGTTATGTAAAAATTGCTTACCAAATAAGACAAGTAAGGATAAATAGTTTATATGAATGTCAAAAGAAATACGAAAATAATATCTTAAAGGTGTAAAAATCATCAGTGTTTCGGTAAATAAGAAATTCATACCACATCATTAAGATTTTACCTACTTTTAAAAAATCTCCGATCGCTCCGCTCATGCTATCATTGAGTGTTTCTATAAATAAGTAATTCATGCCACATCATTAAGATCATTTACCATATTTAAAAAAATCTCCGATCGCTCCGCTCATGCTCCCGCTAGCAGTGCCACCGCACCTTAGGGTGTGTCCACACGGCGGGGCACCATTCCGTAATTAGAGCACCTCTAATCACAATAAGTGGGCGTGGTCGTCATGCCGGCTAATTACACGGCATCCGCTGGAGCGATTAATGCGCGATGTCAACCGGCGAAGTTAATATGGTTTTATGTTGATTGGGAATTAGGGAGTGTCGTTCGAATGATCAGAAAGTCAAAGCTGTAACATCAATTTCGTTGTACAAATATCGACTTGATGAATTATATTATAAGGCAGAGTAGCCTAAGCATTACCATCAGCCATTTTTAATGTTCATTTTATTATTAACAGTACCTAACAATAAATTCACGATTATAACAACTTTAAAAAGCTTTCGGTTTTGAAAATGTGTTTTTGACAAGTACCATTCCGGATACCCGATTGATGTTGGCCTACAATTTGTTTTCCATCGCTTCTCAATATTTTTTTATTATATCGAGCTTTTTTGTAAGCAGAAAATGTCAATGTAAAGCAAAACGGATTTGTTACACAGCCATCATTGACGCATTTCGAGGTGCTTAAAAAGTATTTCAAGTAGAATATCCACAACTTTTGGTACCACAATCAGTAAATTATATCTATAAATCCATAAAAGAAAAAGAGACGTAAAATTACATAAGGGAATTAATACTTTAGCATACCAAAAAAAAAGAGATTTCTAAAATTAGTAAATGCTCACCAAATCCTTAACCGCCACAGAAGATTTAGTGAGCATTTACTAATTTTAGGTTAGGCTAGTATGGTGATCATTTAAACATAAGCCATGAAATAATAGTAAGACAGTCGTCTTCGTTGTTTTGGCTTCTACCTGACACAAGAAATCACCGTTAAGGGTGATACGCATCACGTTCCATTTTTATTTTTTCAATACAAATGATCAAAACAACTCTGCGCAAGCCGTAATGAGAGTAAACTTTGAAAATTCCTATTAAATTATTAAATAGATATATGGATATGCAAAACACGCAATACATTAGGCAAATACCTCATTATTCCTATAAAATAAAAAATTACTTTAAAATCTTTAAATACCAGTAAAGAAACATGTTAAAGTATACCGATTTGAGCATTTTTTAATATTTTATTTTTTCTGTGATTAAAATGATTTTATTAAATTTTCTCTCTACGAGTATAGTGCACTCCTTGACAATACAAACAATAAGTAAAAAAATAAATATGAACCGTATTCTTATTTGTTACAGCTGAAACTTTTGTGAAAAATAACTCTTATAAGCATGATATTCCACTTTAAAAGATTATTTTCGTTTTAAAATACCTGCTAATTTATTATGTTTTTTCTCTGTATACGGCACTAATTTAAGAATTTTGCTTCCTAAAACTAAAGTTTACATCAATAGTAAGCTTTCATTCTTTATAACTTCTTTGGAAAAACGCTTATTTCTCTGAAATGCGGATATAGTCTTCAAATCAAAAAGAAAGTTTGACGACCACTGTCTTCAGGAAGCGATCGCTACTCAAACCTAGCAATCATTCCATCGCAATCGAATCGAGAGGTGCTTCATAGGTATCGAGGGCCCTCCCGCTCCTACAAAAGAGAATCGAATTAACCACTCGATAACCCTTTCTAATGTCATTATGTCGTTGAAAATATGCTGTGCTCAGCTTTTGCAGCCTTTTATGTTTAAATACCTATAACTTTTTTTAATGCACAACTTGTCCTTCACCTCACCTGATGAAGATTAAGTGACGATAAGGCCGAAGGTTATTTCACATGCATGCTTCTTGTGTAATTTCTTTATTTTTTTTTAAACTTCAACATATTAGATAAATGTAATAAGCTTAGCTATTTTGTCATAATTATTATCTAAAATCTAAATAACACCACTACGCCCTTATGGTATAAAGAACACTATTGTACACTAAATTGTGAAGATTTGTTAATAGCATAGTATTACTTATAAGTTCTATTCAAAGATGTTATCTTCCAAAAAAAATAAGGTGGAAGCGCACTACACCCGGAATCCTCATCATTAAGGAGCTAGCTATCTTACTTGTAACTACCGGAACACAATTTGTTTTTAATTGTTGTTATGGCGTTAGACTTAGGATAAGATGGTGGTGGTAGACGGACTTGAAATAAGTCCTATGTCCTACCACTAACCAAACCGAGTACAAATTGTACCCCCCCTGGGAATCGAACCCGGGAGCACTGCGTCTTACACGGGTGGGCGGACCACTACACCACAGAGGCGGTTTAAAGTATAAACTGTAATTAAAACAGAATTTCTTGAGACTTATTAGTGATTTAAATTGAATTAATAGGTCGTCAACGGAAATTAGGCATTCAATGGTTTGATATGATACTTTTAATAGTAGTTTGTTACACAAGGGATGTAAGTGAGCTATTACAGAACAAGATCCAATTTGGCGCCCGTGCGAGCGCAGCTCGCAAAGGGCGCTAATGGATCGAGTGCACCCGAGATATTTAGACGCACGAGCGAGCGAAGCGAGCGAGGGCGAATATAGTTCGAGGGTGTAATAGCTACTTACAACCGAGGTAAGCATACTATTTTACATCATTCATGCGAGGTAAATTTAATAAAAATAAAAATAAAAACAAAAACACTAAAACAAAAATAAAATGTTAAAGGGTTATTTCATTGAAAACTCGTACATAAGGTTGATCAGACCATTAAACTGAACATCTTTCATTATGGGACCAACCTCGAAATCACGAAAAAAAATCAGCTGTTTTTTTGCAGAATTTTGCATACCTAGCTTCAACTGAAATGAAATGCCGCCATTTTCATTGTTTTTTTTTCAGCTAAAAGTTTCGTCAGTTTATAATAAAAGAAATGAGATTGGTTCACTAAGGAGTTTTAAATGCTTGAATTGTAAAGTAACTTTACAGTTAAAGCATTCACCATCCTTGAATTGTAAAGTGATTTGAAAATGGAACGTTCTATCTAAACAATGCACTGTGTTGCACATGCCAACTTACACAGCCTCATACTATATAAGTAAATCCTAGTTACCGAGCAAGTATGATGTAAACATAATTTACTACATACATACAACTGAGGAGGACTTGAGGAGCTCGGTGGCGCAGAGCTCCTCCGTCTTCGGAAGCCACGTTAAGCCGTTGGTTCCGGCTGCATTTGCAGTCGTTAACACCCACCAATCCACATTGGGCCCGCGTGGTGGGTTATGGCTCGTCCTCCTTATCCACCCATAAGGAAGGCCTGTGCCCCAGCAGTGGGGACATTAAAATGGCTGATGGACATACAACGTGTTTTTTATGATATCTCCAAAACTATGCATTTTGGTCCACATTTTCTAGGTCCTTGAATCAAGAACTTTTTTATTATTATTTTGACCTATAGAATATATATGTATATATAATATAATACCTCAGAGTTATGGGATATAAAAAAATACAGTCTGTATATATATATTTTTTCAGTTGTGTCGCTTCGGAGAAGCAATCTGTAGAAATAAAAAAAAAACTTAATTTCAATTTAACGCCGCAGCGCCTTAAATTAAAATGCAGTGAAAACTATTAAAATAATTTAATCAGTTAATACATCATCGAATAAAGTAATCGAACCCCGACATGTGTCGTAGGCGTCACCGACCAATCCACCCTAGTGTGTCACCGATAATCACTTGTAATCCATACTAGTTAATGTCACCCCATATGCTGAGATTAAAGTAGTCGGGTTATAGAGTTTGCGCAGATTTACGTGCTTAGTTGAATTTAATTTAAAATGTTTAATTCATTTCTTTTATTAAAAGACTAGCGGCCGCCCGCGACTTCGTCTGCGTGGAAAAGTTTTCTTGCTGTCCCTCGGGAACAAAACTTTTTATCGGGATGAAAGGTACCCTATGTCCTTCTCTGTACCCCTGACAACGTGTATGCAAAATTTCATGGTGATCGGTTAAGTAGTTAAGACGTGTAGGGGTAACAAACAAACAAACAAACGGACTTTTGCATTTATAATATTAGTAAGGACTAGCGTCCGCTCTCGATCTCCTCCGCATCAACCCTGAGATTATTTGACCAGGATAAAAGTATCCAATGTTTTAATTCAGGTTATAAACTATCTCTGCGCTAAATTTCATCTAAATCGGTCCAGCCGTTCTTGAGTTATAAATGGTATAGTGTAACTTACCTGACTTTGTTTTATTGATTTAAATTAATCCCCTTCAAACAATCTCGTTTATATTTTGATTTTTATTTATTATTATTATTTTAATAGAAAAGGCCTCACAAAGATTTGAAAAGTAAGGAAAAATCTAGCAAAATTCTGCAACAGTTCGCATGGCATGCACGTCAAATAGAAAAATCTTCTTAAAACAAAGAAAACATTATGCCTTCGATATCACACGTCTAAAAATTTTGTGTAAGCATATGGCGACAGCAGACGCCAGATTCGCTCAGCGCCGCTTGCTTTGTTCGCTCGAATCAAAGAGCTGGGAGTCAAAACAAGCTAAAACAAAAGACAACCCATTGTGAGCTGATTAAAGCAACTGCAAACACAGGCGAAATGCATTCTACTAATTTTATAGATAAGAAATAAGAATAATAAAAAAAACATATACAGACTGCATTTTTATTCACTCTCCAAATTTTAAGGATGTGTTCAGTCCATAAAATGACAACTTTCTCCATAAAACATGTATCGAAATACGCCACAAAATTTTGGTCATCCTTTACGCTCACGTGATTTCATTGATTTGTATGGATAGTAATTTTTATTTATATTTGAACCTATGTGTCTTAGAGAAAGTTGTTCAGTTTCATGGACTGAATACATCCTTAAAATTTGGAGAGTGAATAAAAAGACAGCCTGTATAAGTAATGAAGGTAGTTTTAGCAGCTATAATCAACTAATGTTACTACTCCAGATATGTCTGGCAAATATTTGGACTATATAAAATTAAAAATAACATTACACCACCAAATTTATAACAGAATTACTTAAATCCATATTCGAAGATCAAAATAATAACATAATGGTGTCGATTCGGTTAGCACGACTAAACTAAATTGACAGGACTAAACTTAATTTTAGCATTCTGTTCTTGTCTTTTCGATATAGAAAGAAAAGGATGGAAAACCAAATTCAGTTTAGTCCTGTCAGTTTAGTTAAGTCGTTGCCAACCGAATCGACGCCATTATGTAATTATGAAGACTAAAATATATTTAAGTATAAAATGAATTCTTTATAAAGATATAGTAAATATCTATGAACTGTTTAAAAGTCATAAAGAAGCACAACTTTGTGAGGGTGACCCTCACAGGGTTGTCATTGTCAAAATTAAGACAATAGGAGGTGGAGTGACAGTGACTCACAAGTTGTGAATTACCAGCGATTGGGGTCAAATTAACAAGTCACTTTAGGGTTAAACGTAATTAACAATTTTATAGAAAAGAGAAATATATGAATTGTTAGCTGTGCAATTTTCGCCAAGCCGTTCGTTTGGTTCGATGAGTGGAACCGAAAAGTAAGTTTTTATGAAGAACTACTAAAAACCTTTCTGTTTCATGCATAAAAAACTCAAAGCTTATTAAAACCTGCATGATAAGTTACCGAAGCACTCGCAGGGCGGCGTATAACGTATAATCTAATTTATCTAATGCACTCCCACCCCTAATTTGTGGAGGGAAAGAGGGGGGGTCATAGTAGGTTACGTATGGTGCAGTGTGGGGTGTGGAAATTTTATTACGGGTGTGGTCTTTGTATGCGTCTGGGGTGCGATGAAGGATTGTGATCACTGATGACATTAAAGTTTTTTTTTTTTTTTTTTTGAAAAAAGAAATATATGTAGCTTACTTCCGCAAACAATGTATGCAAGATGCACCGCCCGCCCGCCCGCAAAAATATGCACATGCACACCACAAAATATCAGTGCACAAACCTGCATTTAGCAAGACAGCAACACACCTTGCACCTTCACCAATTAGGCTACTCTACACGTGTTTCGCCCCAACCCGGAGCATCCTCAGGAGTTAGATCGTGCGTAAACCAGCACCGAAATTAAGAAATCATGAACCCTAGCTCTCACCGATCGACGACACTACGTCACGTCACGCTCACGCACTTGAGATTAGTGTGAGATGCCGTGTCGGTGAGAGGGTGTCTATGTGTGCGTTGCTCGAGCGCACGTAGTTCTAAGTAAGTACTAAGCTTTGACTTCTATCCTCCCTATTTTGTTACATTGATGAGATAATGGAATACTGCGCTTATCTGTAAATTCAATATCATTATTCAATCTAAGCTGACTGTATGTAACAAGCAATGTCAAAGAAGCTACGCCATCTGTTCGCACCAGTAAGATACTAGTCAAGGGCAACTTTTCTGACTGTCTTATTTCGTATGGAATGGGGAAGGCAACTGTCAAAATGGCGCTGCGTACGCTTGTTCCACGAGAGCTATGAAAACAAAGGACTTTTAATTCAAAATATCGTATTTTAAGCTTTAAAATTATTAAATTCTATGTAGGCTTTAAAAATGTTGGAACTTACAAATTATCGAAAAATCTGGATATAGAAAAAAATGATAAATTCTGTAAGAATGAAAACGTCTTAATTTGGCTTTCAATTCCGGCATTTGCATTGTAGAATAGTCTTGAATATCCATTTTGGGTCAATGGGTCTTTTTCGGTAATAAAATACCACAATATAAATAACTATTTTCCCATACATTTTGTTCTAAACGTCTACTGTCTTAGGAACAAGCGTACGCAGCGACATCTACAATTAGCTTTGCGTTGCCAACCCCATTGGCAATGCCAAATAATAAATGCTTACTAAGTTCTTTTGTATCACCGTATTACTAAATTAACTTTTTAATTAAAATTAATATAAATGCAAGAGCCATTTCTCCGGACGACAATCAAATAAAAAGATGTCACCAACACACAAGCCAAACATCAAAACTGTATTTAACATTTAATATAAATAAAAACACCCCAACTTCGGTTCGCAAAACCGTATCGATTGGCCACAACAAACATGGCCACACAACGTCGACACCCGACACCACAAATATTGACACAGATGGATCCGGCGGTTGTAATAGTATACTTGTCTGAAGAAAGTGCAAGCTATTTGGATAGCACTCGGGAAAATTGACGCTCAATGGACGACAATATTGATGGGGCAAGGGTGTAAAGACGGCTCCGTTTTGGCCAGTTGGTTGGGGAGTACAATTTGTACTCGGTTTGGTTGGTGGTAGGGCTTATTTCAAGTCCGCCTGGCTAGCTACCACCATCTTACCTAAATCTGACGCCATAACAACAATTTGAAAATGGTTGTGTTCCGGCAGTTAGAGGTAAGATAGCCAGTTCCTCAGTGATGATGATTCCGGGTGTAGTGCGCTTCCACCTTCGGGCTTATCGTCACTTAATATCAGGTCAGGTGAAGGCCAAGCACTTGTGAAGGCCACTTTTGACAATATTGACGAGCATTTTATGTGTCACTTATAGCATTGATATAAAACACTGCAGTTGCACAAATCACAATTTACTCTAGTTATAGCTTTACGACTTTTTCTAGGGCCCAACCTAAGGCGGTTGGGCCCTAGAAAAAGTCGTATTCTGTATGATGAAACCAAAACTGTGACATTGTCATTTAGGTTATGTTTACCTAAAAATCTTTGGTTTAGCTTTAGAATTCTCATTTAAGGCTCCCTAGGCATAGCTTTCAACAATATTAACAAAGCTAAAGCGAGTATTTTTCTGTAAACGAAACTGATCGTTAAAATTTAGCGCGATTGAGCACTTGGTTTATTCACTATGATCGTTGACTAAAAATTCTGTGATTTCCGAAATAGCAACTTCAAAATAAATGTATTATTTTAGCCTAAGTGTTATTCTAAAAAAATGTGAAAAATATGTGTATGAAAGAGAAAGGTGACTTCTGTTTGTTCTGAAAACCGTGTTTATGCAATTTTTCCAACATTATGTTTCATCCATCTAAAACATTGGTTCTTAATAGTGATGTCCATTTGACAAATTTACTGTTTTGCCATAGTCCACCAACTGCTTGGATTCGAGATAAAATACAGTAAATATAAGTAAATAAGTGAATTATTAATACTTTACGATGGCTGTGCGGCCGGATCATTTCGAGTGCTTCCTGGGACCACCAGTGGTCCGCGGACCACCGGTCAAGTGTCTAGACACAGTATGCCGAAGTTACGCGACCGAAATTCGGCCTAGTTACGCCTGCAATGCTATGTGAATGGCTAGCACCACATCTGCTGAAAATTCTGACACTGACACACCCCGGACACTCCATACACCCGCGCTATTATAAACAGATGACATCATATGACATTTTTATACACGCGCAACTGTGTGTGTAAGTCTAGGGCTACCGTGCAGTTTATACTGTATATCAAAATAAGTTGACAGTTGACAAACACGACTAAACGAGCATACGATTCGGCATACGAAGTCGCGGGGTGGGGTGAGGTAACTGATTCTAGGGCGGGGTGAGGAGTGTCCTTTCTAACGATAGTACTTTGCGACTGATCTAAAAACACCACTGACCTGATGAGCATATGCGCTCTCCCCCTCAACGCAGACAGCGTCTTCACCGCGTCTTCTCCCGCCGGCTTCCTCTCCTCGTATATCCTGGAGGAGCACAGCACGGAGTCCAGCGCCACTGAAAGGCAGTCGCTGAGCTGCTTCACCAGCTCTAACTCCTTAGGGTCGGAGAGGTCTTTGTCCTGGCAACAATAAAATTTGACTTGAGTAATCCAACTAATAACATTTTAGAACATTTTTCGAAATGGAATACGAGTTTTCCCCATAATCTCCGCCATTTTTCGACAAAACAACCTGCTCACAAACACGAGAATCAGTTGAGAAATGCGACATGTAGAGGAGAACACACGGACAGCCGGACGGTACGAAAGCATTTTTGCCCAAGCTAAAACAGACGCTTTGCACTGCACCTGCTCGGTCAAAAAATGCGGAAGTAACTTTGTCTAAGTGCGTAAGTAAAAAAACGTCCTATAAACTCCGTTCCACGAATCAAACTCCTAGGGAACAAAATACTCGCAGCCCATTGGTTAATGCGCGTGACCTACAATAACCTAGCCTATAGCCTAGCTCTAGCCACGCGCATTGACCATTGAGCTGCGAGTATTTTGTTCCCTAGGAGTTTGATTCGTGGAACGGAGTTTATATGACTTTTTTAACCGACTTCACAAAAAGGAGGAGGTTCTCAATTCGATTGTATACTTTTTTTTTTATCGTTGTTCGCGCCTATCTTCGACATTTATGGACCGATTTTGATGATTCTTTTTTTGTTCGATTGAGTTTTCTTGCGAGATGGTCCCATTTAATTTTTATTTCAATCAGTTTAGTAGTTTTCAAGAAATCCTGAAAATACTATGATTTTGCATCAACTACCTTGACGACTTTGTTATTAATAAATCGAATTAGATGTTTCTTTTTGTTGGGAAAGGGTACTTTTAGTGTAGTCTTTTTAACCGACTTCAAAAAAAAGAGGGTTCTCTCTCAGTTTGACCTGTATGAATGTATGTTTCTCCGCGAATATCTCACGTTTGACTGAGCCAATTTTTATACGAAATAATATACCTATACTACCTAATAGAGAAGGTACTTACACTAAAAATGAAAAAATAAAAAATTGTTTTAAAAAACAAAAAAACCGACTTCAAAAAACCTGCCTCTATAAAGCAAGAAATAATATTCAAATCATTAGATACGCATTATCATTGTTATAATAACAAGACGTCTATTGAAGTCGGGTAGGGCTTTTAGAATAAAAAAAAGGAAGTTGTACTCCAGCCCCACCCGACTTCAATAGACGTCTTGTTATTATAACAATGATAATGCGTATCTAATGATTTGAATATTATTTCTTGCTTTTTAGAGGCAGGTTTTTTGAAGTCGGTTTTTTTGTTTTTTAAAACAATTTTTTTTGTGTTTAAATTTAGATTTTCGAAATGTTGAACCTTGGAGAATATACTATTTGTTCCGAAATTCTCACGAGAAACAAAGTACCTAACGAGCGACACGCAAAAGCTAGCATAAAATGAAGCACTGACCTGCATATAGTTAAATAAAAAAAAAAACATGTCAGTGCAATGAAGCTCTGACCTGCATATATTTACACTGGACAGCATTGACCTGCATATATTTACTCTGGACAGGCTTATGTCAAACTGTTTTTGTGCTTATTTGATTACCGCCATGTTGGCGCTGTAGGACGTAGCGTGAGCATAGCGTGCGTACATGGTACTAAAGTTTGAAGTCTGGAGAGACCATCACGTCAACCATTTTCATATTGTACGTCAAAATTAGTTCTTTAGACGCACGCTAGTGGCGTTTCAAATAGGCACAAGAACTTTGCTGTCAAATCATACAGACAGTCTGTCCAGTTAAATAAAAAAAATTTTTTTCATGTCAGTGCTGGACAGGCTTATGTCAAACTGTTTTTGTGCCTATTTGATTTCCGTCATTTTGGCGCTGTAGGACGTAGCGTGAGCCTAGCGTGCGTACGTGGTACTAAAGTTTGAAGTCTGGAGAGACCATCACGGCAACTATTTTCATATTGTACGTCAAAATTAGTTCTTTAGACGCACGCTAGTGGCGTTTCAAATAGGCACAAAAACTTAGCTGTCAAATCAAACTGACAGCCAGTCCAGTTATATAAAAAAAAAATTTCATGTCAGTGCAATGAAGAGATTGCAGTTAGAATTTAATACGAATACTATCTTCAGTATTTACTGGTAAAGTGATTGCTGTGAGAGCTTCTACAAGATCTGTGATGAGATTTCATTTCAATGGCAACGTCATATCAGTTTAGTACCCCTGACGGTATACTAACAGCTTATTTTCAAACGGTTACGTATTTCGTTACCGCGATGTACGTATCTCATCTTTTACCCTGTATTTTGACCTCATCTACAGAAGGAAAAAATATAGTTATACATAGAAACAAACAGCCTCGTACACAAGTACCTACATTAGCAGGAGGTAGGTATAGCGGTAGGGCGGAACGCCATTAGGCGGGCGGGCGTTTAGTAGGGCGAGCCCACTCGCCTAGCAAGTTGTAGTATCTGGCAAGTGTATTTGACTATATGGCAAAAAAAAATGTTACTAAAAAAATACTGATTTTCTGTTTCAATGTTAGAAAGAAGATGTTTTATTATTCAAATCAGAAACCAGGGTCACCGAAAAGGATATACATTTAGATTTTGTTTTAGTTTAACTTCTTTCGAAACTAAACCTTATTCGAATTAATAGGGCGCATCTCAAACAGAATCAAATCAACCTCAAGTGTATAATATTATTTAGTATTAAAGAGTTCGCACCAAGTTAATAAAAAAGAACTAAAATAAACAAACCAATAAAAAACCGGCCAAGTGCATGTCGGGCCACGCGCAGTAGGGTTCCGTAGGTACATTATATACCATACCATATTTTAATACCGCTATCATTTTTCGTCTGAAAAAATAATTTTGTTTTTCACAGTGTTTGTATGAATGACAAAGTTATATTTGCGGTTTTGGAAAATGTACTATATCTCAAAAACTTATTACTGTATCTCGTTCAAACCAATTTTCGTTGAAATTGTTTATTAAGATCTATAGCATATATTTTTTTAGATTTTTCACCCTCTTACTTTAAAAGTTAAAGGGGGGGACACACATTTTAACACATTCGCGGCATATATCTTTCAAACGGTTTACTTTGAAAAAAAAAATAGTCTTAGGAACCTCAATGTCATTTTTAAAAATCTATCTATAGACACCCCACAAGTATTGGTTTGAAGAAAAAAAATATTTTCAGTTTCAGTTCCATGTATGGGGAGCCCCCCCTTAATCTTTTATTTTTTTTTATTTTTGTGTAAAAATCGTAAAGCGGTTCACAGAATACACCTACCTACCAAGTTTCAACTATGTAGTCTTAATACTTTTGGAATAAAGTGGCTGTGACATACGGACGGACAGACAGACAGACAGACAGACATGACGAATCTATAAGGGTTCCGTTTTTTGCCATTTTGGCTACGGAACCCTAAAAAGGTCATTCAGCCATACGCCACCACATTCAACCTACAAAAGAGTACCGACAGTGACGGTCCGACACCCAAATGACCCAATACATTCCTAAACCGAATAAGAAAAAAAGTGAAGCACGTACGAAGATGCTATCGCGACAATGTTGCCAGCCGCAATAAACAATTAGATTTACGACAAAAACGCCGCGATATCGACAGAGATAAGGACAATTATTAACACGGATGACCAAACGTGACCAAACCGCAGACTAAAAAATAAAATAGGGATATTTAGTGAATCACATCTTCTTAAATAATAGATATTGGAGTGGAACAAATCACTTTATTTGTCAAGGGGTTGATTGATATTAGGATATAAGGTACTTATAGTAGGAAAGAACAAATCTAATGATTAATAACAAAAAAACCGGCCAAGTGCGAGTCGGACTCGCGCACGAAAGGTTCCGTACCAAAAAACGGCAAATAAAAATACTTTTGTTGTATGGGAGCCCCCCTTAAATATTAATTTTATTCTGATTTTAGTATTTGTTGTTATAGCGGCAACAAAAATACATCATCTGTGAAAATTTCAACTTGCTAGCTATCACGGTTCATGAGATACAGTCTGGTGACAGACAGACAGACAGACGGACGGACAGCGGAGTCTTAGTAATAGGGTCCCGTTTTTACCTTTTACCGTAATAGGGTAGGTTTTGGTAGGTTAGGTGGTTTAGAGACATAAATGGCCGTATCCTAGCTTATTTGAGTTTTTCACAACACTAGTCACTTTTTTTTGTTTTTTCTTTTAAGGTTCAGGGTAATAAACGGATAACAACCGAGCGAATTATCTTTTAAATCGGAAACTATATTAATATTAGTCTGTGGCACATGTTATATATTTCGATAAGATTATTTTAATATCACCCAAAAATGTAAATCTCCGATTTTGCACGCCGCGGACATGGTATTAAAAACACAAGTTTTATTTTTATGCACGCGGTATTAACATGCGAAACGCTATTATTTTATGCAACCGCAAAACCGTGAGAGTTTTCTCATGTCAAATAATAAGGAAATAAAAAAAATACATTTTGCGCAAACCATTAAATTGAATTAAGGTGGCAACCCTGACCGAAAGTGGCGCCGCGGTGAATTTTATTTAATATTGTAATTCTAATAAACAATTTTTATAAAACTTTACGTGGAATTTTTAGGGCCTATAGATAGGCCCTAGTATTTTTTACACGACTGCCCAAAAAGGAGTGTATATGTGTTCAGGGTTCATGTATGTTTGTGGGTATGTGAGTTTCTTTATTCCACCATAACTTCTGAATGGCTCAACGGATTTGGATATATGGGGTATCGTTAGAATCCTTACATTATTCCGAGTGACACTGGCTATAATTGTTTTGAAAAAAGTCAATATGGCGTTTGTACGACGCCACTTTCAAATGTGAAAAAATATTTTTTTTCTTCAATCATTACGATATGGGCATCAAATAAAAGGCCCTAATGAGCATATTTCAAAACTATACCGGGTGTATGGGACAGATTGGCCAAAACTGAAACAGTAGCTTCAGACCATGATTTATGATTGAAAATAGCTGGAATTTTCCTCAGGAAAATTTTCTAATTTTCCGACTTTCTTCCGAAGTTATCAACACATCCCAGATTAAGTGAAGCTTCAGACCATGATTTATGATTGAAAATAGCTGGAATTTTCCTCAGGAAAATTTTCTAATTTTCCGACTTTCTTCCGAAGTTATCAACACATCACAGATTAAGTGGAAGAAAAGTCGGAAAATTAGAAAATTTTCCTGAGGATAATTCCAGCTATTTTCAATCATAAATCATGGTCTGAAGCTACTGTTTCAGTTTTGGCCAAGCTGTCCCATACACCCGGTATAATTTGTCACTAAAATGGGTGAAATAAATTAATAAATTAAAAAAATATCTAAAACACGACTGCTCCTCCAAAGTCGGGGGACCGTATTGTGGAATAATTTTTAATCATAGAGGTCCCCCGACTGCAATGGCACTTGTTATTTTAAATTTTTAGTTCGTTTATGGCAGGGCAGTCGTGTTTTACATATTTTTTTAATTTATTAATTTTTTTAGATGGTTTCATTACATTTCACCGTACTAAACGGCTATGTGGCCGTTTTTGACACATTTGCTATCTACTTCTAAGAATGACAACGACGGAATGTAATGATACCTTCTAAAAATACTAGACCATGGGCCCTAAAAATTCCACGTAAAGTTTTATTAAAATCATTTTCTATCAACAACTTATTGAATAAAAACCTCTGAGGGCGCCGCTTTCGGTGGTATAGCCGCCTAAGTGGTAAAGGCGGTAAAACTAAAAGTGGTCGGTGGTAAAGGCGCGCCTTAAGAGAAAAACCGGTCAAGAGCGAGTCGGACTCGCGCACCGAGGGTTCCGTACCATCATAATTGCACCATTAAACCACACTGCAGAGTAGAATAATAAAATTAATATTGCAGTTTTAGGTCAGCGCCATCTCTTGACCGATAGTGGAACTAATGTTTACTTTTTAGAAATTTGATATTTTCTAAAAAAGTGTGCTATATTGAGACAACATTTTATTTTTCCTGTAATCTTTATATAAACTGCTATCGCATAGAATTATTTCAGATTTTTCTCTTTGCAAACTTCGGAGATAAGGGAGGGGAACGGTCATTTTTTTTACATTTTTCATCATAAGTCGAAAACTATGCGGCCTAGAACAAAAAGAAAAAATGATTGAAAACGTGCAAAGGCGCTCTTTTATATGATACCCCACATGCCCTAGTAGTCCCACTTCAAATTTTTAAGACCCCTTTTCAGGCCCTGCTGTAAAAAAGATATTTATTTTTTTATTTATTTCTTATTTGCAAAATAGTTGGGCAAATGTCATCTTAAACTATTCCAAATTTTAAGTTGATACCATTAGTAGTTCTCGAGATATCCAGCTGTGACAGACAGACAGATAGACAGACTGAGTCACACCATAAGGGTTCCTTTTTTACCATTTTGGTACGGAACCCTAAAAACAATGAATGTACTTATCTCTGTTTTCCAGAATTAATACGTTCAAGCTATGGACACAGTTTTAACTACCTTTTTAAACATTTTTTTTGTAACATCAAAATAATTCGTTAGCAGATTGAACTTATTAACTTACTCACTTTAACAAGGCAAATAATTTACTTTTGTTATTACATATCTTCTAGTTTACTATCACAATATTTATATGCTATCATCATGATTATGTATAACTTTCCTGAAAGATGCGTTTCATTTCCGCACATACAACCATCTACATAATGCAGTACAAAAGAGATTGGATAAAATTACGAGTATCCAATTCAATAAAAAAATACAAAAATACATTTTGTTTTTACAAAACTGCCTTTTGTTAAGTTTTAATATGAAATAAGCTGTGCCTCTGTACTACTCATCAGCTGTCCATTACTTACCTTATCAACAAAAAATTATTTATGCACAAAACTAGCTTCCACCCGCGACTTCGTCTGCGTGGACAGTTATTTCTCTATCCCTCGGGAACAGTATCTTTTTCGGGATGAAAGGTACTTATGTCCTTCTTCGTACCTCTGACAACGTGTATGCAAAATCTCATGATGATCGGTTCAGTAGTTAAGACGTGAAGGCGTAACAAACAAACTGACTTTCGCATTTATAATATTAGTAAGGATAAATAAATATTTATTGCTAAAAGTTAAATAGGCCAATACGAGTTACTTATTTCCTTCAGTCCAAATATTATATATGTCAGTAAAAAAACAAAAAACCGACTTCAAAAAACCTACCTTTAAAAAGCAAGAAATAATATTTGTAATAATAAAAACACGTCTATTAAAGTCGGGTGGGGCTGGCGTACAAATTCCTTTTTTTTTTATTCTAAAAGCCACACCCGACTTCAATAGACGTGTTTTTATTATTACGAATATTATTTCTTGCTTTTTAGAGGTAGGTTTTTTGAAGTCGGTTTTTTGTTCCAAACGTGAGTTAATCGCGGAGAAACATACAAAAATGCGGGTCAAACTGAGAACCTCCTTTTTTTAAGTCGGTTAAAGAACTTCACATAAGATATCCCTTTTCCAACAAAAAAATAATTATCTTATTCAGTTCATAAACAAAGAAGTTATACGACTGATCATCGAGGTAATTCACACAAAATCATACTATTTTCGTGCTTTTTTCAAGATTACTTGAAAAGTACTGAACCGATTTCAAAATTTTAAAAAATGGGACCAACTTGAATTTTTACCTAACGTAATAACGTTTGAATCATTTCAATCGGTTCAGCCGTCTTCAAGTAATCGGTGTACATACAAAAAAAAACGGGTCGAATTAAGTACCTCCCTCCTTTGAAGTCGGTAAAAAGCACTAATAATTTGTATTAAAATTAGCATGGTTTATATTACTTTAAATTTTTTTTTTACCAACAAGAAGCCAAATATTAAGAAAACACATTTGACTGGCTAATTAGAGCGTGTTATATTTTTTTAATTGTCCACACTGCAATAAGCTATAAAATTTTGCAGTTTTAATAACCTGCTTTATTGTTTTCGGGTTTTTATTACACGGTAGCCGAGTTTTATGTTTTCGTGAAGGTTACGCAAAAAAGGTTAATATTCATCTTTTATTGACTGTTGCATTTTATAATATTGTTTCTAAAAATAGGTTTCCGTGATATTTAGTAACAATAATTAGTAGTGTCATATTTTTAAGTTGGATGTAAGGTTTTAAAATCGAGAAGAACCACAAACGCGACGCGCGGTATAAAGCTAAGGTTTCCTAGGACGACGGTGCCGTCATATTACGGCCGTAATTTAGCGGCGTAGAACGTTGTCTATGCAAACAGTGCGGCGCGCCGTATTGTTTGCATAGACAACGTTCTACTCTAGCTTAACCACCACGCTCGCGCTGATTTGTATTTTAACTTTAAAGCTTTTAGTTCGATATTACTTCGAACGTTACACTGCTAATTCTGGCCTAGGTAATAACCTTAAATCTGGACGTACTTACTTCCATTTGGAAGTATTCCACTTGAACGTATTGTCGGTCGGACTACGTATGGTCTGTGATTTGGACGCACCAACACTGTCACATCCTTAAATCTGGACGTACTTCCATTCGGAAGTATTCCACTTGGACGTATTGTCATTGACTAGCTTTATAGATCTATGGATTTTACGGTTTGAAAGTCGATGAGATAGCGAAGACGACAGCTAAGATCTGAAATTGAGAAATTAGCTAAAGGGGCTCCTTCAGCCCTTCGCATGATTGTCTTGTTTGTAGAGGTTAAGTGCGCTTCCACCTTCGGCCTTATCGTCAATTTAAAAAAGGAAATACTTACACCAATTTTATTGTCTTTTCGGCCAGTATCAAATAGTACTTGTGGCATATATTGACAGAACAAAACAAATAAGTTTTAAGGCGATTCCCTGACCGAAAGTGGCGCATTCAGAGGTTTTATTTAATAAGTTGATAATAGAAACGGATTTTAATAAAAGTTTCCGTGGAATTTTTGGGGCTCATAGTCTAGAAGGTATCACTACATTCCCTCGCAGTCATTTATAGTAGTAGATTTGCTATCTACTACTATGAATGACTGCGAGGGAATGTGGTGATACCGTCTAAAGTACTAGATTTTGGGCCCTAAAACTTCCACGAGAAGTTTTATTAAAATTATATATAAGAATAACAATATTAAATAAAATTTATACGCTTTAAATACTGACTACATCTTACTCTGAGAAAAGTACATAAAAAAGTTTAATTTAAAAACCCGGCAAGTAAACTAGAACGTTCAAACGCTGCCGATGCATTAGCGCCGCTTTTAGGGCACCCACCCACCGCGCAGGGTTGTCACTAACGGTGCTGAATTAAATGGGGACGATTCATCACAACGTATGATAATCTGTCTTGTGTGTTGAACGCAGATATAATTGTTACAGTGATAAAATATATTAAGTATTTGTAAAAAAATGTTATGCGTATTTGGTTTCTGGTTTTTGCTACATGGAAAAATGTATTCACTGTTCAACAATAATAGTTCTTGTAGTAACGAAACGGCCAAGCTACATATTTTGACTAAGATGAAGAGTTTTTGAAGTTAGGGCTTGAGTTAGAAGCTTGGCTCTACATGAGGTCTGATAACTTTTTGACAGTGCAAGCCATATGGAGTCTTGGCAACATTATTACATGAAAATGTTTTTGGTGGGATCAAACTTTCAGCAATCTTTTGACATTACAGTATCATCATGTTGACCTTCTACTTAGTTCCAGCGAAGGTAACTAACTAGATATGTACCTAAAACGCAGACAGACTACCGACTTCTTTCATATTACTCTATTACAGAATTTTAAATCTCAGTGAAGTTTTTATTTCCAAAAGTCATCCACGTTTACTTTAAATATATATCGATTTTCAGTTTTGACAGCCCTGACCTGAGTCGTCAATTCTCTTGCGGGCTGTCACCGCTACAAACGTGCCCGCTAGCTGGGACCCACTAATATTTCATTACATACATACCTACCACACTACCATGCATTGTATATTGCATTAACATTATACAGTCACGTCTATATGTATACAGTTAAGAACTTTGTCACTCTAAAAGCTATTCCATTTTTAAACAGAAATTAATGACTAAAAACTGGCCAAGTGCGAGTCGGACTCGCGCGCGAATGGTTCCGTAAAAAACGGCAAAAAAAAATACGTTTGTTGTATGGGAGCCCCCCTTAAATATTAATTTTATTCTGTTTTTAGTATTTGTTGTTACAGCGGCAACAATAATACATCATCTGTGAAAATTTTAACAGTCTACCTATTATTGTTATTAATATTGAGCAAAAAACGGCAAAAAAAAACACGTTTGTTGTGTGGGAGCTTCTCTTAAATATGAATTTTATTCTGTGTTTAGTATTTGTTGTTATAGCGGCAACAGAAATACATCATCTGTGAAAATTTCAACTTTCTAGCTATCACGGTTCATGAGATACAGCCTGGTGACAGACAGACAGACAGACAGACGGACAGCGGAGTCTTAGTAATAGGGTCCCGTTTTTACCCTTTGGGTACGGAACCCTAAAAAGTGACAAAGTTCCAAACTGTATAGGTACTTAGTTTTACACGTGAACGTGACTGTACATCATGTAGACTTTCGTCTAGATTCTTGTATTGTAACAATTGGTTGCATTTCATTTCAGCCTCCTAGCATGACCATCGAAACGCGGTGTGATATAGCGATTTATCAGGTTTTGATATAGCAATTTATCAGGTTTAACAGTCAAAGGACAAGGATTTTATCAGTTGAGATAAAACGCTATATCACGCACGCGATATATTACACACATCAACTTTGTCTAGGGATACCAGGTGTTATTTTCATACAAACGAGGTAATTTTGAAGCCTTGGTTTCCTGCCAGAGATGTACTGTGCTGTGATCTGATGGCGGCTATCCAGGGAGTGAATGGAGGAGATTCAGATCGCAATACACACACAACTGATCTGACCTGCATTCTAAAAACGTAATGGACATGTTTAAAAAAACCGCGATAATAGCATGAAAATGTATGGAAATCCTCAAACTGAGAACTCTGGGCCATTAACCTTTTAGAATGCTGATCAGATCAGTTGGGTGTGTATAGCGATCTGAATCTACTCCATTCAGACCCTGGATGGCCATCATCAGATTACAGCACGGTACATCCCTGGCAGAAAACCAAGGCTTCAAAGTTACCTCGTTTGTATAAAAATAACACCTGTATCCCTAGACAAAGTTGATGTGTATACAGGGTCACTGGAAATATGACGTATTCCTGCTAAGGGGTCAAAGATGAGGTCAAAACAAATATTTTTTGTCATATAACATTTTCTCAAAAAATTAATAGTTTTTGAGTTAATTGAAATTAAGTACATTTTTACCAAAAGTGCGTTTTCAGACACAAAAATTTAAAATAAAAGATAACTACTCATTTGATTCCGGATTTTTTATTATTTTGGGATAGAAAACAATCTGAATGTTGATAATGAATAAATTTTTTTTCATAAAATACAGGTGTTTATAAAAAAACCAATCCTTAAATGCATTTATTTTTTATTTTTTTTCAGATTTTTTAGAAATAGCATCAAATATCTTTAAAAAAATCCAAGTAACTAAGCGTGCATAATATTTTAAAAACATCACCATCTATTCAGCTTTCAGTTGAGGTATAAAACTTAATAATAACTTAAATAAAAAATGAGAAATTAAGACTTAACTAAATAGCAGTCCCATTTTATGTAGCAAAAATTTCCTACTTCAAGCGCTTCGAAGGTGGCCGTATTATCCTACTTATATCATAAATGTGAAAGTTTGCTTGTTTGGATGATTGTTAATCAATCACGCAAAACGACTGAACGGATTTGGATGAAATTTGGCACACAGACAGTTTATAAACAGGATTTAAACATAGGAGGATACTATTATCTTGGTTAAAGGTTCCCTAGGGATTTTCTCGAATTTAACTGCGGAAAAAGTCGCGGGCGGAAGCTAGTTTGCCATAAATGATCGTGCTTACTAAAAATAACTAAAAATACTTTCGTCCGAGTGAGTTTGAAACAGAATTATTTTCCGCCGATGAGTCAAAATTTTATACAGACAGCATCAAAAATAACCATACATATCAGCTATTTTTAATGACCCGCTGCTGGGGAACAGGCCTTCCTTTCCTTTTGGGATAAAGCGGACGAGCCATAACCCACCACGTGGGCCCAATGCGGATTGGTCGGTGTTAACTCAATGTACCTTACATTGAGCTCTTGGTTTTGGCTGCATTTACAGTCGTTAACACTGACCAATCCACATTGGGTCCACGTGGTGGGTACGGCCCGTCCGCTTTATCCATCCACAAGCCAAAATGTAGGCTAGTTCCCCAGCAGCGGGTCATTAAAAATGGCTGATATGCATGGTTATTTTTGATGCTGTCTGTATAAAATTTTGACTCATTGGCGGAAAATAATTCTGTTTCAAACTCACTCGGACGAAAGTATTTTTAGTAAGCACGATCATTTATGGCAAACTAGCTTCCGCCCGCGACTTTGTCCGCAATTAAATTCGAGAATATCCCTAGGGAACCATTAACCAAGATAATAGTATCCTCTTATGTTTAAATCCTGTTTATAAACTGTCTGTGTACCAAATTTCATCCAAATCCGTTCAGTCGTTTTGCGTGATTGATTAACAATCATCCAAACAAGCAAACTTTCACATTTATGATATAAGTAGGATAATACGGCCACCTTCGAAGCGCTTGAATTAGGAAATTTTTGCTACATAAAATGGGACTGCTATTTAGTTAAGTCTTAATTTCTAATTATTTATTTAAGTTATTATTAAGTTTTATACCTCAACTGAAAGCTGAGAAGATGGTGATGTTTTTAAAATATTATGCACGCTTAGTTACTTGGATTTTTTTAAAGATATTTGATGCTATTTCTAAAAATTCTGAAAAAAAATAAAAAAAAAATGCATTTAAGGATTGATTTTTTTATAAACACCTGTATTTTATAAAAAAATTTTTATTCATTATCAACATTCAGATTGTTTTCTATCCCAAAATAGTAAAAAATCCGGAATCGAATAAGTAGTTATCTTTTATTTTGAATTTTTGTGTCTGAAAACGCACTTTTGGTAAAAATGTACTTAATTTCAATTAACTCAAAAACTATTAATTTTTTGAGAAAATGTTATATGACAAAAAATATTTGTTTTGACCTCATCTTTGACCCCTTAGCAGGAATACGTCATATTTCCAGTGACCCTGTATATCGTGTCGTGTTTTGGTGTTCATGCTAGGAGGCAATATGAGTGAGTATTCCTATTTAGCAAAAAAGTAGCCATACCACAGAATATACAATTTCACTAACGCTGTAAGTTGACTGGAGAATAGTATCATTATTTGGATGCAGTTGTAAACGTCCAAAGCACTGAACATGTTGAAAATCTCATTGTACATCCATTACCAAAAACCAAAAAAAAAACGTTAAAAATCGTGACGAACTTTTTTAAGCATGTCCGGTCTGTCAGGCAGACTTCAGTTGGAACCTTGACATTTGTTTTTAACATTTACGTGACCTAGACTTGTCTAACGCTCTCACAGAGATTTAATTAAGTGTTATATTGAAAATTAAAGACATTACATAATAAGCCCGTTTAATTATAATAAATGAATCATAATAAATAATAATAACAAGCCAGAATCAGTAGCTTTACAACGTTCGAAGTGATATCGAACTAAAAGTTTTAATGTTAATGTTTAAATCAGCGCGTCCCCTTTTTCTAGTTTTTTTTAATTCTAGAAAAAGGGTACGCGTCTAATATTTTTTAGTATTACAGTATACCCAGTGTAACAAGACCCTCAACGAAGCCGGACAATTTCTGTTCAAAATTATTGCTGGTAATAGATTTTAATTTTTCGGTGTTAAAAAAGCATTGCATACATTACCACGCAATGTAACGCGTACAACAGACCGCGCCTGCGAGTGTATGCTACACAGCTGCATGCGGCAGAGTTGAAAGGGCGCGTTTATGTGCGTGCTCATGAGATACATATGGAGTGATGACGTTTTGAAGCCATTGTTTGTTACGAAATACTTAAAATTTTGACAATGTTTCTTTGGACAAATATATAATAACGAATAAAATAAGATTTCATAAAAAATTTGGAAAACATTTTTTGACTTTGACCTTCAATAACTTCGTAACTATTGGCTTCCCAGGTATAGTCTAAAAGACAAAAATGATCCTGATGATGGGCGGAATGCGTGGACTTTGGCTTCGTTGAAGGTCTTGTTACACCCGTTATGACACAGACCTTATGTAACCTTGGAATTTGCTCAGACCATGTGGCACTTATCTTTTTGCTCAACTGATTTTAAAACATATGAAATTTCGGACCTGGATACGGATATGGAAATCTTTTGTACCGGTTACGGACATTAGATTATTAAGAAATTTTAAAAGTTAAACTAGTGTGTCGGCTCAGCCCGGTAGAAAAACTTGCCATAATGTGTATAATTTAGAAATAGAAATAAAATTTTGCTTGTGATCGGGGTACATTTATAGTAATAATATCTCCTCTCATTCAGCCAATAATCAGGAATACAATAAGATTTCATAAAAAAAATCGAAAAAATCTTTTGACTTTGATCTTCAATAACTTCGTAACTATTGGCTTCCCAGGTATAGTCTAAAAGACAAAAATGATCCTGATGATGAGCGGAATGCGTGGACTTTGGCTTCGTTGAAGGTCTTGTTACACCCGTTATGACACAGACCTTATGTAACCTTGGAATCTGCTCAGTGTATGCTAAGCAGCTGCATGCGGCAGAGTTGAAAGGCAGCGTTTATGTGCGTGCTCATGAGATACATGGAGTGATGACGTTTTGAAGCCATTGTTTGTTACGAAATACTTAAAATTTTGACAATGTTTCTTTGGACAAATATATAATAACGAATAAAATAATATTTCATAAAAAATTTGGAAAACATTTTTTGACTTTGACCTTCAATAACTTCGTAACTATTGGCTTCCCAGGTATAGTCTAAAAGACAAAAATGATCCTGATGATGGGCGGAATGCGTGGACTTTGGCTTCGTTGAAGGTCTTGTTACACCCGTTATGACACAGACCTTATGTAACCTTGGAATTTGCTCAGACCATGTGGCACTTATCTTTTTGCTCAACTGATTTTAAAACATATGAAATTTCGGACCTGGATACGGATATGGAAATCTTTTGTACCGGTTACGGACATTAGATTATTAAGAAATTTTAAAAGTTAAACTAGTGTGTCGGCTCAGCCCGGTAGAAAAACTTGCCATAATGTGTATAATTTAGAAATAGAAATAAAATTTTGCTTGTGATCTGGGTACATTTATAGTAATAATATCTCTTCTCATTCAGCCAATAATCGAAGTATGCTAATTTATGATAATTATTAAAATGATTCTATATATTACAACACACTATTTTAAATTACAACATGTCATACACAAAAAAACAGAATAAAACAAAAGATAAAAATAGCAATCACAATAGTACATTGACTTCATGTATTCATTCTTTTCGCCATAAAGGGTTTACTAATGTCAAATAAACTCCGCCCCTATCTGAATTTATCCGAAACTTTTTTACAGATATATTTTTAATTCTGATATCCGATAGTTTCGGTTACGGTTACAGAACTTCTTTAAAACATCCATGATGTTTTACCCATACTACTCCCCGTGACTAACAAAGGTCCAAAATCACAACGAAGTTCCTACCAACCCTCCAGTGGTCGTAAACTAATCTTTAACAAGATTGCGCGAGTTACCGAAGGTTGACGACGCCTGATTGGAGAAACACATGAAAACAAACGGCCGGAAAAATGTTCGCTACCCCTTCTAGCAAATTGGACTAGTTGACGGATAGTTTCGAGGGATTACGGTAATGAGATGAAAAAAATTGTTGATAAAGGATAGGGTTAGTGAAAAAGTTTGCTTTATGGCGATTTTTACGTTTCTTTTTCTGCTGATGGAATTGAGTTTCCGACTTTTTATGGTATACACAGCGATTGCAAATAAAAATACAACCATACCTGATAAAATTAAAGTTACAAATTGAAAAAAAAAACATTACATTTTATATATTTGTTTTGTGTGTGTGTCCGTCTGAATAATTAACAAACAACTTCTCTTCTGACGCTAAACGCATATAACTTTACAGCTCCGTCGCAGGTAAAAGAAAAAGATAATGTAAAACAAATTATTAAATTAAATTATTAATTACGTTCGACGACAATGTAAATCGCAAGACATTAGCGCCATCTGTGAGTGTGTTAGTAAATTGAAGATAGAGTCAACTTTGGCAAAGTGTGAAAGAATATAAAAATATTATAAATAGACGTATTTCTTTGTGTGAAGTTTTTCTTTCATCCGGGATATCACACTCACTGCTGGAACACTAGCAGAGGGGTCTCACTCTGCGCTTAAATTTTAATATTAGCCTACTGCTCGCGGCTGACTCAGTCGAGCCAGCGCACGAGGGGTGTAGAGTGTCGATTAAGACAGAGCTACGCGAAAGAAAGAGAAGCGCTCGGAGGTGCTTATACTAATAGGCACGCAGCGCTGTGCAATTTGAAATTATACATTACTAGCGGCCGCCCGCGACTTCGTCTGCGTGGAAATATTTTTTGCTATCCCTCGGGAATAATATTTTTTTTTACGGGATGAAAGGTATCCTATGTCCTTCTCTGTACTTCTAAGAACGTGTAAGCAAAATTTCATGATGATCGGTTCAGTAGTTAAGACGTGAAGGCGTAACAAACAAACAAACAAACGGACTTTCGCATTTATAATATTAGTAAGGATTGCCGTGCAATGAGAGTAGCTTATTATTTGATTGTCGTACGTTTGTTACTATTATATATTCTGTGACACTAGTCTGCCTACACTACACACTAGCGGGCGACACTATGTACTCACCAGCCGGTCGGTGAGCAGCTGCACCATGTGCACGCACGCCAGCGCGGGCAGCAGGCGCGCGCTGCTAGCGGGGCATAGCGCTGCCATCCGGGATATCACACTCACTGCTGGGTCACTAGCCTGCCTACACTACACACTAGCGGGCGACACTATGTACTCACCAGCCGGTCGGTGAGCAGCTGCACCATGTGCACGCACGCCAGCGCGGGCAGCAGGCGCGCGCTGCTGGCGGGGCATAGCGCCGCCATCCGGGATATCACACTCACTGCCTGGGATACTAGCCTACAATAAGTTTAAAGACGATTAGAATACTTCACAATTTACAATAGACTAGACGAAAATCCTAAATATTTTATTTTATTTTGTTGGGAAAACTTACAGCTCTGAAATACAATATGAATATGAGTGATTACAAAATATCCGCTTCCTTTACCGTTTGAACGGCATTTTGTGAGCCATTTTGGCATCGTGACTTAAACTCTCTACAAAATAAAACTATGAATATTTGAACCACAAAAAAATATTGGTAAATAGCCCAATTATCCCACAATATAAAATTAAAAAACTTGTTAAACATTTTTGTCTAGTGACTGTGTTAAAAAAATGTTTTATGTCACGCGGCGGAATTTTATCTGCGATTTTTTTTTTTCAAATATTCTCTACAAAATTAATACTATGAAGATTAGCCCCAAAAAAAACCACTGGTAAGTAGCCCAGTTATGTCACTATATAGAGAAATAAACTTGTCTTTTTTTTGTCTATAACTCTGTTAAAAAAGGATTTGTGTCGCGCGGCGGAATTATCTCAGTCATTATTTTTTTCAAAAGTCCTCTACAAAAAAACATTAATGAATAGCCTAGTTATTTTACTATAATATAATAATAACCTTGTTTAACATTTTTGTCTAGTAACTGTGTTAAAAAAATATTTTATATCGCACGGCGGAATTTTCTACAAATTATTTTTTTGAATATCCTCTACAGAATTAAAACTATAAATATTTGTCCCAGAAAAAAATACTGGTAAATAGCCCAGTTATTCCACTATATAGATTAATAAACTTGTTAAACATTTTTGTCTCGTAACTGTGTTAAAAAAAATATTTTGTATCGCACGGCGGAATTTTCTACAAATTATTTTTTCGAAAATCCTCTACAGAATTAAAACTATAAATATTTGTCTTAGAAAAAATACTGGTAAATAGCCCAGTTATATCACTATATAGAATAATAAACTTGTTAAACATTTATATCTAGTATCTGTGTTAAAAAAAAATGTGTCGCGTGGCGGAATTTTCTCTCTTCCAGCCACATCTCATACTTCCGGTACCCGGACGGACTTCCGGTTTTCAAAATTGAGTTCAGCGATCGCGAAAACCTATGCCAGGATACCTCACACGACCAGAATCGAATCCTAATAAGATAAGGCTCCATTTTGGCCGCCACCTGAATTTTGGGCAAATAATAATAATAATAATAAGCCCGCAGGGCAGCTTGTGGCGAGCTGTTGGTGAGTAGCGACACCACGGACCCGAGTGCTCCCGGGAGTCGATCCAGGCCCTCGTCCCCGCAGCAGGGGTAGACCCCAAGGGGGCCTGCGGACTCCCGCCCCTGGCTCGCCTTCAACGGCCGTCCAGGGTGGAGTCGTTAGAGCTATTGCTCGAAGGGTGGAAGTGTAAAATGTCATAACGCCGGGGGCCTGCTGACTGGTGCGCTTAGCACCGGGAACTGGCGCCCCGCAGTCTCACCTCTCTACACCCTGAGTCACCCGCGCCGGTGTTGCGCCCCGGTCGGCAGTTGCTGACCAGTTTGGGGTGCCCATCTAGCGGGCGGCGAGCCACCTTCCGCCGACGGTTCGAGTTTGTGAGATGTAGGAAAAGGCGGAAGTCCGTTATCTCACCCCATAGCCCAATATCCCAATCCATTATCCGTTCACCCAATAGCCCAATTCTTTATTTTTATATATATTCTCACACTCACAATAGTCTATGTACTTGCCGGGGTCCGCTTCCGTCTGCGCACTATGCGTGTAGTGGGGAGCGGATCCCGGTATGTGCATCACACAGTTCACAAATATCAAATCCGTCTCAAAGGGCCTCTACGTGTTGGACCCATGTCCCCACGCAAGCCTGGCAAAAGGACCGGGCTTTGCACCCGAGAAAACCAAGCCGAGATACATAATAATAATAATAATAATAATAGCCCCCTAAAATCCTACCTTACGTCCGAGCCGAACATCTGGCTCACGTGGGGGGCGGACATGCGTATTATCGAAACTTACGCAGCCAACAAGGTAAAGGTAACCCATTTCAAAATGGAGCTTCGTTCAAAAAGTAAACGTATAGAGTCGCTTCCCGGGGGCGATCGCCGGGGCACACCTGGAGCCGGTGCTGGGTGTCACAGCATGCGGACCACCGGCGGTAGGAGGCTGAACAGGCGGGTCCCTACCGACAAAAATTACTACAGCCGAAACATCCCAAACACCAACTGATCTCACTCAGTCACAAACTCAGGAATCTGCACATAGCTGCACTGACAGGACAGTCACTCCATCACCAACACCAACAGACTCTACATCTCAATTCCAATCAAACTCTATTACTCCCACCGAACGTGTTGCGCAGGAAGCCAATGGTTTTTTACCTGCGTCCACCAAGGCTGGAAAACCCAGAATACGCATGAAATGGACTAATGATGTTAACGTTTTCATCATGCGTACATACTACCGCATTACTAGATTAGAGACAGATTTAACTATTTACAGGCCACTACTCCATCAACACTTCACAAGACAATACCCCGGAACCAATGTTTCGGAACAAAGGGTTTCAGACCAACGACGAGTCATAATCCGCAACAAAATGATCCCAGACAATGTGCTTGATCAAATCAAACAGGAAGTCAGAGCGGAACTGGAACAGGCAGTTTGCACCCAGCTACTGACTGGTGATGACCCAATGGTAGTTAGGCAGACATCAAATGAGAACCATCAAACCGATCAAGAACTGCACTCACACGTACTATCTCACACTGATACGAGTACACTGCCCTCTTTAGATGTACAATCGCAAATACTACAAAGTACACAGTTCACGTTCACTTTGAATACCAACGACGATACACAAACTGAAACAACAACCACATTAATAGAGAATGAAATCGAAAGGCAAACCGAATCTTTACCAGACTTAATTGCACAAAAACTAGTAAAAAACTTACAAACAGCTCTAATAGAATACTCTGGAATGGATCCTACATCTAGACCTAGATTACCAAAGTTAAAATATAGTCCACAGCTCACGAAATTGGTACACCTATTTAATTGCAATATACTTAACCAGTTTTTCTCAGAAGATTCTCAACTTGTTGATATTCATACTCTTATTTATTGTACTGCCTTAGTTATATCACGTGAACTTGGTTATAAAATTGGGGAATCGAACCCACCACATCATAACAAAAATAATAAACCAGCGTGGCAAATCAGATTAGAAAGAGACATTGCACAGTTAAGGGCAGATATAGGTCGACTAACACAGTACATTAACAACAATAGAACAAATAAAATAGTAAACACTGCAAATAAAATATTCCAAAACGCAAAAGTACACAGCAGCCATGAAAATAACAACAAGAGGCCCGAGGAGTATCTGGATACACTAAAACAAAAATTAGCATTAAAAGCTCACAGACTCGCAAGATATAAAAAGGCTTTAAAAAGGAAAGAAGACAACAAACTTTTTACTATCAACCAAAAAACATTCTACAGAAAACTTTCTACAGAAGACAAGAATAACTCAACAACTACTGCAATTGATACCCCAGAAGAAAAGGAATTGGAAGACTTTTGGGCAGAGATTTGGGAATCCAAAATTGAACATAGTAGAGAAGCAACATGGATAGCAAAAGAAAAACTGATGTGGGAAGGCCTTGAAGAAATGAAATTTGAGGAAGTCAGCGAAACAGATATTAACCAAGTTACATCAAAGTTACACAATTGGAAATCTCCGGGTGTAGATAGAATACATAATTTCTGGTACAAAAAACTTTACACATTACACAAAATCTTAGCACACAATATAACCCAAATAATCCATGGAACACAGAACATACCACAATCTATCACCAAAGGTATAACTTATATGCTACCGAAAGGTAAATACACAACTCAACCATCACAATACAGACCAATCACCTGTTTACCCACTTTATACAAAATACTTACATCCATAATAGCACAAAAAATTACTTCCCACGTAACAGAAAACAATATACTTGCAGAAGAGCAAAAGGGTTGCAGGCGAGGTCACATGGGATGCAAGGAGCAATTAGTGATAGATTCTGTAATTCACCGCCACGCAACTACACATAAAAGAAATCTCCATTGTACCTACATAGATTACAAAAAAGCATTCGATAGCATTCCGCACTCATGGCTTCTTCAAATTTTGCAAATATACAAAATTAACCCTATTATTACAGAATTTCTCAAAAAATTAATGAATCTTTGGAATACTAAACTACACCTTAATAAAATAATAACAAGAGAAATAACCATCAATAGAGGAATATACCAAGGTGACTCCTTGAGCCCCTTGTGGTTTTGTCTCGCCCTTAACCCAATCTCTCACATGCTTCAAAGTCGCGGGGTCGGTTATCGACTTAAACATGAGAACGCCGAGACGATCGTATCACACTTAGTTTATATGGATGACATCAAATTATATGCCAAAACGGACAAGGAAATGAAGACTCTCATTGACACTACAGCACAATTCAGTAAAGACATAAATATGCAGTTTAGGTTGGAGAAATGTAAAACGATCCATATAATAAAAGGTAAAATCCGACCCGGCGATTATACAGTAGGAGATCAAGATAGGATATCAGCAATGGAACCAAATGAACTATATAAATACCTTGGATACCATCAATCTAATAATCTAGACCATAGCAAAATAAAAGCCTCATTAATCCAGGAATATAAAAATAGATTAAATGCCATATGTAAGAGCCAATTAACTGGAAAAAGTCTGATAAAAGCAATTAACACATACGCTATTCCTATTTTAACTTATTCGTTCGGGATCATCAAATGGACAAAAACTGATATTAACAATATAGAGATAAATACGAGAACAATACTAACCAAACACAACTATCACCATCCCAAGTCTGCAATAGAAAGAACCACACTTAAAAGGAATAATGGCGGAAGAGGAATAATTAGCATTACCACACTTTGGAAAAAACAAATAGCAAACTTAAATTCATTTTTCAAACAAAACTCTACTAATAGTCATATACATAAAGCAATAGTTGAAAATGATAATAATCACACACCACTGAATTTGGCAGATGATCATACTATCAATCACACTACAGAAGCTGAATCAGAAAAAGCGAAAATGGAGCAATGGAAGAAGAAAGTGCTGCATGGACGTCATCCCTATGATTTAGCTCAGTCACATATCGACCCTCTGGCTTCTAATAAATGGCTTACCGTTGGTTCCCTATTCCCAGAGACTGAAGGATTTATAATCGCAATCCAGGACCAGGTTATTAATACTAGGAACTATAGAAAACACATCATAAAAGACCCAACCGTAACAGATGATAGGTGTCGCAAATGCCATAACCACCCAGAAAACATACAACACATAACTGGAGCATGCCCTAACCTCGCACAAACCGATTACACCCATAGACACAACCAAATAGCTAACATAATACACCAAAGACTAGCACTAAAACACGGACTCATACCAAACACACATACACCGTACTACAAATACAGCCCTAAGCCTGTCTTAGAAAATGAATCATCCAAAATGTATTTCGACCGCGCGATCTTAACAGACAGAACTATTCACAACAACCGCCCAGACATCACCTTACAATGTAAAAATAATAAGACTACTTACCTCATCGACATTGCCGTGCCCAATACACACAACTTACAGAATACAATAGCTGAGAAAGTACACAAATATACAGACTTAAAAGACGAAATTTTGAGAATATGGAAGCAGGATAAAGTATTTATAGTCCCAATAGTCCTCTCAACCACCGGTATTATTCCTCAACACCTCCATAATAGCCTAAAAATTCTTGACCTGAAACCCAACACTTATATACAGTTGCAGAAAGCAGCCATCCTTAACACTTGCCGAATAGTCCGCAAGTTTCTCCAGTTAGATGACATATAATACACAAACAATTGTTTCATTTACTTGGCCTTGTCCCGTAAATGACACAAAATACCAGCGCAAGCTGAGAAAAATAAAATAAAAAAACAAATAATAATGATAATTTATTTATTTCCAAAAATTACATTATTTGTTGTATCATTTACAAAGTCTTCCACACTAGGGTATGCCTGTCCTGTGGAAAGTCTTTATTAACACTTTAACTTAAAACGAATTGCGGTACCAACATTTAATAAAAAATAAATTAAAACTAAATTTATATAATTAATAGTAATAATAAGATTCTAATTTCGTTTATTTTGATTAATATTAACATTAAAAGAATAAAAATAATAGAAAACTTTTAATAGAAATAAAGAGTTAACAAATAGATTTTAATAAATTCACTGTATCCTGGTAAGTCCAATTCAATATTTCAGCCTCAAGTCTCATTCTAGCGTTTCTGTGATTTAATTTGGAAATGTCACACAACGAATTAACTCTATTGTTCACAAAGGATTTTCTATAATAGCCCAAACGTTTGGCGAGTGTCGTCTTTACAGAGGGCAATGGAAGATTAAAATTACGTTTGGTTGAAAGTCTTTCGTAAGCCTTCGAATTAAGCACCTCCTTATGAGTGTCAGTGGTTAATTTCAAGAGATAAAGCCTCCGCACGCTTAGTAACTGGGTATCCTTGTGTAGCTGGTCTGTGGAATAACGCCTAGGCCTCCTCAACATAGTTTTAAGGACAGCGCGTTGAACTCTCTCTAGAGTAATAAGATGAGTGGAAACGGAACCACCCCATACTGAGATACAATAGGTGAGGATGGACTGACATAGAGTGATGGAAACGGTTCTCAACAAATTCCAAGGTGCGACATCCCGTAATGTCTTCATAAAATGGATGAACTTTCTCAACTTATTTGATACAGTAATTATGTGGTTTTTAAATGAAAGATTACTATCAATAATCATCCCCAGGTATTTGGTATATGCTACGCTATGTATGGCTTCACAGTTGCATGCGCCCCCATAAGAGGAGCAGTTCAATGGAGGGCATGTATGAATAGTAATAGCTGGATTCGGGGGAGGGGACGAAGCTGCAGTTAAGTGAAAACAAATGAAATTAGTTTTTGTTGTATTTAAGGTAAGCAAATTACTATTCAACCACGATGCTTTTACTTTACTGAGGCCCACTTGAGCTGTTTCGAAAAGTTCCTCCCAGATATGATCCTCAAACAAGATTACCGTATCGGCGGCGTAATTTATAATATGCGCTTTATCGAGATTCAGCATTGACAGATCGTTAAGGTAAACCAAGAACAGTGTCGGACCGAGAATACTGCCCTGGGGCACGCCAAAGGATACGTCAGAAAGATTGCTAACAAAGGTTTCGACTTTTGTACGTTGTTTTCTTCCGCTAAGGTAACCAGTGAACCATTCTAGGCAAACACCTCTAACACCAATAGCTTCTAGTTTCCTCAAGAGGATTATCGGTGAAACGGTGTCAAAAGCCTTTGCTAGATCAAGAAAGACGCCCAGACACTTTTTGCCATTATCAAGGCAAGATGCAACTGTCTCGGTTAGCCTAACAACGGCCTGCTCTGTGGATCTATATCTTCGAAACCCGTACTGATTCTGAGATAAGATATTATTAACTTCCAGGTATCGCATCAAACGCTTGTTCACAAGCTTCTCCAGCAACTTGGAAAAAGCACTCAAGAGAGAGATGGGTAGGTAGTTGTTAGGATCGTCCATACTCCCAGACTTATGAATGGGAGCTATTACAGCTGTCTTCCAAATTTCCGGGAAAACGCCTGAGGAGAGACTTAAATTGAAGATATGGACAAGTGGAACAAGGATGTGGGCTCTCATACGTTTAATAAGATAATTTGTAAAGCCGTCCAAGCCAGGGGCACTTTTGTTCTTAAGTTGTAGAATGAGAGCATCAACTTCTTCACAGTCAGTTGGGGACATATAGAAAGAGTCGGAGGGCGAAGAGGGCAAATTCACTTTACTGGCTAGAGAGGCTTCAGATTCGTTATCCCGAACAAGTATACGATCTGCTAGATTTTTACCTACCGAAGAGAAAAAGGCGTTTGTGTGATCTAAAGATTCCGTTACATCACCCTTGATGTCACAAAGGTGGCGAGCGCTTTTTTTGGTGTTAGTTGTGTTAGTTATACGCTTAATGGAGCCCCATAGTTCACCTGGCTGATTTTTGTTTTTTTCTAATTCCTCCCTCTCAAAGGTGGTTCTAAGGTTGCGAATGAGGTTAAAATAAAAATTTCTGTAGCGTTTATAAATGTGAAGCTTAACTTGATATTTGGGGTTTTTTCTCGCGTCAAGATGTAGCTTATCCTTGTGCACCGAGCACCTGATAAAACCAGGGGTCATCCATGGCTTTAAAAGTACCTTCGAACGGCTATTTTATGGCGTATGGTGTGTCTATCAACAACTTGACTAAAAAGAGTTTCAAATAACTCGGCTGCGTTGGTCGGGCAATACTCTTCCAAGACCTGGGACCAGTCCAACTCACTCAATTCCTTTCCGATACCATCAAAATTCATAGACTGATTAGTTCTTTGGGGCCGATTTGTTTGTTTGTTGGGGGGAGCTAAATCAGCTCCCAGTATTACTAGATAGTGATCAGTAACAGTCGTGGAGCATACAACTGATTCCATTTTACCCTTCGTGTTCACAAAGAAATGATCCAGACATGCCTTTCCTCTAGTGGGTTTATCCACAGCCTGTCTAAACCCTAGCTGAGCTAACAAGCAGAGGTAATCTAGATTAATGGTAGTATTAAGTATGTTAATATTAATGTCTCCAGTAATTACTTGAATTTGATTTTTAGGCAAGTCTGTCACGACTGATTCAAGAGAGGTAAGGAAAATATTGAGAACAATGGAGACAAAATTGGGCCTGGCAACATTCAGAACCGAATTCAGCAGGCTTTTTTTACTTCGGAAAAGTCATGGTGCCAAAATGGCTCACAAAATGCCGTTGAACTTGAAAATTTGAATTACTAGTCTACATCAACGACTTATCTACTCTACCAAGGTTTCACTCCGCGCTTAAACTTTTATATTAGGCTCCTGCTCGCGGCTCACTCAGTCCAGCCAGCGCACGAGGGATGTCGGCTAAGACAGATATACGCAACAGAAAGAAAGTGCTTCAGAGGTGCTTATAATAATAGGCAGGCAGCGCTGTGTAATTTAAAATTGTACTTTATTGCCGTGCAGCGAGAGTAGCTTATTATTTGATTGTCCTCGCGCGGATAGGCTTCTGTACGATTAGAACTATTATAAACACTACTAAAATTCATTACAACCATAATTCTATCGTTACGTTTTGACTACACAATAGAGCGACCGGCGGCGCAGCAAACGAAAACCTAATATCTAGCATGTGACGTCAATAACCCGTCAATCTGTGAACGCTGTGACCCTACAACGGGGTGAACCAACTTAACTCCTGAGACAGAATAACGATGGTAGTGAAGAAACTACACAAACTCAAAAAACATCGCATTCATAACATAAATATTGATTTTTGCCTTTATTTATTAATAAGCATTATCAGTAAATAAGACGCAGATATAGTATGCTCCAAAAGAAATGACACATATAGCTAAAATTTAATCTAGACATTGTGCACAAAGTATACCCAACATACACCCCGCGCAGATAAAGAATGGGACTGGAATTTCGGTTAACCGCGCTTACTGCGCGCGTATGTGTTTGAAAATGACATCATACATGTTCACTTCTTGCTCACACACCATATCACTAAACCTATATCGCTTTCTCACTTATACTTATTGTGGCAAGCGCGATTATCCGAAATTTCGGTTTAGTCGACAAATGGCACATTTAACATATGCCACATCACGTGAGTTTTCTGTCATCAATTCTCCATATTTATATGATGCTGGTACTTTGGAGACGTTTTTATTACGAAGGTAAAAAAAAAAAAAAAATATTCAAAATTCAAAAGTGATTGAAAATACTATATTTTAAACAATTTTTTTTTTATAAAAAAGTGATTTAAAATATTTATTTCTCCATATCAACTAAAATGTGACATTTGTAGAATCTGGCATTTATAGAAGGGCATTTGTACCTTCTACAATTTGTAGAATCTGACGTTTTAAACTCATGTGGCATTTGTATAATGAGGCATTTGTCGACTAAACGGATTTTTTCCAGTCCCATTCTTTATCTGCGCGGGCTATACTTACTTAGCATTTAACTGTGGAGCGAGGTCCTCCCTCTCGGCGGCGACGGCCAACAACTGACCAAGGACTTTTAGCCCTTGAACTTTCTGGAACAGCGTCTTTTCGGCGGAGTTCTGTTGATAACCATAACAATTTCAGGAAAACTCTCCTTTAGTTTTAAATAAGCAGAACTTATACAATGGACACTTAAAAAACTCATACATCGTTTCCTACAGTCTTAAAAAACAATTCTTGCATTCACAAACCGAGTAGTGTAATTCTATTTAATTATCAAATACAATCTACCATTCCAATGAAAAGATTTGCGGATATGTAAAACAGCTTACATATACAATTCAACCACCGATATTATGATTTTAAAGAAATAAAGAAAGCAATATCAAAGATTAGCTCAAATTAATGAGAAACAGTTCTCACGAAACATTGACAGAGAAACAATGCACATTATAATAATATTTGCAAAACAAATATGGAGTAAAATAATAGGTAAAACAAATACTCAATATGTGTGTAATATTTTATGTAGAAGAGATAAAGTAAACAATATTTTAATAATAGGAATAATGCATTATATTTCTATCCTTAAAATCCTCAATCATATTTAAAATCAAATTGTTAGTCAAAGATAAATGCTGGTCTTGTGGATTTAACTAAGGCTTTTGATAGTATGACGACATAAATTGATTTGCTGAAATTTACTACAACCTTTGTATAAAGTTTATAGCCTATCACGGAATAAAAAAGAAGACAACGAATGATACAAATATGTAAGTACCTGACCTACATGTAATACTTAACTTTTCGGCGTTCCCCAAGGGTTTCAACTTGGACCTTTTTTGTTTGTAATTAACATAAGTAAATTAGATGTAACAGCAAATACATTGTGACAACAACGCGTTTTGGGATGGATTTAGTGCTTCAATTATACTGTTTAATATAAAGAATAAAGTAAATACAATGAATACAATCATTAACTAATATTGAATTTAAGATCATCAAGTAGTTTGGTACCACAGTGCATTCCTAGAACAGTTTAACAAACAGAAATATGTATTTGATAACAAATAAATAGTATAAAAACTAACTAGTAATGTCTAACACAGACATAAACACATATAGAAGAACTTTTGAAGATATTAAGCTCAGCCATTGATGCATTAAAAGAATGAAGGAGTTCAGCCGAGAAAACAGTACACTTTCATTTTTTAACTCACTGCTGTCCTATGAAGCCATCTTATGGAGATCGGCAGCTGAGGTGAACAGAGTGTTTATTACAAATATAACTACTTATATTCTACAAGACCCTAGACTACAACAAATAACTGGTAATGTGTGAAAAAGTACTTTTAAATAAGTTATGAAATATGAATGAAGGAAGCTCCGTTTCGCATTATTCAGAGGGACAATTCAAAAAAGAAGTTTATGATAAAACATATCTAAAATGCTAGGAATGGAATCAAAGCTGTTTATCAAAGAACTGGATTTCCTTTAGTTGGTTAGTGCAGTCGGCCACATGTCAATGTTAAAATAGCCACTATAAAAACAGCTGCTGCTAAAAAATTATATGACATAAATGGCTTTCGATAAGGCTAAGAAAATTTTAGTGCTATTAATGACAAAAGGAACAGTCTTGACAGAAATAGTAAAATCAATGCTGAAAAAAATAACATTGAAAGCAAACTTACCTTATCAAACTTCTCCATTACCCTATGAAATTCGTTCAACTGTCTCTCCAGCAATTGCACATCGATCACAACCTTAGGTTTCCTTTCAGTTTTACCACTACACTTGCTCATGTCACTCAATGAACTACACACAGAATTAGTCTGACTCAACTTTGGTCTGTCATTATTCTTATTATCTCCTTTATTTTTCTTTTTCTTCTTGCCAGTATCAGTTTTCATATCTTTTTCATCTTCAATAATTTCAGACTGTGTATTGTTATTGTTTTCTAAACTGTTAAAATTATTGTCACTGTCTTTTTTCTTTTTATTTTTCTTCTTGTCAATGTTTTCATCCAACTCACCATTCACTGCTTTATTTTTGGTATTCTTTTTGTTTTTCTTATTATTCTTTTCGACCTCGTCTATTTCTGTCCCGTTTTGTTGTATTTCTATCTTTTTGTCGTCTCTTTCTGTGTCTACAAGTGGGCTGACAATGTTCGATATTGTATTAATTACTTTATACAACTTGCTTGAGGGTGCAAAGAATAAAGCCTCTATGGAGTTTGCAGTGTCGCGTTCGAATAAAATCATTTCGTTGCTTCTAAAAAAGAGAAAGAGTTAACCCAAATATTAATGCATTCTATAGATAAGCAATTTCTCGACGTCAGTCAGTTAACGTCCTTTAAATTTTACTGTTGTTTAAAACCCAAACGAAACTCAAAATCATTTGATCAGGCAAATTTAGATATGTTGAAGATTTGAAAATATTATCACTATACCAATAACATACTGTGGTTTTAGCGTGCACAATGAGCTATGTATGTTTGACGGAATCTGAACATCAACATAATAAGTATTCTTCAAAACAATTTTATACGTAAATAAGTATTTTTCAAATCTATTTCATACTCACGTCGCAATCAGTTTCTGCTTCAGTTTCCTAGCTTTCTTCTTGATCGCTTTCTGCCTCTCCCTCTCTCTTCTCTCCTGCTCTAACCTCTCTGCCTGCTCTGCCAGTTCTCTCTCCTCTTTGCTACCCTGGTCTTGGCTCTCCGATGTCGTCTGAGATATACGATATAAAAGGTTCTTTAAAAATAAAACAAAGTTTGTAGCATTATTAAGATAATTAAATCATATAGAGATTAATAATACAATGCAATTAATTTAACAATGTACAACTGAAGTGGCTAACTTCAGAACACTTGCGAACCAAAACGACGTATTTTAATCTGTAAAATTTTCTCTTTGCCATACATTCTCGACTGAAGTTGCAGCGGATCACTGTCTATTGTCAATTTAATCGCATTGTAGGTATCTTCACGATGTGCTAGCTAGAGTCTAGACTAGACCCTAGAAGTCTAAACGGTATCCGGTAATAATGGGGTGTGATACTGAGGAATTAGTGGCGCCACAAGCGACAGTCCCAAAATCGTTTGATTGGTTATTTCATATATCTAATGTCATTCCTGACATATTTTAACCAATCAAAACCGTTGATAGCGGCCGGTTCGCCGCTGGCGCCATCTGCGAATAGCTTTGCGTGATACACCTCATTGGTTAACTACTGTAACTAATTACAGATTTGAGTTAATATTACATTCTATTAAATAAATTGCTAAAAAATAATTATTTTAGAACGTTCTTGTATCATTTTGATTCATGTTGCTTTAGTTGTTTATAAACGGCTGTTTTTGTCTTTTATTTTGAAACTTACTTTTGAACTAGTAATAAAAGCTATTTTTTATTATTTTAATTTAGCATAAGTTCATTGTATTTTTTCTAATACTACAGTTGATATAATATAAGAGGTTATATTATATCAACTGTAGCCTTCTTTAATAGCTTGTAGATCTGATTTCAAACGTTGTTGGCAAATTTTCTCTAACTTTGAATCTTAAACCCCATTAATAAAGCCTATTTGCCAACTTACCGCTTGCCTCGGTCCAGTAGCCTTCTCTCTGATAGCCTGTAGATGTGATTCCCATCGTTGTTGACTGGCATCTTGTTTGTCTCTGATCCGAGACCGTAAAGCATCCGCTTCTAATTCCGCTGCAGCTGCGAGCGCTGATAGACGGGATTTTACACCTTCTGCCTATAGAAATAAGGTAGGGATTTAAATGAAATCGATAGTCTGTGGAACAAATTAGGACACATCTGCTTGAAGCGGCCTAACTGAAGAAATTGTTCAAGATTGAGGGTTATACAAATGAATGAACTTCTTGAACGTTCCTTCACAAGACCAACATTTTGACAAAACCTTAAATCCCGATTCGCACATATCACTCAGTTCCGTCACAGTACCGCCACCCTGATAATAATTCTTTCATACATTCTCTATGAACGCGTTGAGACAGTGCTCTTAGAATCTAAATAATATTTTGATGTATTATAAAAATAAAATGTTGGGAGGAAATGGTAAATATATTTAAAAAAAAGAGGAAATGACGATTCAAGACAAAAACAAATATGTGAGTGCACTTTAATTCTTGTCACAAATATTTTTTCTTTTGGACTTATAAATTTTCTTTATATTGTTTAATCAATTCATTTCTACATCAGTTTATTAATTGATCAAACGATATTATTGAGATTCTCACGTAGTTGAAAAACTTAATAGGATATTTTCTTAAATCTGCATATAGTTCTATAAATAAAAACACCACTTCGACTTTGATCTGATGTAAAAGGCTGGACCTATAACTTTTTTAGGTTACTTATTTTTCCTTTAGGACGCAAATAACATAATATGGTGATCTCTTTCTATGTACGTAAGGTCTATATCCAACGAAATCCAATCAATAAATAACTGAGAGTCAGTAGCCAATGGCTACTTATTTGGCAACTTCATTTGGCTACCAGAGGTAGCCATGGCTTCGTCACCGCCGATGTCGCCATGGCGTCCCAGTGTGATAGCGCCCTTAACCTTCTTCTCTCTAACAGAGCTAACAGAACAAAAAGCCATTCTAATAACACCCATACTGATATAACGAAACTTTTCCCTCGCAGCCTCATGTTTTTCCTGCCTCTCCTAGCGTCTCTTAACTTTCTTCTCTCTATCAGAATTCCATTCTAATAACACCTATCTTCTTCGATATAACGTACCTTTTCCCTGGCAGCCTCGTGTCTTTCCTGCCTCTTCAGTGTCTCTCCTAGCGTCTCCTAACCTTCTTCTCTCTATCAGAATGCTATTCTAATAACACCCATACTCCGTTGATATAACGTACCTTTTCCCTCGCAGCCTCGTGTCTTTCCTGTCTTTTCTGTTGGTCGAGAGTGTCTCTCCTAGCATCTCTTAGTCTTCTTCTCTCCAACATCGCTTCGACTCTTCGTTGTCGAGCCGTCTCTAGAGCTAAACGTCGGGCGCCTACGGCTGCTTCGCGGGCTGCTTTTTGTTCCTGTTATAAAACAAAAAGGATTAGCGAAAAAAATTGTTATATAGCTATTGGTTATAGCAGATATAAAGCTAGGGCCCGATTTAATAAACGTGACAATTGTAAATTATCACACTAACATCGCAAAGCAATGTTTATGGAATTGTCAAAATAATTTACAATTGTCACGTTTATTAAATATAACCGAGGTCTTTACACGTAGAAATAACTTGAAAAAAGTTTAAAATAGATGGCGTTTATATTGTTTATTTAACAAACAGAGGCACTCATTGAAATTTTAGTAATATTAGATTGAAATAAAGTTCTAACTCCGAGTTATCAGTTTCTATGCCTAGGTATAAACACAATATCAGTTTCTATGCCTACATATAAATATCGTGCAGGCGGAGACCACCTGTACCCAGCAGTGAGATAAAAAGGACATCAGGCACATGAGACCCAAAAGTGTATAAACATAATTCTGTTATCTATGAACACTTTATGTTACTAGAATCATAAAACAGTAGCAACATTATTTTTTAACTCCTTTATTTAGCTTTAATTAAATATTGAAAAAACAAAAGCATATCAATGAAACGGACATCTTTGTTAGCGATTTCACAAGTCTCCCCTGAGTATATTTGTTCTGTGGCACAAGTGATTGCGCATTAAAAAAAAGTCTGCCGGATGTCAGTCAACTCAACTGTCAAAAGCGTTTTGTTACGTGCGACATATGCACAGATTTTCCGTTTGATCTACTCGTACATTGTGGTGCTAATCTGTATCACTAACGCAGCTAACGAAACGTGTTGTCGTGAAACTAGTGTTGCTATTTAGTGTCGGGGTTACCAAAAAAAAACTTTCAAATGTAAATAACTCTTAAAACATAAATCTTCGTACAAATCTGAATATTTTCTATGACTTACTAATTACATGCCTACATTTTGAAAAAAACAGAAACGTTATACATTCTTTGATTTTTTTCTATGGGACTCTGCCTGATGTCCTTTGGAAATGTCCAAATCTTTCTAGATCTAGGCGTTTCCTAAAACTCGATACTCGGTCACACACATTCGCTAATGGAAAGATTGTTTATAAAAATTGTAAGAGGATTGAGCGACAACTATACATTATACTACACAAATGTATAGTGGTCGAACAAAATTGTTATTTAAAATGTGTAGTTGTCGCTCAATGATCGTATATCTTAAATGTAAAAGAAAATTGAGACTAACTTACCAATTTGGTGAGCCTTTCTCTTCGCATCTGCCTTAACCGCGTGGTATGAGAACGGCACTGGTCCAGAAAGTCGTGCCGTCTGTTTTCGGCTTCTAATTGTTTTATGAAGGCAATTTCACGTAGTTTTTCTTCTTCATCATGGGCTTTGCGGACTATATCCTGCGGGAATAATATTGAGGTTGTCTTATTTGTTAACTTTAACCGAGTTTAACCCCAATATTAATAAACGAAGAGTAAATTAACACCTAGTTTTACCAAAAAGATTTCTTAGGAATATGACACTTTGAGACTGTAATGTAAAGAGTAATATTGCGTAGCAAATCTTCCAAATTACGTCAACAGAAAGTACAAGACGAAATTCCTTACTTTGATTTTTCTGTTTTAAGTTGAAACCCAGCAGACTTTTCGATAATCGATTCGTTAGCTGGTACGGCCCCTGGCCTCTATTTCATAAACGTGACAATGGGGAATGTCCGAAAAAAATGAAAATGGCTGAATATTTTTTTATAGGTAGGAAGAAGCTCCCTTAGTTTTAGAAAAAAGTTTCAGAATTTTCGGTTGCGTCAAATTTTTTTTAAAAATTAAAGTCTCTTCGACGTCACACATGTACGAAGGTAACAGCAGAATGGCGATTATACCTTTGCCACCACCTGCCACAACAACAGCAAGTATTAAAAAAAAAAGTTTTAACATTTTGTGTTAAAACTTTTTTTTAATAGCATGTTGTGGTTATGACAGGTGGTGGCAAAGGTATAATCTCCATTCTGCTGTTACTTTCGTATATTTGTAAAGTCGAAGTGACTTTTTTTTTAATTTTATCTATACGCAACCGAAAATTCTGAAACTTTTTTCTATTACTAAGGGAGCTTATTCCTACTTATAAAAAAATATTCAGCCAAATTGATTTTTTTCGGACATTCCCCATTGTAAATTAAATACAAAGACAATCTGATGTATGTTGCGGTGTCTGAGTAGATCAGTAAGTATATTTTTCTAGTTTCAAATTGGCTGACGCCATGGACAACAAATTGTCAGTATAATTTACAATTGTCACGTTTATAAAATAGGGGCCAGGTGTAAACTTACTGACTTTTTATTAATAAGGCCGTAACAATATCAATTGATATGATGGAGGATCAAGGAGAGGGTTGGGGTGCAGGAGAGGGGATAAGGGGTAATGCCTTAGAGGTATGGGGTAGGGCGAAAGGGGTGGCAGAAGGGGAACGTTAAGGGAGAGGGATGAAGGGGGAGGGATGGGGACCCCCCTACTCCCTCCAAACTTTGTTATTAAAGGGGTAGAAACAAAGGCAGGGGGAAAAGGGGGCGCATTTGCTCCCCGCCACGGAAAGTCTTAAAGAGTACATTAGTGATAATTGCCGATTGATTTATAAATATTTGCTAGCGCAAAGTTGTTGACCAACTAACCATTTTGGTTGACCAAATACATTATTCTGCTCACCAAAATATTAAAATACGAATACTTTGCTAACACCCTTTGTAAAACAATAAACCACGCCATTTTACGGCTGGTCAGTAGTACACACGACGGACGGCACCTCAGACTATACATACACCTTGAGATCGCCTCTATGCCCTACGTAATAAAAGCTGTGTTCGCAGTTTAACTGTATAACCTGACGTGCTGTCGTGCGTACAATTATTTTGCTTAAAAGTTTGTATAATTCGGATATTTACCTTCAAATGTTGATCTCTGTTTTCAGCTGCTTTTTGAAGTCTTTTCTCCATGCGCAGTCGCTTCTCTTCAATCAACTGATTTTTGGCAACCTTTCAATTTATGAAAAAAATATATAATTATTTACCATCCAATTAACTAATTAAAATGTCTCACCTGCGGGTCTATCGGCTAATAACATTGAAGTTCATGTTAACTGTAGTTTGACAGATGGATGTGATACATTGCTACTTCATTTTGGCACAAATAAAAATTTTGCAAAGAAAAGAAGCAATGTATCACATCCATCTGTCAAATTACAGTTAACATGAACTTCAATGTTTAGCCGATAGACCCGCTGGTCCCTATTTCACCAAATTGACATTTGTCAGTGACATATGTCGGCAATTTTTACAGTACTTTCCTTATTTTAATAGGGGACAATTTGTGTTGTGAAACAGGGGATATTTTTTACAAGTCGACAATTGTCACGCAAACTTGACTCAGCTCCAATCTCATATCAACAATTACTGACAAATCTACAAATATGTCGACTTGTAAAAAATATCCCTGTTTCACAACATACTTGTCCCTAATTAATGACAATTGTAAAATTAACCGACATAATTATGTCACTGACAAATGTCGACTTGGTGAAATAGGGCCCAGATCATATTCTAGGGTATGGTCTGGTGTGAGTTGAAATTTTTAGTAATTGTATAAAAATTGCATTGTGAATGCTAAAATCTCAAATTTAAAAATTATATTGCTGTTTCATCGTAATCAATTGTCAACATATCTGGAAAGATATTTGAATTGAATGTCGAGGTAATAGGGAATGTCCGAAAAAAAACAAAATTGGCTGAATATTTTTTTTAGGTAGGAATAAGTAAGTAAGCTACCTTAGTAATAGAAAAAAATTTCAGAATTTTCGGTTGCGTAAAACTTTTTTTACCTATAAAAAAATATTTAGCCAATATGATTTTTTTCGGACATTCCCCATTTCTCACATTGATGAAATAACACTGGCTTACAGCGAAAAGTATATACTACACTCGATGTCAGAAAAATCGCACCTCTTCGAAAATAAGTTTAGACTTGGCCACCTGCTATTGCTAGCTAACGTTTTATTGTGTAAATGTTCATATCTATTGAAAGTACATTTAATGAGCTTTTAATTAATAATTGTTTGATTTAATTAACATAACAGTTACCATAGTTAGACGCTTAAAGCGTTATTGCTTGCGCCGCCACAAAAGGGAAATAAAAGGGGTCAATTAAGGAAATGCGGGTATATTCGCTATCGAGATGATGGAGAAAACACACTTTAACAGTTCAGAAATACCCAAGATGGATACTATTGCCCAAATATTACAAAAAAATGATGCTCGGAAACTGAATCTCAGTAATTGATTCCGTTCGACGAGTATTCCAACGGTTTTTAGAGACTGTTGGCTATGTCCGAAGGGGAAGAAGTATATAACAACATTTACCATTAATTTAGTTAGGATTAAATTATCTTTGAAGAAATTTTTGAAAAGGAGCGATTTTTCTGACGCGATATTGATATTGACTGAATGTAGACTAGTCTCAAATAAACAATTACCATTAATAAATAATTACACCTCGTATCAGACGGTAAATGTTTTAAACCAAAATGATGGTGTAGTTGTTTATATTAGGGATCATCATCAAGCTGAAATAACAGAACTGAGTCTTATCACCGCAACCGGACTCCAGATTGTGATTGCCAATTACGTATTCCTTGCAATTTATCGTTCTCCCTCTCACCTATACGCTGATAACTTTATTAATTCTTTAAACGCACATCTTGAAACCATTTCTCATTTCAAAAATGTTTCAGTTATTGGTGACATTAACATAGACTTGATCACCTCAGAACAAGAAAAGTCATACGAACGCAGTAATCGGCTCAATTACCAAAACGTTTTATCCATGCATGGTCTCTTGCCTGGTCATACCTTTTCTACTAGAGGTGACTCTTGCCTTGATCATGTTATGCTCAAACTAAACACCAATACTAGCCGCGCTTCTGTTGCTGTTTTAAACACCACCGTCACCGATCATAATCTTGTTTTGGTCAAATTTTCTATCGCAGATAAAAAAGCCACTTCTCCTAATTTTAAAACAGTAATAGATTATGAAAACGCGTATAAAGCCCTCTTGGCTTCTGATGTGACTTTTCTCAATATTTATAATGATCCTGAAACTTTTGCTAACGCATTTATAGGGATGATCAGGGCAGCTATTCAAGAAAATTCTAAGACGGTAATTGTGTCAAATAGCAAAAGGATTCTGAAACCTTGGATAACTCCTGGGGCCCTAAAATGTATTAAACTTAGAAATAGCATGCAAATAAAGTTAAAAAAAGATCCCAATAACACAATTTTAAAAATAACCTATAAACGCTATCGTAATTTTTGTTCTAATCTTATAAATAAGCTTAAACGCAGATATAACAGTCATAATATTAAAAAATCAGTCAATCAACCTAAACAATTATGGTCCACAATAAATGACATTGCACAATATAAACCTCCCAAGACTAAAAATACTGACCTACTTAACCTAAAATCGCAACCACAAGACTCGGTCAATCATGTAAACAACTACTTTGTTGACATAGGTGCTAACTTAGCAGACCTCATAACCAAACAGTCTGTACCCAGTGCGCCCACCTCAAATGTCTTGCCGAATACCTGCTTTCATCCCACCTCGTTTGTCCTGCTGGAGACAGACCCCGAAGAAGTTGATAGCATACTCATGAGTCTGGACTCGGGCAGTGCAACCGGGTGGGATGGGATAAGTACCGCATTTCTGAAGCGTGCTAGAGACTTTGTGGTTCCTCACATTTGTAAATTGGCCAATCTTTGTTTTGAAATGGGAGTCTTCCCTAGTGCCCTTAAACGGTCTATAGTAACACCTGTTTACAAGAATGGAGACAGATCTGACGTAAATAATTACAGGCCAATCTCTGTGTTAACCACTATTTCAAAAATAATTGAGAAACTTATTAGTATCCGTCTGATTAATTATCTTAATAAATATAACATTCTATCTAAATTTCAATATGGTTTTCGTAAAGGTATTTCTACTCAAGACATTATATTAGATTTGATCTCTATTATAACTGAGGAAGTTGACAAAAAAAATAAATGCCTTACCATCTTTTTAGACCTAAAAAAGGCTTTTGATACGATTTCTGTCTCGGTTCTTGTAAACAGACTGGAGAGGATAGGGATTAGAGGAAATGCACTCTCTCTTTTTAGTAGCTACCTTCATAATAGAACTCAAGCTGTAAAAATAGACAGTTTCATCAGTGATGAAAAAGAAGTTAAATACGGTGTTCCGCAGGGGAGTGTCCTTGGCCCGACTCTCTTTTTAATCTACATCAATGAACTATGTAATTTACAAGATGTCGGGGGAAGGATACTCTCGTATGCGGATGACACTGCTATTATCTTCACTGCCAAGACTTGGAGCTCTGTTCACGGGGTGGCTGCGCTTGGTTTGGCACGTGTGTCGGATTGGCTGAGGGAAAACCTTCTAACTTTAAACATCCAAAAAACAAACTATATTTGCTTTGCTCCCTATACAACATCACAGCCAAGTAATAACTTGTGCATCAAAATCCATAGCTGCCCAAATCCCGAAAACACTCCGTGTGAATGTCCCGTCATAAACAAGGTGAGCCAAACGAAATACCTCGGTATAATCGTTGATCAGAGGCTTAATTGGCACTCGCAGCTGGAATCTGTCATAAATAGGATTAGGAAACTAATGTGGGTGTTTAAATTACTACGGTCAGTAATGCCTAGTTCTCTTTTAAATAAAATTTACATAGCCCTAGCACAATCAGTAATCTCCTATTGTATCCCAATCTGGGGAGGTGCAAATAAGACCGACTTCTTAGATCTGGAAAGGGCACAAAGATCTCTGATAAAAATCATGTACTTCAAACCTTACAGATTCTCTACAGACAGCCTGTACAAAATTAGTAAACTTCTTTCAGTTCGAAAATTATATATACTTAATCTGACCCTAAAATTCCACAAATCCTTACCGTTCAGAGAATCAATTCAAAGAAAAAGAAGAAATGACATTGTTGCCCCCCTACCCCCTGTACGTACTGCCTTTGCTAGAAGACAGTACTCATCCCAATCAGTATTTATATACAATAAACTTAACAAAATACTTAAAATTTATCCTATGCATTTGTATATGTGTAAAAAATGTCTAACGCTATGGTTAGGAACACTTACTTATGACGAAGTCGAAAATCTTTTAACTAGAGTCGCTTAACAGCACAAAAACACACACACACACGCACACACACACACACACACACACACACACACACACACACACACACACACACACACACACACACACCTCTTAGCTAGATTTAAAAACTTTGTAATTTGATTAACTTTGTTTATTTAATTTTTTTTTTTTCTACTGTTGAAATATATTTTATTTTTGTAATCTACTGTTATCCATAGGGAAGTAGCGGGTCATTCCCAATACAAGTATCGTCAGATTACTTATAGGGAAGTCTCAGCAATTTTTGTAACTAAGATTACCGAAATAAATGAATTTTTATTTTATTTTTTATTTATATCTATTGAAAGTACATTTAATGAGCTTTTAATTAATAATTGTTTGATTTAATTAACATAACAGTTACCATAGTTAGACGCTTAAAGCGTTATTGCTTGCGCCGCCACAAAAGGGAAATAAAAGGGGTCAATTAAGGAAATGCGGGTATATTCGCTATCGAGATGATGGAGAAAACACACTTTAACAGTTCAGAAATACCCAAGATGGATACTATTGCCCAAATATTACAAAAAAATGATGCTCGGAAACTGAATCTCAGTAATTGATTCCGTTCGACGAGTATTCCAACGGTTTTTAGAGACTGTTGGCTATGTCCGAAGGGGAAGAAGTATATAACAACATTTACCATTAATTTAGTTAGGATTAAATTATCTTTGAAGAAATTTTTGAAAAGGAGCGATTTTTCTGACGCCGGGTGTAGAAAAAAATCGACGCTGCTACTCAGTGATTCGATAGCTCAGTTGGAAGAGAATTGGAGAAGGCCACTTAAGGCCATTCCACACAGCGGGCGTGGCGTGACGGGACGGGACGGCGACGCGACGCTGAGAAGTTGTAATGTACTAGATACTATGGACGACGTCACACAGGCCGGCGTGGCGCGACGGGTCGCGTGAATACAGATCGGAAGCGCGGCGGGGCGGAACGTAGGCGAGATCACGCCCGCAGTGTGAACTCCCGTCGCGCCCCGTCGCGCCGCGCCCCGTCACGCCGCGCCCCGTCACGCCCGCTGTGTGGCTTGACCTTTACCTTAACTTCTTCGACCCTGGCTAGCAGTTGGTGTATCCTCTTAGCTCTTTCCGTCTGATACTCCAACCTCTGCCGTTCTGCCCTCGCTTGCTTCGTTTGTAATCTTCTAAGGGCATCTTGCAAGCTGCCTCGCCTTTTGATGCCTTGAGATAGCTTAGCGTGTAGCTGTTGGGCACGACCTATGATCAAATAAATATTATACGTATAATATACACATCAACTTTGTCTAGGGATACAGGTGTTATTTTCATACAAACGAGGTAACTTTGAAGCCTCGGTTTTCTGCCAGGGATGTACCGTGCTGTAATCTGATGATGACCATCCAGGGAGTGAATGGAGTAGATTCAGATCGCTATACACACACACCCAACTGATCTGATCATCATTCTAAAAGATTCATCATCATCAAAACATCTGGGCGACCTACATTACTATTTATTGTAATGTGGGTGTGGTTTTTAAGTGATAATCCACATTGTTATCTCAAACATTAACTACATTTTTTTAAACATGTCTTAAAACAATAAAATATAAAAATATATATATAAACTTGAACATATAAAAAAACAAAAGAAAGTCACCGAGCGGGATTCGAACCAGTAATACTCGTTTCTTGCCGTCCGCGTTTTAACCCGCTGGACCAGACGGACAGTGGCCGGCCGGACGAAATTAGCGACCATATTTTACGTCGAAAGAAAAACGCACGAAAACTCGAAAACACGCGTTTTCCCAAATTTAAGACTAATCCAGATCGATTGTTTACCCCCGAAAACCACCATATACCAAATCTCAGCGAAATCGTTAGAGCCGTTTCCGAGATCACAGAAATAAATAAATATACAAGAATCGTTTAAAGGTATAACATAATAATAATAAAAACACTTTATTGAACACTAAGACAGGACATATTACAAAGAAAAATAACAAACAGAGAAAGCACACAAAAGGCGGCCTTATGGCTAAATAGCAATTTCTTCCAGGCAACCTTAAGTAAAGGAAGTGGGTGCAAATATGGGAAGGAGAACAGATATAGATATACAAGAATATATAGAAAGAAATGAAGTTTTCTAGACTATAAAGTGATAATAAGGAGAGGAAGTAAGTTAGATAGTAGAAAGGAAATGTCTTCTGACTTGATCGCGAAAGGAACTCAGAGAACGAGCCTTCTTTCTTACCAGGATCTCTAGCGACGAGAGCTTCCAACTCCCCTAAAGTATCATCCCTCTCGGCCCACGACATGCCGGCCAGCGCGGTCCCGTACCAGTCCTCTAGGCTGGCCACTAAAGTGCCGATATGTTATGAAGTATTGACACATTTCTTACCAGGATCTCTAGCGACGAGAGCTTCCAACACCCCTAGAGTATCAACTCTCTCGGCCCACGACATGCCGGCCAGCGCGGTCTCGTATCGGTCCTCTAGGCTGGCCACTAAAGTGCCCATTTCTACGTCCGCTCTTACTGGGTCCTCGCAGAGGATTTCTGCGTCTGTCTGTGGAAGATGGTGAAGTATTTATTATGAGGAATTTGTGAAGCAATATTGCAAAGATAATGCATATGTCGCAGGCGTATTGTATATTTAGCCGTATTACATAGCAACTAGCTGTTTTAGAAAACGGCGCCGTATTGTAATGCGCCGGATTAAAGATACGCTGTATTCAAAACGGCTGATCAAAAGTACGCCGCATTGAATAGAGCGCTTTGCGATTTTCAACACGGCTAGCCGTAACGTAATTGGGCTGTTCATAAGCCGCTTTTTCATAAGTTTTTAGTACTAATTATCAACACTCGCGGCGCTACCTACCATAACAATAAAAATGGCGTCAAGTGCGGATATTGCATCGAAAATAAGTAAGAATATGGATGAATCAAAAGAAGAAAACGTGCCAAATGTGTACAGATAATTGTTTTAAGGACAATTTTTAATGTGCAGTTAAATAGTTTCTACGCAGCTCAACGCGGAAGTGTGAAAAAGCCGTGGATCATAGAACGAGATTAACACTGCTAAGGTGGCAATGGTTTCTGGTGTTGTGCGGAATCCTAAGCAATATTATTGGTGTAAAAATACAACGTAATGAGTATAATCAGTGAAGATTAAAGAAACATATTTCAGAAGACCCTACTTTTTGGGCAGTGCTCAAAGAACAATATTTTGATACATTACATATACAAAAAAAGTTACCTTTTAAAATGATTCAAAATTATTTAAACCAAAAAAAATTGCAAAATGTAAAAGTCTAAAATATTACAATTTGACAAACAAGAACCAAACCGTTTTGTACCGTACCAACCTTTGGAGCTTTGGGAATAACCCATTCATTCCTTAAAACTAATAAAAAGAACACATGTTTCCTACTACTTGCTAGGTGCTTTAGAAGTTACTTAAACCTACCTTTTTTCATAATTATTAAAATTAAATTTATTTTCAATTAAGCACTGTTTCATTTTGTTAGTGTGGTCACTCTACAATAGAACTTTGATACAAAACGGCTAAACGTGGTCCGCCGTATTGAACAGCGTATCACATTGTCAATCTGGCGTATCGTTGACTCGCCGTATTACAATACGGCGCCGTTTTCTAAAACAGCTAGTTGCTATGTAATACGGCTAAATATACAATACGCCTGCGACACATACATAAACGAAGGATGGTTTCGCAAACAGGGAGAAATTTGTTTCCCGTTGAAATTTCGGTCTATGTAGTTTTTCAAGATCCCATCTGTCTGTACCAATTATTTTTCTACATTTGTTTTTGTTTCAACGTTGGTTCTGTACGTGTTCTTATAGGCTGAGTTAGGCATTATTATAGTTTTACAACATTTGTTTCGTAATATTTTTATACTTTAGTAATGTTTTATATAATAAAACAATATGAGAAACCGAAAAAAACATTGGCATAGGAAGAACTTACCTCAGTATCATCAGTTTCCGTATCCAATTCGACGTCCGATACCTGCTGCAGCTCCATGATCTGTCTGTTAAGCAAATCTTCTTCCTCGCAAAGCTTTCTTTGATCAACTTCAGACTGGAAATCGAGAGCCCAACCTAACTTCTTCTCGTTTTCCTCAATCTGAGATGTCATTTCAGCTATTTCTGATCTTTCCGAAGGATCCGCCGATTCCAAGATCTCATCATGATTCAGGATTATTTGGTCGTCCTCATCCAAATACTTGAAGGTAGATTTGAATTCAGCCTTCCATTTATCGAAATCAAAAGCATCTTCAGTACTCTCTTGAGACCGAGCCAAACCAGTGAGGCTTTCTAAGGACGAATGGAGCCTATTTTTAGTCAAATCGGAACATTCGTCATTAGATATTTTTTCGTCTTTGTGTTTCTCGGACTTCTTCAAAGCTTTGCTACGAGACGATCGCGTCTTGAGACCAGTCACATCAGATTTCTGCCGTATCATAGACGGATCTTTACGTTTGGATTCGAGTTTTACAGTTTCTGATACCTTAACTACTTTCTCTGGTTTTTCAAGTTTGGCTACTTCACTAACATCTTTAACTTTTTCAGGTTGCTTTACTTCTTCAAATGTATCTGGATTATCCTCTTTCATAACAACTGCTACGATTTGCGGTTGTTCAGATTTGGCTCTGTCTGATTTGGCATGTCTAGGAGAATCAACAATTGGCTTGTTCTCCTGTTTAGGAGATTCTATCATGTTTAACGTTGGCAAACTTGTCGTGGCTGATGGCTGATGGAATCGTTGAGCCCAATGTGATTTGGATTGTTTCTTCGATTCCCGACTCAAACGCCTCGACTTAACAGTCAACCAACCATCGTTATCGTTTTTATTATTGTCTACGTTAAGTACTTCTATAGAATTGGCAACATCTTGATACATTTGTAACTCATCTGGCACCAAAGTCTTAAGACTTTCACTCGACTCGATACGAGACATGTCTACTTGCGTGACTATGGTATCTGTACTACTATACTCATCGAAATCTTTAATTTTCTCCAAAGCTAGGTTGAGTTTCTCATTGTTATTGAATTGGTCATTCACTTTCAATGTTGTAGGCCTCGGGGGACGTTTCTTAGTATCAATTTTATCGTGACTAGATTTCCCATCTCCTGCTGCCATTTGGATATTTTTATTCAACATCTTTTTTGGTTGAACTTGAACGTTCTTATTTTGGGAGGCGGGAGAATCAAACAGACTGGTTCTACCCGTAGTCAGATTAAATGGATAACTGCATTTGTTAACTGTGTTTTTTTTCTGAAATTGTCTTTGCGGTTTTGGTGCACAACTAGATGGTCGAATTTCAACCACAGTTTTGCTTCTTTGTAATGTGGTTTTCGTTGGCGTTTTGACTTCTGTTTTCACTGGGGCGACAGGCTTTGGTTTGGCAGCTGCTTGGGAGTAGGCAGGTCTTATACTCGGTTTGCTTTCCGTATTAGATTTCACGTCTTTGTTAACACTGTTATCCTTTTTCAAGTCAGACTCTTTTTTCGAATCTTCTCTATCTCCTGACTCTTTTTCTTCTGTTTCTTCATTCTTTTCTTGCAGTTCATTTTTATCATGATAAGTTATTTTTTGAGTCCCATTTCCATCTATACTGTTTTTGTCTTCAGAATGTGATGAAATATTTTTGTCTACTGATGTTGTCTGTTCAAGTTTAGTTTCTGGTGTCGGGCTAGAGTCTGGTTGAACAGCGGAAGTCACTTCAATGACAGGCACCTTTTTCTCTTCAGAAAACTTAGAGCTTTCGTTAGAAATATCAGCAAAATGATCTTCTGATTTTGCGGGAGATTCAGAAGCATTACTTTGTTTATCTTCAACTTTTGCAGACTTCTCTAGGTTTTTATCAATATCATCATTATGAGATTTTAAGCTACCCGTTAGTTTATTATCAGCTACATTATTAGTTCCAAACTCTTTGTCATGGTTAAGCATATTGTCATTCTTTATCGCATTCTCAGTTAATTGTTTAATTAGAAAATCATTTTCCATAGCATCTAATTTTGCTATTATATTCTGAGCTTGGCTGGTGGTATCACTAGTAGAATTCTGTTTAACAGAGTCATCTACTTTCTTTTCTGGAGAAGTTTTATTACGTTTGGCGGACTTAATTATGACTTGTTTAGGAGACATTTGAGGGCATTCTTTGGCCCGGCCTATTTCAACAACAGGTGTTATTTTTGACTCTTCCACTGTATTTTTAAGCTGATTGTTTTCAACAATTTCTTCACAGCATTCTTTGATTTCTTTTTCTGTTATATCAGAGAGCCTGGAATTTTCTTTAGCCAATTTGGGTTCTGGTATAGCGGTTACTTTTGAAGCTGCTATTTTACTGCTGAAGAACTCAATATTGGCTTTTGGACTAGTACTGGAATGGCCAGAAGATACTCTTGGACTGATTTTGCCACTGCCTGGGCTAGCTTTACCGGTTAGGTTAGGACTGTTTTTCCCACTGGGAGTGTTGTGTCCAGAGAGGCTAGGGCTGTTTTTCCCAGAGACTGAAGGAGAACTTTTAACGGAGTACGCGCGTCTTGACTCTGGTCGAACGAAGTCAGTTTTCCTGATCTCCCAAGCTAAGCTTTGCGGACGCTGCGGTGGAGGCGTGTTATCATACTCCCATTTCAACCTAAACCATTCTCCCAAAGCCTTGAAATCGCGGGTGTAATTCTCTAAGACTAGTATAACTTCTTGGCACTCATTAAGGTTTTCGTGGGCTTCCACAGTGTTGTAGATTTCACCAATCTGCATAAAAAATAAACAATTGCATAATAATTGAATTATGTAAAGTCAATTATTGAGTCACGTGCAAGTAACGCTGTCGTACTAGGGCCCATTCACACAACGTTTTCTAAACGAGCAGCCAATGTGCGTTTACGTTTATAAAAATGCAAATGAGACGCGAAACCAATTGATATAATAAGCAAGCACTAACGACACTCAGAAAACGCGCGTTACGAAAACCCGCTGCTCGTTTAAAAAACGTGTATGCATGGCACCAATGTTCTTACTTAGTTATCATCAGGCAAAAGATATGCAAACTACAGATAATAAAATACACGAGTATATCTTTGAAAGGTGAAAGACAACATAGGCGTAGCCAGGCCACTTTTTCGGGGGGGATCGAGGCCAAGGTTTCATGATTTAATAAAAATAAAAATTAACAAAGATTTTTTTTTTGTGTCAGTAAAAATATAACATTGAATTGATTACTTTCATACATTACATGCAATGCAAGTAATTAATGAAAATAATAATCACAGTAACAGAAATGGGATATTTTTGATTAAAATAAAAAAAACATTATTTTTTGCAACCCTGATCGAGGTCAGTTTTTGGAGGGGTCACGTCGGTCAGTATGTTAAAAAAATGCTTGAGAGAAAAAAGGATTTTACTAAATATGTCTTTATTTCGGGGGGGTTTGAACCCCCAAATCCCCCCTCTCTACGCCCATAAAAACAATCTACTACATTTTGATAATGAACAAAAATGAACAAACAGCTCGCTGTAGATCTCCAAACAGCAGCGCCCAGTATCTAGCTCTTAGCTCGGAACGCTTGTCTCTGCCCGCGGACGCGGAGCGGCGCGCAGTGCGGGGCGCAGGCCTGCGGATCAGTGGACCGCCGAGGCAGCGTGGTGGCTTGCGGGATACCCGCGCTGAAATATAATAGTATCATCGATTCATTAAACGCCAAGCGGCCGCATGAAGCCGCACAATAATGGAAAATCTATTCTCATTTGTCTGGCTTGACGGATTCAAATGACTGACGCTTCTGGGTTTTGTTTGGCAGACCATTATATAAAACAACTGTAGTTGATGTTCAAGATCCAAAATCTCTGACCAAGTTTAACTCTGGAGAGTTTTTTGGGAAGTTATTTATGAGATGAAGTGTGAGGAACATTAGATATTACTTTTAGCAGGACATCAATTTTACCAGAAAGAGAATATAGATATTTTTCTATCTCGCCTAGTGATACAGCAAGTGTGCCATTAAACATGCAATCATTGAACATTCAAATCTACTCCTAAGATCTTCTTTACTGAACTTTAAAAAGTCAAAAGGTATGTTAATGTCATTGAACATCCATATAGAAACCTATTGTGGAAAATAATCTTTTAAATAACAATGAGGCAAAAATATCAAGGAAATACTTATTGGCATATTTGTCTTGTGTTTACAGTCGTTTGTATTTCTATAGCACTGTTTCCAACTAAAGAGCCATTAAACTTGATACTACTTCTGTGCTTTTTTTCAATCAATTAATAGTATAAGATAACAATTGATTGATGTTTTGATTGTGGCTAGCAAGCAAGTTTAGTATGTGTCTTTTAGCATTTTTTTGGACAGTAATATAAAAAAAATAAAAAAGAACAAGGAGAATACAATTTATTTATTTATTATGCTATTAATGGGGTGTCCTTAAAGCATTAGTAACTAATGCTTTAAGGACACCCTTAAGACTAACTTGTGTTGTAGGTCTAAATATACTACTCCAGCCAACTTAAGGAAAAAATGTTTACAAACAAACTGCCCATATATAACCAGCAAAAGTACTTTTTACACGACTGCCCAAAAAACAGTTGCCCAAAAGAAACAGAGAGTATGACGTGTTCAGTGTTCATGTATGTTTGTAGCCACAAACATGAAACAGAAGTTATGGTAGAATAAAGAAACACATACTCATGTGAGTTTCTTTATTCCATCATAACTTCTAATTGCCTTAACGGATTTGGATGTATTGGGTATCGTTAGAATCCTTCCATCATCCTGATTGAGACTGGCTATATTTTTTTTTGAAAAAAAAAACCTTATGCATATGATGCCACTTTCAAACGTGAAAAAAAAACATTTTTTTTTATAAAAATATGATTATCATTGATAGCCTATCTAAGTTGTATTTGGGCTACTAGGTAATGGTTCTGTGAGCTATAGACTTCACTTTAACATAGGTATCTCCAAATTTTGAAAAAAATCAAAAACTATAGAAATAAGTCACCAGACAATTATCGCACCTGCTAACAAAATTTCACGAGAATCAGTTGAGAAATGCGACATGTAGAGGAGAACAGACAGACATCTGGATAAACATACGAAAGCATTTTTGCTGAAGCTGAAATGGAGATACTTCACTTTCGCTGTCAATTAATTTACTGAATCTTAACATATTTATGGAATCACTATGAATAATACAGTTTCCTTTACAAATATTTTTTCCGTAAGATGGCTAGAGCACAGGTAATTAATAAATAATTATATTTCTTTCATGTTTGTTGAACTTTTTATTGACAAACCAAGTTTGTGGGTAGTCTACTAAACATCTTTTTATTAGAATCTTAAGTATTCGATTTTTTTCTAGTATTAATATTCATATAATCTGTAAGAAATAGTTAAAGTAATTCTGAATTAAGGCTCCGTTATGCAAAATCACTTGTCTCTGTCTCTTTCTTTACGTGTAAAGAGTATGGAAAATAACCTCACTTCTGCACTTTTTCGATGTTTTTCGTTGTTTTTTCATCATTATCTTTAGCACAATTATCTTTCTTGAAAAAAACTTATTGGAGCAACAGCACAGTACGTTAAAGTGTATTTTGATGTAGAATTCAATACGTTTCCGCTATTATTTACGCCAAAAATATGGCCCGCGACAAGCGGTTTTTATTATATTCTGATTTTTTTTTACAATCATTTGTGAGGTTTATACGCAATGTAATACTTGTAGCAACTAGATAATCTCTTTAGCTTGTCGTGTGTTTTTTTTTTGTGGCTACAACTTTACGTTTTCTATATAAAAAAATGGCCCGCGCAAACCATGTTTTCCTATTATGGCCCCTTAAAGCTGGCAAGTAAGTGGTTTTTGCAACCATTTCTAAAGGAACCTAAGTAAGATTATTAGTTAACTAGTGAAAAATAACTGAACACACTTAATGGCTTTGTACAACTAGATATGGGTGAGTAAGCCATATATTTATAATATTGATTCTGGCTAAATAGTGACTGTATTCCACGCCTACGCTCTTTCTCGCGATCATATCTGTTAGGAATGTAAATAATATAATTTATGATTTTACCTGGAGTATCAACTGCTACATGGAATGCTACAAGGTTCCTAGCCTCCCTGCCTTCTTCCTGTACCAATTGTCTCACTTCTTCCATCTCAAATTAGAAAAAAACACCACTTTTGCAAATAAAACAAAAGACATGAATGGAATTCATCACTACTGCAAGTTCTTTCGATCTGTATGTTTTATTTTTCCATATTTAATATCGAGAAAGGTTAAAACATAAGAAGGAGCTAATATAATCAAAAAAATAATTATATTTAGGTAATATTTTCGCGAAAATAAAAATTGTAGAAAGATATTTTCATAACAATTCGCGTTTTGACATGACAGTTGACTTAACTGACACTTTGTTGTTTGACACTGGGAACATTCCAGCAGACTAATCGCTGCACAGAGCAAACCATTCATTCATAAAGAATACGATAGTCTGTCTATGAGTCGTGAAATTAAAAAGTAGAACATTGTAGTAGGAGTTTTTGGCGGCATTTTGTCGAGTTCAGTTCGGCGACTATTTTAATTATTCGCAAATTGATTCAGAGTGGATATTGTGTCTTAAAATTGGTGCAGTTTTGTGGTACAAGTGTCTACGCAACTGAACAATATGTGGGATAATGGAAATAGGCGCGATCTTGATTGTGTGAAGCTGAGACTTTTATTGTAGTGGTCGCTACCTCGGCAAAACTTACCGAGTAAACTGTCTTGATATACTTGCTGCCAAATGCTCCAAGCAGCATTGGAATGTGATGCACCCGCATTTTTAATGTAAACTGAAACAATCTACTTACTAGAAAATCTAGAAATACTGAACTATTCAAAACATGACACTGGCAAAAATTACTTTCAAGAGAAAAGTCGATTGCCATAACAAAAATAAGAAGAAGAAGAAGAACATTGTAGTATCCAAAGAGAATGTAAAAAACTAGGTAGTATAGTCCCTTTCAAACCAACTGGGTGCCTAGTACGAGTTGTGTTTCTGACCTCACTTTGCGAATAGTATCGAGTGAAAGAGAGGAAATCATGCGAGTGAGTGAACGAGTGAAATAGAAGAAACGATAGTTAACTATTCCCAAAGTGAAGTGAGAGCAAAAAATCAACTCGTACTAGGCCCTCTGAAGGTGCGGGCACATTTGTCTGACGCGTTAACACGTGTTAACACACGCCGTCAGATAACATCGGTTTTCATAGTAAATGTATGCACTAGTACAGCTTGGCCATAAAGAGTTGAAATTAAATAAAATAGAACTAAAATTTTTCAGTAACAAATATACTCAGTGTTGCTAAATTATTCGTGATTTTGACGTGTTTATATAGAAAGTGGCGCCCTCAATTTTTGTCAACTCTTTATGGTCAAGCTGTATGTGTCGTAGGATAATCATATAAACCGGCGGGCTGATTATCTAATTAGAAACCACCTAGCGACCGGTTGCAGTTCATAGATGATAAAGATCCATTGCTACTTCTTTTTGGATTAAAAAAAAACATACCAAAGATAAGTAGCAATGTATGTGGAATGAAACCGGTCGCTAAATAGTTTCTTTTTAGATAATCAGGGTGCGGTTACCTAAGATACGCCGGATTTTTGTAAAAATCCTACTTATTACTCGGATGATTGCAAAAATCTGTCTTAGATTTCAATTATCCGGTTCTTTACAATCGTCCTAGGATTTTTGTAAAAATCCTGTTTGTACAATTATCCTACGACATATACACAAGGTATCCACCAAGAATTTTACAGAAACTTTTATCACCAACACGTGTTGACAACGCAAAAGTTGGCAACTTTTTTTGTATATTCATCTGTGATAGGCACCTTTAAAAAAGCGCTTGTTGAACACCCGCGGGCTGATTATCTAATTAGAAACCACCTAGCGACCGGCACCCTGATTATCTAAAAAGAAACTATTTAGCGACCGGTTTCATTCCACATACATTGCTACTTTTCTTTGGTATGTTTTTTTTTAATCCAAAAAGAAGTAGCAATGGATCACTATCATCTATGAACTGCAACCGGTCGCTAGGTGGTTTCTAATTAGATAATCAGCCCGCGGTTGCAGTTCACACCACGCGCCGCCGCCGCCGCCGGACGGACGGTGAAATTCCACGTATACTGCCCGGCATTTATATTGGCAAGAAAAAGATGAGACAAAAGATGCGCAGTAGCCCTAAACTTAGCGTTTATGGCTACTGCGCATCTTTTGTCTCATCTTTCTCTTGCCAATTTATATGCCGCCGGCATCTGTACTCCGTGTATAGTATACTTACTTAAGGGTCCATAATAGGATAACATGGTTTGCGCGGACCATATTTTTATATAAAAACGTAAAGTTGTAACCACAGCCAAAAAACATACGCCAAGCTAAAGAGATTATCTAGTTGCTACAAGTATTAATTTGCGTATTAACCTCACCGATGATTTTAAAAAAAATTTGAATATGTACCATCAAAAATCTGAATATGTACCATATTTTTGGCATAAATAATAGCGGAAACGGATTAAATTCTCCATCAAAATATACTTTAACGTACTCTGCAGTTGCTTCAATATATATTTTTCAAGAAAGATAATTGTGCTAAAGATAATGTTGAATAAACAACGAAAAACATCGAAAAAGTGCAGAAGTGAGATTATTTTCCATACTCTTTACACGTAAAGAAAAAGACAGAGACAAATGATTTTGCATAACCGAACCTTAACAGCTGTGTGCCGCCATCGCCACGTGTTAAGGCTTTAACATGCCTCAATTCGAGCGGGTCGATTCGTGATGGTGTGAAATCGAACGTAACTCTATTCACTTTGGGTTCAAATCAGTGCGCGTTCTAACGCGGCGGTTGCGTTGAGAACTAGCACCAAATTCTCAATTTTTACATGTTTTTATTAAATTTCTTCGCTTTCAAGTTAGTTAAAAAAAAGTCTGTTCAATTAAGATTAAAGGTATTAACATCGCTGATTTTTATGTATTGGTTTTAACGTAAACGAATGTTTTGTTTCCGAGAAATTTTGCAAATAGGACCAGAAACAGGGTCCACGGAATATTTTTTTACATCAAAGCTGGTAACATTTTTACAAATGCTTTCAATTAAATCTATTGTGTATTATTCCAAGTACATTATATATTTTTTCCATGATAGCTTTACGCGCGTAATCTTTCAATAATTTTAATTGAATATTGGGATTTGACCCTTTTTAGCGCCTTAACATCGTTTTATAAGATAAGTGTAATCCTAGTGCATACATTTTCTATGAAAACCGATGGCATCTGACGACGGCGTGTTAACACAATGCCGTCAGACAAATGTGCTCGCCCGTACCCTTAGAGCATACAGAACGGGAGTAGGCAAAACACGCGTCCCCCTTTCACCAAAGTAGGTACATGACCAATTTGGTCGTGTCAGTTTATAAAAACTAGTTGGTCACGAACACTCGCCATTTTGTAATACTACATATCGCCGAACGCAGCTCCGCTAAAATGATGTATTATGCACTGATTTTGTGCAAAAGACGATCCGAAAGTTAAAATTTTACTAAATACGGTATTTCCTATCACACCTAAACTAATTTTATTAACAAACTGTGATATAATCACGAAGAAAACGCAATTTGTTAAGTAAGCTAACGACAGATATTGCGATAGCAAAACGATACCAAACATAATACTATTCTATGAAACAAACATCATGGTACAAGTCTAGAGCTGTGACAGTGTGAACAAATGTGTGTGCTCGCGTTCGCTTTGAACGAATGAAAGATCAAATGAATTTTAACTATTATTTTGATGTGATTTGATCAGGACCTATATTATCAAAGATTTTTTTTTTATAATAAATATTATGTAATAATTGAATACTTTTCTTGCAAAATCTATACTTACATAGTCTGGTCAACGAAAGATGTGACTGAAATGGAGGCGCCACTATGTTTTAACATTTGGAGGTTAAGTTACTGGAAATTGACCCCTAAAATGTGGTACAAAATTAGTTTTTCCAGCAGACTCTCATCTTTCGTTAACCAAACTCTAGTATAAAGGACACTTTTTCGACTGTTTGTCTGCATCTCCGCTAACTTCTCTAAAAACCACGATTTGGAATTTAATAGGTGTATGAGCCAGTTTGACCCATACACTTTGGAATGCTGGATAGTTAGGTAGTTGTAGCACGCAGATAAAGAAGTCACCGAAGTTAAAGTTAGAGCAGTTGTTTATTGTAAATGACTAAAATATTACAGTAATTATAAGTTGTAGGTAACTCTTTGCTCGACCGTCTAGTGCAAGCGCTATTGCGTACTCAAACACAAATTAAAATATAATTAATAAAGTAAACAATTGACGCGCAACTAAAGTGTGTCGCGAGTCAGCAAAAATATGTGCGGTGTTGAGACCGTACATGTTGGCAACCAGAAAGGGAAGAAACAGTCGAGATAAAGAGGAATCTGTACAAAGTATTTAAATAAATCAATTTTCAAAATTAAAAGACCCGTTGCTTTTCCCAGCTACGGGTTTGGCGTAGCCAGCACGCTCGTCACACAGCTTCCTTGCGCTCGATGTCTTAGTCTTGGGTTTCTCTTCACGTGGTTGGTTGTTCCTGGGTACTGGTTGTAGTTCGATGTCTTCATCAACTGGTTGGTCGACTGTGGTCTTCTTTTTAAACCATTGATGGTATGAGCAAGCTCCACATCTTCTTAAGGCCCATATGCTGATGATTATGATAGCCAGTACCAGTATTGCGTAGCAGATGACATATTGGTGAATGTCATGTGAGCTGATAGTCGTCGGCAGATGATCCTCCTGAGCGCGAAGAGAAGTAAGTTCCTCGTCCACTTTCCGCAGCTTCAAATCTTCTTCAGATAATTGTAAGTGAGACAGGTTGAAGTTGTAGTGTTTCACGTTGACTATGTTGTTTATGGGCGAATTCAGTGATGGTGTCATGAAGCTGTAGTTAAGTCTCACGTTACTGTAGTATTGGTTGTGCGAATGAATGATGGACTCCTCCGTTTGTAGCACACACCGTTGTGCTAAGGTCACAATCCCGGAGCTATTCATGACATGTGACGTCATTACATCATTGTCACATATAGTACGTAATGTACAAGTCTCGCAACAAATCGTCAGCCAGCTGTTCGGTGCATGTAATTTTATCCATGCGTCCTTGCATTCGATTGTTTTTATTCCACAGGGCGAGGCCGAGCGATGACCTAATAATTTTGCTTCGCAAGGCGCATTGGTATTGTGTAGGTCCGAGACAGGTAGGTTCTTATTACAAATAAAATTATCAACTTTTATTTGTATGCACGAGTTCATTTCGCCTTCGGTAAGCGAAACATAAGTGCTCTTCTCTAAGTCCACCGCAATGTATTCGTAACTCAGTTGCATTGCGTATTTTCCTGTGTCCGTAGTGACTGGTAATGGAATCGCTCGATATAATTTGAAGTCGTCGTTCGAAGTCAGTGGAATATGGACTTCAAATAAGAAGAAAGTTTTTGTTACACGTGCCTTTACGTATAACATCTTGTACAAATCTTTTATATCTCCTCTAATGTCTTCTATAGGTAGGGCGAGTGACCTTGGCAATTTCCCAGAAATTTCAGTAATCTGCTTCACAAGGTTAGCCGGTGTTATCAAATGCACATCTATCTGTCCTTTGTATACATCAGTTAATGTATTGAAAAATAGATCTTGAATTTTCTTTAAGTTATTAATCAGTAGATAACATGCGAGCGATTCCGTACTAAAGTAGCTTGTAGCCATTGCGATTTCTATCTGTGATTCCATTTTAACCAGGTTCGACTCCGTTTGGTTGACAAAATCATCCAATAAGTTTAGTTGTCGATTAATGTTATCTTCGCTCGTTTTCAAAATGCTGTTTTGTAGCTCCACAATCGACGTTTGATTTCTTATTAAATCTAGTAGATGTTTTTCGTTATTCTGTATCGACTCTATGTCATTGTTGTATTTTTCGGCGAAACCTTGATCTAAAATTCCAAATAGGCTGTTTGCTATCGAGCCTACTCCGTTGATTAGTCCTCGCTTCTTGCGGTCAGTAAGATGTTTCTGGGGGGCCAGCAGGATACTGTTGTAGTAGCCAAGCACCTCCAACTCGTGGTATAGTTGTTGCAGGGTGGTTTTGCAGTAACGAGGGTCTGTTTTTTCACACAAACTGCTGACGCCGTCCAGATAGCTTTGTACTCGTTGTATTCCATCAAAATAGTTAGTTAAGTTGTAATACATGAGAAGTATCCATTCGTCATGTATGGTTTGTATTTTTCCGATAGAGTCGTAGTAAATTGGGCGCCCGGCGTCGATGTTTGAAATCTGAGCTCCCGGCGGCGCCACGCCGCTGCCGTATGTATGGGCGCGTGCGCTTGTTGTCATAACAATCATTGTAAATAAAGTTGTAAATAATGCAGGTAAGCATTTCTTCGTTGTTTTCTTTGTAGTTAATTTCTCGGTTTTATTTTGTTGTGGTTTTATTGTTTCAGGTGGCTTATCTATGTCTTGATTTTTCAGGTTTGCGGTATTGAGTATTGGCAGTGGAGATAGTTTTATTATAGGCCTCTTGAATGTTCCAGTTTGAGTTTTTATTGTAGTTACTCTCACGTAGCCGTCGGATCCGGGATGTAGTTGGATAACCCGTCCTAAGGCCCATTTTCCAGGGGGTAGGTTGTTCTCTTTAACCAGCACAATATCACCCTCTTGAATGTTCGCCTTTGGAGTGTTCCATTTAGCGCGTGTTTGGAGTTGAGTTAAATAGTCACTGCTCCAGGTTTTCCAGAATTGCTGGAACATGTGCTCAGTAAGTTGCCAGCGGCGTCTTATATCGATGCTGTTGATATCTGTGTAATCAGATCTTGGAAGTGACGTTATCGGGCTGCCGGTGAGGTAGTGGCCAGGAGTTAAGTAGTTATAAAACTCCTCAGGATCTTCGGTCAACGGGCATAGAGGTCTGGAGTTCATACAGGCTTCAATCTTGCTAAGTAGAGTTGTGAATTCCTCGTATGTGAGTTTCTGTTCTCCGAGAACGCGTCGCAGGTGATATTTGAGCGACTTCACGGCCGCCTCCCACAGACCCCCAGCGCTGGGCCAGGCAGGAGCGTTAAAATGCCACTCTACTTCCAGCTTCGCAATCTCGTCAAAGAATTCTGGTGACAGCAGTTGTTGGAACTCTTCAAATTCGGTGCGTAACAGTTTTGAGGCTCCGATAAAGTTCGTTCCGCAGTCGGAATATACGTGCTTCGGGGTGCCGCGTCTAGCACACATCCTTTGAAATGCACCAATAAAGGTTTCCGTAGTCAGGTCTGATACCAGCTCAATATGTACAGCCTTCGTGGCCATACACACAAAGATAGCTATGTACCCCTTAGATGTACGTACGCCTCTTCCTTTGTTTAGCTTCACCTCGTAACCCCCCGTGTAATCAACAGCTGTGTGGGTGAAGGCTCTAGTTGGATTCACACGAGATTGAGGCAGGTCGCCCATCAGTTGATGATTTTGACTTGCTTTGAAGCGATGACACTGGACACAGTTACGTAGTTGTGACTTGACCGCTCGGTTTCCGCCAATAATCCAGTATCTTTGCCTGATGTATGCCAAAACCAGTCGAGCTCCGCCGTGCAGCATCTTCAGGTGGGCTTGCTCGATTAGAAGTTGAGTGAATCGTCCTTTATGTGGTAGTAGAATGGGATGCTTGGTTTCGAATGGTAAGCTTGAGTTTTTCAGTCTTCCACCAACGCGAATAATGTTATTTTCATCCAAGTAGGGATTGAGTTTGTGCATGGCACTCTTATTTGTTACAGGCTCCTTCTTGATAAGATGTTTGTAATCGTCACCAAGTTGCGATTTCTGTACAAATAAAATTATGTTTCTATTCGCGTCCGCTATTTCCGCTGAAGTTAGGTATGGCGTGTCTTGTTTCGTCATATGGCGTGTTTTGCAAACGAAGCGCAAAATCCAGGCCGTTACTCGCTGTACTCGAGTTAATGAACTGCAATTATTTAACAATTCATAAATAAAGTTATTTCTCCATTTGTTTTCTAGGGTTGTCGATTCTGGATTAGCGACAACATCTGTTTGAGTTGTAAATAAACAAGATATATTTTCTTGTACTTGTTGTTCGTGTTTCAGTTTGAGAAATTCTGGACCATTCCACCAAAGTTTGAAGTCAGCAAGTTTTTTCGGATGCATTCCTCTGGATGCACAATCCGCAGGGTTCTGCTCGGATGGCACATACTGCCATAGTTTTGCAGGGATGACTTGTTTTATTTGTGTGACGCGATTAGCTACATATCTCTCCCATCTAGATGTTTCACCTTGTAACCACGCCAGTACAACTTGTGAGTCACTCCATGCTCTAATAGAGATGTTGTATCCAGGAAGCGAGTTTGTGATTTTTTCCATGAGTTTGGCCAAAAGTACTGAACCACACAATTCGAGACGGGGTAAACTGGCTTTCTGCGATAAGGGGGCAACCCTAGTCTTCGCAGTGAGTAGCTTTATAGTCGGTGTTCCCTGTTCACTGATAACGCAGCTGTATACGACACAAGAATAAGCTTTTTCGCTTGCGTCACAGAATCCGAGTAATTGTATATCATGGCGCGTGCCGCCGATCCACCTGTCGAGTTTCATGTTTCTTATTATCGGTAGTTCCAGTTTTAAATTATACCATTCATTTTGTATTTCTGTTGGTAATTTTTCATCCCAGCCGATGTTATTATTAATCCAAACTTTTTGGAAAAGTAGTTTAGCTGCCACTGTTATTGGCGATAACCATCCCAAAGGGTCGTAGAGTCTTGATATTTCAGAGAGTAGCTGTCGCTTAGTTAGCGTTTGTTTATTAGTTGTTTCCAAGTTCCAGTTAAATAAAAATGAGTCTGTTTTCGGATTCCAACCAAGTCCGAGCGTTTTTGTTGATTCTTCATTTTTGAAGTCGAACACATTCTGTGTCGAAACTTGATTATCTTCCAGGTTTGCCAGTAAAGCAGGATCGTTAGATAACCATTTTCGTAGGTTCATTCCAGCGCCTCTCAACAGGGTAAGTAGGTCTTGTTGCAGTTTTAAGGCACCGGGGAGCGTGTTATGCCCGTACAGGACGTCATCGACGAAGAAGTTGTTTCTCAAGGCCTCTGCAGCTTCAGGATATAGGTGACCATCATCATTAGCTAGCTGCTTCAGCGTTCTCAGTGCCAGCCAAGGAGCACTTTTCATTCCATAAGTCAGGGTGCCGAGTTCAAATTCTCCGAGACGCTGATCGGGTGAGTCACGCCAGATGATCTTTTGTAAGGGTTGTTGTTCATCAGCTAGCCAGATGCAGCGATACATTTTCTCCACGTCAGCAGTGAAGGCGTATTTGAAAGTTCGCCACATCAAAATAAGCGCTATTATCTCTTTTTGTAGGTTAGGCCCTTTTTCTTGTAAGCTGTTTAGGCTATAACCGCTTGTAGTTTTTTGGGATGCGTTGAACACCGTTCTCAGTTTGGTGGTAGTTGAACTCTCTTTCAGGACTGCATGATGGGGAAGAAAACACTGTGTTCCCGAAGTTTTCAATGAAGTGGCTGGTTTCATGTGATTTAGGCTGATGTATTCTCTTATGAAGTCCTTGTACATAATCTTGAGTTTTTCATTGCGTTCTAGTCTTTTTTCAAGTTGTAAAAATTGAGACACAGCTATCGATCTCGAGTTTCCAAGTTTTTTCTCAAAGTCAGCAATAAATGGCATCTTTACGATATATTTGCCGTCCGAAGCTCTTTGAACGGTTTGGGAGTAAAATATTTCACATTGATCGTTTGTAGATACATCGTTGTTTCCAGGGTTGATATCTTCATTTTCCCAAAACTTAGTTAGCTCGTTCAAATCGATCAAAGTCACGTGACAGTTGTATGTTTTCAGTTTGCCACATAAGATCCACCCAAGCTTTGTTTGTTGCGCAATAGGTGATTGAAGTTGAGTGCCCTTCAGGACTCCATCCAAAATGACTTCTGAGTATATGTCTGCTCCCAATAATAGATCTACTGGGTTAGCGATGTTATACTGTGGGTCAGCAAGTTTCAAGTTTCCAAGATGTGACCAGTCGCCTTTCTTGAAAGTAGCGTTAGGTAAGTTATTAGTCAATTTCTTCATTATTAAGGCTTGAAAGTTAAGGGTGTAGTCTGAATGTATTGACTTGCAGGTAAGTTGCAGCTGTCCCTTGCAGTTTCCAGAGACAGATCCCACTCCAGTTACCGTAGCATTAAGGTTTTGCCTAGGTAATCTTAGTAGTTGAGCGGCGTTCTGTGAGATCAAGTTAACTTGCGATCCTTGATCTAACAAAGCTCGAAGCGTGATGTTGGTCCCGTCTGCAGACAAGACATTGAGCTGTACAGTCGGCAGCAAAACTTCCATTTCATCCCCTGATAAATGATTAGAGCTCTGCTGCTGTTGTAAGGGTTGCGAGGTGGATGGTGATGATCTCTGGCTTGAAAGTTTTTTGAAGTTATTCTTAGTTTCCATAGGTTTGTTTACATTCGAGTTATGCAATAATGTATGATGATTTAAGTTGCACTCTTTGCATTTTTTCGTCGACTGACATTCTTTGTTTCCATGACTAAATAAGCAGTTTTTGCACACATGCAATTTCGCAACAGTGTTCGCGCGCTGCGCTGTGTCCATTTCGATAAAACGTGTGCATTGCATGAGCACGTGATTTTGTTCGCATAGAGGGCATTGGCCGTAGGCAGCATAATAAACTTTGGAGTTTTCGTTTCTTTTCGCAAGTTGATAGTTAAATTTTTTCGGATGAATGTTCTTGTTGACAGGTTTCGGAGTAATAAAGTTAGTTGATTGCTTGTTTGAGTCCTTTTTTGCATTTTTCAGGCTCTCGTACGCCATGAACTTGCTTTCCAGGAAGTAAAGAAAATCATTCAAAGTAGGTAAGTCTCTGTGGTTCGGAAGCTCCTTCACATATTCATTGAGAGTATTGGAATCAAGTTTCAAAGTCATAAGATGAACGACCAGTGGATCCCAGCCAGATGTGTCCACTCGTATGTTTGACAGTCCGTTCAAACATTCGTTTATGACGTCATGCATTCGTTTCAGGTTGTAAGCATCAGGCTGTTGAATAGTAGGCAGGTTAAGTATGTTGTTAACGTATGACGTAAATTGTAGTCTCGTGTTATCATAGCGCTGCATAAGTATCTCCCAGCACGATGTATAGTTTTCTGCACTTATGCTTAGATGCTGGACCAATCTCTCAGCTTCACCACGCAATCTCGTCTTCAGGTGTTGCATCTTCTGTGCTTTATTAATCAGCGGGTTGTTGTGGATGGTTTCCAGGAAAAGATCCTTGAAGGAAATCCATTGTGTGTAGCTTCCAGAAAACTCAGGAACCTCAATTCGTGGCGTTGACCTTTCGTAGTGGCCGGTCGACCATATTCTGCTGTTAAGCGTTTTCTTCAATTCGTCATACTTATCTTCGATTTCAACAAAAGTAGCGTAGTATTTTTCACAGTTTTCTCCCTGTAGGGATGACTCGACGTCCCAGTGATACTTTTCAATAAGTTCCCACTTGGATTTTAGTGTGGAAAGATGATCTTCAAGCTCCCATTTTTCAGTAATTATCTTCAAATCGATTTTAGACATAGCTCTGTCAATGGCTTTGAAGTTATTTTCTTGTTTGCTCAGCAAAGTTTTGATGTTTTCAGTTGAATCTTCGCTTACTAATCCCGTCAAATCAAACTTGACATCCTTGGTGAATCGGTCAAGTAAAGCTCGCATATTTTTCATAGTATCTTCATACATAACCTTAGTTTTTTCGAAAACGCTGTCCGAGAAATAATTTATGTTTTTATCACCAATTTCTTGCAATAGAACTTCATGTCTCTCTGCAAAATCTATCCACTGCGAGTCAAGAGAGACAATCCGTCTAGTTAAGTAATCTTCCGTCTTCCGTACCTTAGGATCCTTTTTGTAGCTCGCACACAGTGTTTTGATGTTTTCAAAGCATGCTTGCTGGAGTTCTAGTTTGTCCATGTTGGTGTTGGCTAGATTTCCGCGTTGCTCACGAAAACCAGAAGTATAAATTGAGTCCCCTCACACGCAGTTCACGTAGAAGGAGATGGAAGTTCGTAGTTGTGTAGCTGTGTTAGTTTAACACAAAAGTTGACCTTCAAAGTTCCCAGTTAGTTTCGCAGTCGGTGTTGTAGACACTCGATCGCTGGTGGTCAGTGCTCAGTGCTCTTATCAACTACAACAGTATGTGCGCTCGTCTCAATTCAACTGGTGAGACCCGCTTGTGGGAGGCCAGCCAAACCGATTCGCTACTGTCACAGCCGAAAAATACACCAAATCACTAATAATTCTCGAAGGACCACAAAAATGTATGAGCCAGTTTGACCCATACACTTTGGAATGCTGGATAGTTAGGTAGTTGTAGCACGCAGATAAAGAAGTCACCGAAGTTAAAGTTAGAGCAGTTGTTTATTGTAAATGACTAAAATATTACAGTAATTATAAGTTGTAGGTAACTCTTTGCTCGACCGTCTAGTGCAAGCGCTATTGCGTACTCAAACACAAATTAAAATATAATTAATAAAGTAAACAATTGACGCGCAACTAAAGTGTGTCGCGAGTCAGCAAAAATATGTGCGGTGTTGAGACCGTACAATAGGGTTTATTTGTACTATCCTTTAAGAATTTCAACTATTTGGACCGATATATTCTGCCTAAGTGTATGAAGTTTCATTAAAATCGGTTCATTCATTTCGAAAAATAAGGACTTCAAAGTTTGTATAAAATGTAGTTTGCCGTTAAGGGTCCATGATAGGAAAACATGGTTTGCGCGGGTCATACTTTTATACAGGGTGCATTTGTAATCACTCTCCAAATTTTAAGGATGTGTTCAGTCCATGAAACTGAATAACTTTTTCCATGAAACATGTGTCGAAATACGCAAAAAAATTTTGGTCATCCCATACTAAACTGATCACGTGATCTCTTTGTTTTGTTTGAAAAGTCATTTTTTTACATATTTGACCCTATGTTTCTTAGAGAAAGTTGTTCAGTTTCATAGACTGAATACATCCTTAAAATTTGGAGAGTGATTTCAAATGCACCCTGTATAGAAAACGTAAAGTTGTTGCCACAAAAAAAACATACGGCAAGCTAAAGAGATTCTCTAGTAGCTACAAATTTTAAATTGCTTAATAAACCTCACATAAACCTCCTTGTAAAAAAAGTATATCATCAAAAGCGCTTGCTTGTAGGGTAGGGTATTCGTGCGTGCCGCGCTAGACGTACGGACGTGTGATCGCTTATACTCGCAATTAAATCACGTAAAGATAGTAGTGAAAGTGTGCCGCAATGGTGCAATGTAAAAAGTGCAAACTATTTTTATCAGTGTCGAAGGAGGAAGTGCTACGATGTAAAGGAGAATGTGGGGGTGTATTTCACAAGAAATGTATAAAAAATGTGAAGTTATTCCTGCAAAGAGACAGCTGCGAGGAGTGCTACAAAGGTGGCGAGTCACCTAAGCCACAAGCAGACAGCCAAAAAGAGTATACTGATGAATATATAAAATCAGCAGGTGATTTGGATGCAACAAAGGAAGTTAATGAAAGCGTACTGCGTCAAATGAATAAGAAACTCGATGTGATATATAAAATGGAAAAAAGCTTAGAAGATATAAAAAAATCAGTTGAATTTTACGCCGAAAAGTATCAGGAGTTGTATGAATTTAAACAGGAAGCAAATAAAAAAATTAAATGTTTAGAGCAAAAGAACATATTTTTAGAAAAGTGCATCAAGGCGCAGGATGAAAGAATTGTCGCGCTAGAACAAAATGAAAAAGAAAAAAATATAGAACTAATAGGTTTGGAAAAGCGAGAAAAGGAGAATTTAAGATCTGTGGTAAATTCATATAGCAAAAAAATGCAGCTAAATCCTGATGATATTTGTGAAGTTAAGAGGGTAGGCATGGAAAACAAAAAGGATAAAGAGCAACGGCCCCAGCCGATTGTTATTACACTTCGCAATAAAGAGGCCAGGGACAAGTGGATACAGAAACGCAAGCAAAGTATTACGAATGGGCAGCTATATGGAGATAAAAGCGAAAGAAAAATTTATATAAATGAGGACCTGTGTAAGCATTTGCGTCAGCTTTTCTGGGCTACTAAGAAAGAGCTTAGAGCAACCTATAGTTTTATATGGATACAAAACTCAAAAATATTAGTAAAAGCTAATGAAAATGAAAAAAAGATTTACACAATACGATGCGAAGATGATATAAAACGATTGGTCGTATTAGCTAGATCGTCGACAGATGAGATGTATCACAGTAGCTAACTTAAGCAACGAGTGCACACTACATGATTATTAATATCTTTATAAATAATGGATTCTATGCAAGATAATGATTGTGAGTTTAACAGATTCTTTAGTTTAAATAATTGGAGTAATTACATAATGAAAAAAGATAGTAATGGAGAGATAGATTTAATACACTTAAATATACGATCACTAAGAAAGAATTTTAACCAGCTTATTTTATTATTAAAAGCATGCAAAAGTAATATTGATGTAATAATATTAAGCGAGATAAATATCAAGTCAGAAGAGGTGCCATTGTATAATATTAAGGGATATAATACGTATGAATTTACTAGAGAAAGGACAAGAGGAGGAGGAATATTGGTATATGTGAAGCAGAAGTTTAACTTTGAGTTTAAACAGTTGAAAACATTGGAAGTAGAAGTTATACACGGAAAAATTAAGACACAATTAAATTCAATCAACCTGATAGGCATATATAGACCACCTGAAAAAAATAGAATGGAGTTTATTCGACAGATAGATCAGATAATTACTAATATACCGAGCTCCGAAGACGTAATTGTCATAGGTGATATGAATATAGATCTCAGAAGAAATAAGTTTGACACTGCTACGTGGAGTTACAAAACCACCTTGTGTGAACGAGGGCTCCAGTGTGTTATTCCGGAATCAGAGATAACGCGAGAAGCTATTGTGGAGGGGCAGCTACAATTGTCATGCATCGATCACGCTTGGGTGCGAGAGGTCGGCAGTGCGTCGAGGTGCGTAGCCGCGCACACGTTTGCATGTAATTTATCGGACCATCGTATGATTGGTGTTAGATTGGAATGCGGTTCGGCTGAGTATAGTGTCTTTAATAAAAAACAGTCAATTTTAAACAATAGCTTGGTGAAAGAAAAATTAGATTGCGTCAATTGGCAAGAACTATTGGCCATTGACTGTCCTATGTTGATGTATGCTAAACTATGTTCAATATTTGGGTCGATCTATTCTGCGTGTAAGCAAAGTAAAACGGTTAGCACTAAAAGAGAAACGCAGCCATGGGTGAGTAATGAGTTGTTAAATATGATAAGTAGGAAGAATGAATTATTTCGAGTTTGGAAAAGTGACCCCACTAATATGAATAATAGATTAGAGTATACACAATATAGAAATAAAGTAAATAAATTAATAAATATGAGTAGAAATAAAGATAAACAAGGTAAAATTAACGAATGTTGTGGGGATTTTAGGAAGATTTGGGCTAATATTAATGAATGGTTAGGGAGGAATAAAGCAAGTATAGACACCACAATAGAGAAACATTTAGGTAAGACAGATAGTATGTCTAATATATGTTCAAAATTTTCACATACATTTACGGAAGAGATTCAAAGAATTAAACACGATTGCAATCACAAATTTCTTGACAGAAATACATATGTAAAAGAAAGTGAAGTGTCCTTCAGATTTGTGAAAATAGATAATAGGTGTATAGAAAAAATAATTAATAAATTAAAATGTAATAAGGCAGCAGGCTGTGATGAAATTAGGGTACAGGATTTGAAATATATAAAAAAGGGTATAAGTGCAGTGTTGGCAAAATTTATAAATATGTGCGTTAAAGAAAGTACCTATCCAGATTTATTAAAAAAAGCTTTGATTAGACCTATATTCAAACAGGGTTGCCACCTGGACTATACAAACTATAGGCCTGTGGCCATTTTATCAGTGGTTAACAAAATTGTGGAAAAAGTGATTGTGGGCCAGATAAGTGAGTTTTTAGAGAAATATCAAATAATAAACAACTGCCAGCATGGCTTTCGACGAGGTAGAAGTACTATTACAGCACTAACGTTATTTACTGATTTTGTCAATACTGAACTTGATAAAGGAAACCAGGTTCTGGCACTCTTCATAGACTTCAAAAAGGCATTCGACACTTTAGATCACTCTCAGCTGCTGAAGGCTATGGATGAGTGCGGAATCAGGGGACCAAGTAACGGGTTCTTTTCTAATTATTTAAAGGGAAGGACGCTTCGCACTGTTGTATCAGGTACAATGGGTGAGGAGGCGCAGATAACGCTCGGTGTGCCTACTGGGTCAGTGTATGGCCCGTTAGGCTACATCATGCATGTTAATAGTATGGTGAATGTGATCCGCCATTCCATGGTATGCATGTATGCGGATGACACATGTTTATTGGTAGCCGGTAAAGATGTGAAACAAATTAGGCAACAATTGGAAGATGATTTTGAAATGGTCACTAAGTGGGCACATGACAATGGCATTATTATAAATACAGAAAAAACAAAGTGTATGCATATCTACTCACCTCACAACATTAAAGCTAAAAAGCTACCACAAAATGAATTAAAAATATTAGGTCACTCATATGAATGCTTGCACAATAATAAAAGTACATGTAATTGTAAACCCTTAGAATATGTAGAAAGTATTAAATATCTAGGTTTGCTAATAGATTGTAGATTTAACTGGAAACAACATGTTCTCATGGTATGTAATAGGCTTCGTTCTGTACTTGGAAAATTTTATCACTTAAAGCGAATTTTGAATAAAAAGACTTTGTTTATGGTTTATTATGCCTTAGCTGAATCAATTGTAAGCTATGGGTTAAGTTGCTATGGCCTGACGTTTAAGACGTATGTTGAACAAATTAAAAAAATACAGGTCAGGTTTTTGAAATTTTTAGTTAATAATAAAGTTAAAAGGAGGTTTAGAGATGATTATAATAAATTATTTAAATACTGCAGAATATTACCGATAGAAAAAAGAACTTATTACCATTTGGCCTTAGAGACATACTATAAAGATGATTATAAAACTAAAGTGAATCACAAAGTGCTAACTAGATCAATAAGTCAAAGAAAACTGAAACAGATTAGAGTCAATAATTATTATGGAGAAAGAACCAGAAAATATACTATACCTAAATTGTATAATAAATATTCGTTGTTATTAGATGAAACTAAAATTAAATGTAAAGAAATATTGAAACAAAATTAAAAGACTGCATGTTATAAATTCTTATTCAAGTAAGCAAAGGCAATATAAATAAACAAGCGATGTATATAGCATTTAAGTAGAAATATTAATAGAAAATAAGCGCTACGCCTACAAACTGTCATTGCAGTTTGGCGAAAGAAAATTTTTGTAAACTTAAATGTAAAATTTTGGAAAATAAATTAAAAAAAAAAAAAAAAAAAAAAAAAAAAAAGGTCATGTTTTTGGTGTTAATAATAGCGGAAACGTTTTAAATTCTACATCCAAATACACTTTAACGTACTGTAAAGTAGCTCCAATAACTTTTTTCAAGAAAGATAATTGTGCAAAAGAAAATGACGAAAAAACATGTAGATAGTGCAGAAGTAAGGTTTTTTCCATACTCTAACTAAAACTAAAGAAAATAAAAACCGGCCAAGTGCGAGTCGGACCAAAAAAATGGCAAAAAACCACGTTGGTTGCATGGGAGCCCCCTTCAATATTTATTTTATTCTGTTTTTAATATTTGTTGTGATAGCGGCAACAGAAATACATCATCTGTGAAAATTTCAACTGTCTAGCTATCACAGTTCATGAGATTCAGCCTGGTGACAGACAGACAGACGGACAGCGGAGACTTAGTTATAGGGTCTCGTTTTTACCCTTTGGGTACGGAATCCTAAAAACAGAAACAAATGTTTTCGTATAACCGAGCCTTAACACTCTTTATGTAGAATTTAAATAATGGTCATACTCATGATGATTCCCTCAAACTTTTATGATAAAGATTGTTCATGCGCTGAATTTTCAAGCGCTGGATGTTTTTTTCAGTTTCAGTTCCATGTATAGGGAGCTCCCCTTTAATCTTTTGTTTTATTTCTATTTTTGTGTAAAAATCATTATTCGTAAGGCGGTTTATAGAATACATCTACTTATATCAAATTTCAACTGTGTAGTCCTAATACTTTCGGAATAAAGTGGCTGTGACATACGGACGGACGGACGGACGGACAGACATACAGACATAACCAATCTATAAGGGTTTAGATTTTTGCCATTTAGGCTACGGAACCCTAACAAGCAATTTAAGGTTCAAAATTCATTGGAGATTTTTGACAGTTTTGTATAGCTTGATGTGCTGCTGACTGTACACAGATACTTGTAAATAAATGATTACATTATTAATCACATTTATTTTCTTTTTTGACAACCTTTACATTTGCATCTTGCGCCAACTCACTAACGGAATTTTATTTCTGTACATTATTTGAGGATAAAAGTGCAGAACGATGTTTTATGTATATTATTAAACATTTATTTGTAAGCTATTTTAGTGATTGTTGGTGCAAATCACAAAATCAAATGAAAACTTTTTTTTTGTTCGTAATCATAATCAATCACTCATCTTCAAATCAAAGCTTCTAATCATTCAATTTCATCGGTCTTTTTATGTCCCATCACTAACCTTAACGCAAGGGCAAACTTATTTATGTCGGTAAGTTTGGCGCTGCCGTCTACGTCATCTGTCAGAATTTGTACTAAGATGGTTAGTTCCGAATTTGACCACCTGCCAATATAACTTTGTGATCATTCTGTTTTTGTGTGCGTGTGTAACAATATGACTTAGAGCTTCAAAAGTGTGCGTGAATATGAAGTTGTGTGCTGTGCGTGTGTACCTCGTCTCCCCCCAAAATCGGTGAACAAAATCTAGTGTAGGAGAGCGCTCTTGCTTACTCCCGTTCTGTATGCTCTAAGCCCGTACCTTTACTTTTGTTCATCGAACTGTCAATTTAGTAAACCCTTCTTCTTATTTTTGTTATGGCAATCTACTTTCCTCTTGGAAGTAATTTTTGCCAGTGTCATGTTTTGAATAGTTCAGTATTTCTAGATTTTCTAGTAGATTGTTTCAGTTTACATTAAAATGCGGGTGCATCACATTCCAATGCTGCTTGTAGCATTTGGCAGCAAGTATATCAAGACAGTTTACTCGGTAAGTTTTGCCGAGGTAGCGACCACTACAAAAAGTCTCAGCTTCACACAACCAAGATCGCGCCTATTTCCATTATCCCACATATTGTTCAGTTGCGTAGACACTTGTACCACAAACACCCAAATGCACTAAACTTAAGAATCGCCTAAGTCTTTTCTTAACTACAACTCGACCAAGTTAAGTAGGCAAGTGACAGCTACATGACCGCTAAGTTTGACACCGTTTTAATTTGGTCGTGTTGTAGTTAGGAACAGACTTAGGCGATCCTTAAGTTTAGTGCAATCGGGTGAAAGTGCACCAATTTTAAGACACAATATCCACTATGAATCAATTTGCGAATAATTAAAATAGTCTCCGAACTGAACTCGACAAAATCCCGCCAAAACCTCTCAATTTAGTAAACCCAGTGCCGGAAAACTCCATGAAAAAAAAAATACGGAACGGACGGTAATGTGGACTGTGATTGGATGAAATTCAATTTGACAGTGGATCCACCAATTAAGTTTGAGATTAGTGATGATTTTATTAATTTCTACATTTTTATTGGCCACACAAGTGTCAAATTGACAACATCGACCATCTGCGTGTGTGTGAGTGAAAGAGACAGAAGGTTTCTTTTCATTGTCAAGCAAAATGGCGGATCAGGTGAGTGCCACAATTATATAAAATATTAATCGTTTTCTGACTTGCATCGGCAATATTGTTGTGTAAAATTACTCAAAGTTAAATGTGCTTTTGTTTCTCAACTTAAAAAATGTATTTTCATGTGTAATGTTATAGAAATCTAACATTTATCATTCGTGCACGTGGGATTCAGTTTTTAATTGTTTCCGCATTACTGTTATTGTAACATGCTGTTTAAAAATCATGAAATATTCATATGTTTCGAACTTAAAATTGTAAAGTTTCCAATATATCCAATTATGAGTCGTCACGGGTATGTTTTTAGGTTATGTTCTCTTGATTCGTCTCACTCATCATCATCAATATTACCCTAATAATTTAACTAAAAAATATACAGCTACTATCGAAAACTGTGTAACTGATGGCCTTATGGTCTAATCACCTGTTCTTATCTTGAACTAACCTTGTGTTTCTGTAATGAATTGCTAATGTAGTAGTAGAACTTACCTAGTTAGATTTAAAGACTAATGAATATTACAAAAATTGCAGACGGAACGCTCATTCCAAAAGCAACCGACGGTGTTTTTGAACCGTAAAAAGGGAATCGGTGTCAAGCGGAGCCGGAAACCACTTAGGTACCACAAAGACGTGGGCCTCGGTTTCAAAACGCCCCGCGAGGTAACGCATGTAGTGTGACCGCTAACGAGTGTGTTTTCTTATTCCGTAGACAGAGAAAGCGTTTCAGAAACAAGCGACGGTCTTCCTCAACCGCAAGGGGGGCCTGAAGAAGAAGGACATGCGGCACCATAAGAATGTTGGTCTAGGTTTCAAGACGCCGAGAGAGGTCTGGTTATCAAGTTTTTGACAGATCGGTGGCGGCTGTTGCTGGGACATGGTGGCTACGTTGTTAACACCGGAAGCTTTTATGAACCTAATATTGTGTTCTATTGTAAATATACTTGAGTCATTATTCATATTAATGGAACACAAAATTATGTTCATAATCATCATTTATCCATAATATTCACACCCTTATCAATTTCTTTAATCATACTCAACAGTGGTGGCAATACATCCACATTGATTCATCGCCATTTAAAAGCTTTCAATGGATAAAAATATACTTTGCATGTGGTAAAATATCAGTTGACAACCAAATACATTACTTAATTTTTTTTTTGAGCTTTTAACTTTGTTTTATTAATGAAACAGTGAAAATGTTTCTGTATTTGGTTGTAATATTATCAACATAAACAAATCCTATTTTATGTTATACCTAGTTCGTAAGATGCTTTTGCATGAAATGCTGAATATGGTAGCTAGGGATCATCAAACTGAACAACTTATACTATGGGACCAACTCTGAAAAAAAACCAGCAGTTTCATATAGTTTCATAATGATTTTTGTATTGAACAGCTGTTTTTTTTTCGTGATGTTCTATGACTATATTTGGCATTACTGGTTTTATTGTTATTTAATCAAGATCATAGGTGAATGGTAATCATTATTTTATAATTATGTAGTTGTAATGCTAAGATGGATCACACACTTTACTTATTAATCTCATGCAATGATGTTACCCATACAGATTTTATAGAAATGCGCATATATGCATTGTTGTGTTACATCACTTTTGGTTTTTATTCAAATTTGTTATTTCAAGAAATGTGAGATCCGTCTAATGATTAACTCAATTTATAAATTGTGATATGATGAAATCCACACGACGGTCTTCTGAAAACTAAATGATGAAGATCGTGTTAACCCAAACTCTGATCACAATTTTTGTTCAAGCCAAATTCAATCAGAAAAAAATTACAATATAATTTTTTACTTAAGCTGCGTTGACAAGATGAGTATACTTTGACCGAGTAGCTTAACTTTATTGGACACTACTTGGATCATATAAATGAGCAATTCAAGTGCACTTTGACATTGCTGTATCCAAAAAGCTACTTTGTCCAAGTTTACTTAGATCATGTCAACGCGGATTAAGCTAACCAACCAGTGAAACATTTAAAAGACAATTTCTTTTATGTAGGAGGGGATGGAGATGTTATAAACACCTTAACAATACTTACAACATATATTTATTTTAGCACAATCTGACAATATTTACTAATACATATTGCCAATACACTAAGAACAATATCTTCAATAATTTATTGTAATTCCAGGCAATTGAAGGCACATACATTGACAAGAAGTGCCCGTTCACCGGCAACGTGTCCATCCGCGGTCGCATCCTGACTGGAGTGGTTCAGAAGATGAAGATGCAACGCACCATCGTCATCCGTCGCGACTACCTCCACTACCTGCCTAAATATAACCGGTTTGAAAAGAGACATAGGAACATGTCTGTACATCTCTCACCATGCTTCAGGTGTGTAGAAAAACATAATACTTTTTTATTTTTTTAAGTATTAAGAATAATAGTTAAGGCCGTATACAGAGAGAAAGCAGGTAGCCACTGGTAGATTTAGATTGTTATACTAAAATGGCCGTATTATATTATATTATATTTTTGGCGTATTATATTATATTTCCGCTATACTAAAATGGACCGGCGCATATAAGCGCCGGTCCATTTTAGTATAGCGGAAATATAATATAATGCGCCGGGATAAGGTCCATTTTAGTATAGCGAACTAAATCTACCAGCGCTGCAATGCTACCTGCAACTACTTATTTGTATTTGAAATCTAATAAGTAGGTACAGTTGAGTTCATAAATATGTAAGCACTTTTGATAGATGTTGCTTTTTATTACAAAAGCATAAATGGTTGATGAACTGTCAAAAGTGCATACATAGTATTGAACACAACTGTACAGTCGATGGCATGTCAGACTATACATGTTGATTAATCTTAAGACTGTCTTTTTACCATACATAATAAAATTAATAAATAAGAGCTGGGGGTCTATTACGAAAAGTTTAATGCGATACACGCAGCTGCGTCCGTGCTTCGTTTTGATTGTTTCCTATTACAAATCACTCGTATGCGATATTGCGAAGTGATTGCATGAGTTTGACAGTTTCTCTCTAGCTTATCCGACATTGTTCGTTTAGTAGTCTATGGATTACGATAGCCAAATGCAAAATGTTTGTTATAACTACAACCAACGAACTGCGGACGACTATCGTGGCCGAGTGACAGCGTACGTTATTTTCGTAATAGGCCTCCAGTTTTCATAGTTTAACTTGCTGTGCTGTCGTGAGATAGAATTTTTGTTAAGTTGCTTGGGAAGTTGCCAAAAACTCAGACACTCAACTTAGGGGACCTATTAAATTTTAAAGCCGCAATATTAGGAATGGCAATGAAGTTATGGCATTTCTTGATATGGTAGATTTTTAGATTTTCGCAGTTTCTTCATACAAAACCAAACCTTTATTTCTATGATGATACCCACACGACGGTCTTCCGAACACTATTTGACGAAAAACGTGTTCTAACCCAACATCTGATCAATTTTTGTATGAAATCACTGTCATTTAATATTAGACTTTATATTCAAGGGCATACATTTTATTTTCAGAGACGTCGAGCTTGGCGACATCGTCACCATCGGGGAATGCAGACCTCTATCAAAGACTGTACGATTCAACGTACTCAAGGTCTCGAAGGGCAAAGGCTCAAAGAAGTCCTTTAAAAAATTCTAAATAAACCTACTTTATAAGTATTTTTTTGTTTCATTCAGAGGGATATCCTGAGATCACGTGCAGGCTTGTAATGGCATAGTAGAAACAAATGGTTATTGGTCCTCCACATGCACAGGCCCGGCCTGCAGGATTGACAGGAGAGGTGTCCATCGTTCTGGCAGCGCCATGGTCTCCGATTTGCGTTGCGTGAAAAAAATTCACCATGTAGGCCGATTTTTTTGCCAGTCGGGAAAAAATAGGTTTGATTTTTTCCCTCTACTGGATCCGAAGATAATACGAGGTTTTTTGGGGCGCTGCCACGGCTATATCTCGATAATTACAAAAGCTAGAATAAATTTGATTACACACAGATTTTTTTTTTCCATTTCACACAGGCTACAATAACATCTACCCGTGATTGTCATGCCTAGTTTAGATACTCGCCGAGTACAGTCGCGGGTAGGGTTGGGTAAATTTCACGAAAAATTTCGGTCTGTGAAATATTTAGAATAAATTTCATTTTGGTTTGAAATATTTCAGTTTAGAGTGAAATTTATTTTTAAGTTTCATCTGACCTAAATAAAACAAAATTACATGCATTTTGTCAATTTATCAACATAATTATAGAACAAAACAATAAACAAATAAGTTGGCTTAAATTACGAATAGCTTTGGCTATTTTACAACTTTTAATAACAAAATATTCAATGTCTGTTCCTATTTTCGGCCACGATGGCGTAGAAGAAAAACGACTTCATCAACATTACGAAGGAATATGTAGAAAACTAACAATAAAAGTCGCAAAGTAGGACCAATATTCAGAAAATGTAAGTTTAGCCGTGGCCACGCAGTCGAAACGTGGAGAACCGAGCGGCCACACAGTTCTCTTAAATGGAGCTTAGTAGGGGTCCCATTCTTTTTGCTTAGAAAAATATAAAAAGTATAAAAAAACCCTAATGTTTGGATTTCACGACCTACATAGCTTAAATGCTATAGCCGCGCCATAGTCCGCGCGGTCACGCAGTTCTCTTAAACGGAGCTTAGTAGGGGTCCTATTATTTTTGCTAATCGCTGATACGATTATGTAGAAAATATAGACAGTATAAATAAAGCCCTAATGTTTGGACTTCACGACCTGCTACAGAAATTAAATGCTATGGCCGCGCGGTCGAAACGTGGAGAACCGCACGGCCACGCAGTTCTCTCAAACGGAGCTTAATAGAGGTCCCATTCTCTTTTATAATCCCTGATACGATTAGATAAAAATAGTAGACAGTATAAATAAAGCCCTAAGGTTTGGATTTCACGACCTACAGAAAAACATGGTCGTAAAGTCCAAATATTAGGGCTTTACTTATACTGTCTTAATTATCTACGAAATCGTATCTGCGATTAGCAAAAATAATGGAACCTCTAGTAAGCTCCGTTTGAGAGAACTGCGTGGCCGCGTGGTCCTCCACGTTTTGACCGTCATGGTCATGGTTAAACTTTCTGAATATTGAACCTACAAATTTGCGACTTTCATTGTTAGTTTTCTACATATTCCTTCGTAATGTTGACGTAGTCGTATATCTTCTACGACACCGTGGCCGAGCAATCGAAACCCCTTTTTCCTCACTGCTCACGAAGTCTTTCAAAGCACATAGTAGGTTAGATATATTATTTGGTTACGTGCTGTTTGGTATATTATTTGGTAGCTATGTGCAGCTAGATGGCGCTTCTAATTTTGAATACTTATTTTTGGAAATGGGTGATATTTTTGATAAATTTCAACTAGCTCGACTTAAAAAATCTACAATATTATCGAACTCCTCGCAAAAGCTCACGAGAATCGGTTGAGAAATGGGACCTGTAGAGGAGAACAGACAGCTAGAAAGTCAGACTAAAATATATTTATGTGTAAATCTCCGCCATTTTGAAGATTTAAAAAAAAACTGGCTCGACAGTAAATTTCTATATAATTTTCGAACCTGTCCACAAAATTTGACGAGAATCAGTTGAAAAATGCGACCTGTACAGGAGAACAACAGCGCCGGAAAGCCGGACTGAAATATGTTCTTTTACACATCTCCGCCATTTTGAAAAATTTCGAAAGACTGGGTCGACCATAAAATTCTATATAATTTTCGAACCTGCTCACAAAATTTCACGAGAATCGGTTGAGAAATGCGACCTGTAACCTACAGAGGAGAATAAACGGACAGCAGGAAGGACATACGAAAGAATTGTTGCCCAAGCTGAAGCAAAGACGCTTCGCTCGCGCTTCGCGCTCGCTCGATCAATTACCTAAGCCTTTAAATTTCATTTAATGCGTTAAAATAGTAAACTAATTCAGAAAATAAGGGATTTCTAGTACTGGAAATAAATTTCACTCAAAAGTGAAATATTTCAACCCGTTTTGAAAGATTTCATAAATTTCATATAAATTTAATTTTCATTTCATTGAAATTTTCACTGGACCCATCCCTAGTCGCGGGTGGATGTTAGCTTGTGTTAAATGGAAAAAAGCCAAAAATCTGTGTGTAATCAGATTTATTCTAGCTTTTGTAATTAATGAGATATAGCCGTGGCGCTGCCTGAACGACGTCGTTCTGGCAGCGCCCCAAAAAACTTCGTGTCTTCGGATCCAGTGGAGAGAAAAAATTAAACCTATTTTTCCCGACTGGCAAAAAAATCGGCCTACATGGTGAATTTTTTTCACGCAAATCGGACCGTGGCGCTGCCAGAACGATGGACACAGGAGAGGCGGGTCTTTTCTAATGTTCTCATGGGCACTATTATACATAATGGTGGGAAAGTCCAGTGGGTGGACGGGTCGGGACTGTGTCCATGGCCTCAGGATCAGCGGGTCTATCGGCGAAGTTCATGTTACTTTTAATTTGACAGATGGATGTAATTGCTACTTCGTTTTGGCACATATAAAAATTTACCAAAGAAAAGTAACAATGTATCATAGAAAAAAATTACTCTTTTACATCCATCTGTCAAATTACAGTTAACTTTAACGTTTTTAGCCGATAGACACTACACACGCTGAGATTTGGCTGAGAGGCCGTGCCTCCGTAAGTCCTGCAGGCCCTGCCTGTGCGTGTGGAGGGCCTATTACTACTAGGGCAGGTTAATACCACGGTAAAAAAGTGTGCTACAGACACCGGCACGGAACAAAACAAGGCAAAAATGAGAAATGGTGCGCTGAGTTTAGTGTTTGTAGCTGCTTGATGTGCATCTTTTGTTTATCTCATATTTCTCTTGCCAAGTTATATGCCGGTATCAGCTTCTCTATTACGTCTGTGGTATCAGCTGTACTTCGGTACTCTTCGAGCGCTGCGAGCAAAACGGTAAACTCCCAAGCTCTATTAAGGCCGGCAACACACAGACGGAATTTCGACAATTTACGTACATTCTGTACGGAAAAATCCCGCATGTGTGTGGCAGACCCATAGATTTTGTATGCAGTTGCTGCGTTCGGAATCACGTATGTACGAAATTCCGTATTAGTCCAATTAATGAGCATATTTGTTGTATGGAGTTACCGAATAATTCTCCCGTCAATGAAATTTGGCATGTGATGACGTAAGCTAATACAGATTACAGATGCACAATAAGCCAATAATTTTTTTTACGAGAAGTTAGGTATTTTTACCTAAACATAAAAATCGCTTATATCTCTCTGTGAATATTTCCTCGGGCTGAAACACTTTCTGTGTACGTACTTATGTACTTGTTAGAATAAGTATGTAAAGGAATCCAATATTTTTTCGACTTCAGAAATACCCCAAATTTAACTTTTAACTTTTTTCAATATATCTTCTATTGAAAAAATTGTCTGTTGATTATTCTTTTTTAAAATGTTTTTATATCCTTAAATACATAGCTTTGTTCAGTAAGCCAATAAATTTTCTTCTTTAATCATATTTTTTTTATTTTTTGAACTTAAGTGGTTATTTACGTAATGTGTAAAAATACTCGGTCCATTTTTATACTTTTATTAGATCAATTATTTTATATTAAAACAGATTTATCAATAATCCAAGAAATTTTCGAACGCGCATATATTTTTTATGATAATCGCCGATTTAGGATAGAGCGTAAGAGTTGACCTTTACTTGACTACTTGGAGCTGCTTGGCCACGCACTTTTAGAGTAGTGCGCGTAGTAGTTTAGAGTAGAACGCCACAGGTCGTACTTCGTACCCTGCGTGAAAGGTATCTCCAGAAATGACGCCCAAATTTTAAATTTGGCCAATGACATCAGTTGATATACAGAGGTCGTTTTCGGCGTTCAAATTGATATGGGTGATAAACGGTTTTTTTTATTTTGCATTGTGCATATTTTGGACATATTAACAGTTTTTAGTGCATATTTTGGCCTTTTTAGTGCATTATTTGCATGCATATTTTGGCACTTTGTTAGTGCATACTTTGTCGCGTACCTATTTATTTTTTATATTTGTAGCTGATTTTTTAAGGGATAAACGTAGAGGTATTTAAATTACTTAACCTATTTAATTTTTATTTGTGCAACACCTTAACAAAGTTATTTCATTTACTATCAGGCGAAACATACAACTTCTCACCTCTACCAGCGAGAAAAGTGTAAGGCAAAAATAGTTATTTTCTCGTGACTTTCCTTGTGACTTTTCTTAGAAACTTGTTCTGTCAACTCTTAAACACATATTACTTACTTATATCTATTCTGAGGTTAGACTAAATCGCTTCGCTTGATGTAGGTACTATTTTTTTCGTAATAGGGTAAGCTTAACTTATATTGGCACCCTCACAGTGATTGGCACTTTGACATTTAAACGCAGATATAGAGTACAGCATCTAACAACTAAACTTTATATTATTTGTCAAATACACCTTCCCAACAACACAACGTGATTAATAGGGTAAGCTTTACTTATATTGGCACCCTCACAGTGATTGGCATTTTGACATTAAAACGCAGATATAGAGTACAGCATCTAACAACTAAACTTTAATTTTTTTGTCAAATACACCTTTAATGCCCAACAACACAACGTGATTTATAATACATGTCACACCATCTATTGAAATGTCATCATCATCAGTTCAGTAGTATTAGTATGTCTCATTTTAGCAGCTGTTAGTCTGACGGTCCGCCCTCTCGTACGTTCGTATGTGACTCGCAATACCATACCAATGCCATCCATATAGCTATGGTAAACTCTTCTTTTAAACTTAAAATTCCTATATTTTTTGTTGGAGTAAACTGATTGCGATGAATTAAAGATTAAATGTTACTCCAAAATACAATTTTTTTATGTAAACGTCAACACGATTGAGTATTTTTGACGTTATTAGCGTATAAGCAGACAAACAAACAGATAAAGAGAAAGAAAATGTTAAAATGGATTCGATTTGTAAACATACCACTTTTTGCAAAATATTTTCCTTTCTACAGACACAACTATTCTTCAGATTTATTATATGTATATGTATGTATGTATGTAGTATGTATATTTGATAAAGTAGCCAAAATCTCATGTGACGAATCGCGAAAGTGTCTTACATCGCACAAAGGGTAGTAGATATAGATTGTCATGGCAAAATCGTACAACTCTGTTACTTTTTTAAATTTGGCATTACAACACTTTAAAAAAGGCATCGAACCTTTATCAACCCAATTTCTCATTTTTCTTTTTCTTTCTTTCATTAAATTATTTTATCTACCATTTTACTCGTATAATATTAAAATGACGTCAACGCGGGCAAGCAGACACTGACTTACAGACTGCAACGTGCTCCTCCTATAAAAACGTAATGACGAATGTGAACGCGTGCCGACGGATGCGGACGGATCCGTACGCATGCCGACGGCTGCGTTCGGCTGCCAACGCATACGTACGCATCCGTTTCGGCGCGGCCCGATTCCGGCCGGTCTGTTTGAATCGTACATTAGGGTTTATTTTTTGATATCCCATTACTCTCGTATTCCGGAAAGTAGTGACACTGAACTCAATGTATGGCGAGGTCAAAATTTTGTCATTAGATGAATTCACATTTCACATGGCAATATTTAGGCAGTTCAGGTAAAACTGAGCTGATTTAATTCAGTAGCCATCTGCCCCCCCTTGGCAGGTAAAGGGGTGGCATTCATAGTTTCACGCCGCCACCGCACTTCAGAAAAAAAAATCGGGTTGCACTCCGGGAGTGCCGGCAGAAGTGAAAACTTGAATATTAACGTAGTGCATTTTGATATTTTGGAATGGTTATAGAATAATTTTGCACGAATTGCCGTCTTACGAATTTACTCTGCATTTGAATTTACGAATACAGAACAGTATTGTACGAAAGTCTTATCCATAGCTTGACAGAAAATCTAGAGTTTTGACATTGAATTAAAAAATTAGCACGTTGCTATGGTGACACAAGTGTTTACGTCTTGAAATGATGCGCCGCCATTTTCACCGCGCCCCGTAGAAAAAGAGGGGGATACTTCCGCCACCGGCTGTCTACTCTCCATCCGTTACATCCGTCTTACGAATTTTCGATCAGGGTCACGTGATTCTTACTGACGCGAGTTTAGCATTCCCCATTACGAAAAGCGTACAACGCCGCTAAAGAAGTTTTCACTTCAAAAATCATATCTCCTTCAATATACCTACCACCTCGAGTGTGGTATCATATCATGATAAATCACGGATGAGGAATCCATTTTTGAGACATTTAATATACAGCTGATTCAAAGAAAAACCGGCCAAGCCAAATGAATAGTATCGTTTTACCTAAAAATAAAACGGTTATTAAATATACTTACCTTATTCAAAGCCTAATAATACACATTATAGTATTATACTTGACTTCCGGCCTAAATTCGTGAACAACAATGCCGTCCATTGGCTAAAATCATCCAATCAGCGATCACTTCTTGTTCGCGCCAAAACTTCCACTACCGGGCATGGCATTTTTTGGGGTACCTATTTATGTTGGTGTGACAGCTTGAGTTCACTATGGCTTCTGTTACTTAGCAATAGACTGTTGATAATGTTTTTAATTTGTCTCTTGTTTTAATGTCAATATATTTTTGGATTATAAAAGAACTACTGTTTTCTTATAGCTAATACCTAACTTAACGTACAATGGGGTTGGCAACGCAAAGCTAATTGTAGATGTCGCTGCGTACGCTTGTTCCTAAGACAGTAGACGTTTAGAACAAAATGTATGGGAAAATAGGTATTTATTTTGTGGTATTTTTTTACTGAAAAATACCCATTGACCCAAAATGGATTTATAAGACTATTTTACAATGCAAATGCCGGAATTGAAAGCCAAATTAAGACGTTTTTGTTCTTACAGAAGTTATCCATTTTTTCGATATCCAGATTTTTCGGAAATTTGTAAGTGCCAACATTCTTAAAGCCTATTACACAGAATTTAATCATTTTAAAGCTAAAAAACTATTTTTTTTTGTTTAGGAAAAGTCCTTTGTTTTCATAGCTCTCGTGGAACAAGCGTACGCAGCGCCATTGTGACAGTTGCCTTCCCCATTTAATATGGTAACAAAGTAAAACTGGAAGTGTGCAAAATGTTCAATTTAAAAAAAAGAAAGTGCTACAAAAGTTTTTCCGAGATGGATATGGACGGTCAGTCGGCCAACTAGGGTCATTTTCTCGACCTATCGCATCAATATGCGATAGTCCCAATGGACCAAACCACATTGGAAAGATAGCCATTAGCTTGATGTTATCAAATATCATCGTCTGGGTTGCGAAGTAGGAAGCTTCTGGGAGATATGCCACCATTAACATGGTCACCCATCGCTAAAAATATTTTGATCGCATATTTATATAAATGGTGAACAAGGTTGTGGGCGGCATCATTACCTGAACTATTTTTGTGTTTTCATATCGATCGAATAAGGAACAAGGATCACAAGAGCATATATGTGAAATGTACTTACCTGCCCTGACCTCTTAGACGCTTTCTGAAAGCGACATAAGACTATGGTTTTATATACACCTGGGAACTGCCCCACCCCTTACCTGAATGTCATAACATGCCAATATGTAAGGAGCACCAGTGAATGAACACTCCCCAGTGAATGAAGAAATGTGTTATTTTTCTATAAAATAAGCAATCTTCTGTTCTCTACTCGTAACATCATTTTTTTAGTGAAAACTCATACTTTATTACCTTAACTGGTTGCACAGACGTCTATGTGTGTTCCGTAGTTTCTAAATGGTGATTGCTCAAAGTAGACACGTTGTGTAGTGTTTAATATTATACCACGTAATGGTAAGTACCTATACTTTTTATAGGCTATGGTTTAAGAAGAAATGTAATTTCGTTCTTTTGTCTTTTCCTGTCTCTAGTAAAATTTTCATGCTTCAGCACATATTGTTTAATTTATTTACTTATTTATCGAAGAATTTCCTTTTGAGAGCAACAGGACAATAAACATGGTCCTAGCACCGCCGGATTTGTAAGGCAACGTAAGTAATGCAAAGTTTTACGAAAACGAAAAATCGTTGTGGAAAAGTTCATGCTCTGGTCATGCCATGGTGAAGCAACGCAGGAGCGTTTTGCTTTAGTTTAGTGCATCTCTATACCAATTTCAATAAGAGCAAGGATGATTATTCTCAAGAACAAAATAGTAGAACAAAAAGTATAAAGTATACTCGAAGAACAAACAAAAGTATAAAGTACATACAAAGGCATAAGGTATCAAGAACGAAAAGTAAAAAGTATAAAGAGCAAAAAGAAAATAAAAGAACAAAAGGGTTATGTAAGTCAAGGACAAAAAAGAACAAAATATTATTTCAAAAGCAAGAACATAGAGAAAAGAAAAAATATAACAAGAGTGGCGTGTTGCGTCAGTTTATGTCAAGGACATTTATTGTCAAGAACAAGGTTTATTTTAAAAAATTGTTTTTGTGTTCAATTTAGTTATAGTTCAAATATTTACGAATTTAATTAGTACAAAAATATTGTTTATTTTGTGTAAGTTTTTCAGCAATGATGGAAGGTCTTTTAAAGGTGCAATTGAACTTGCAACAGTCAATTTCAAAAGGTTTGTCTAATTTTAAGAAAAGCCCAAAAGATCGCATTACACAAGAGTACGTAGAAGTTAGATTGAAAGATCTCGAAATTGATTGGCTGTTATTCAGAGATAACAACACAAAAATTTTTGATATTTCGAAACCTGAAGATTTAGTTAAAACCGATTACGTTACTAACGACATTTACGAAAGTACAAAGGACAATTACTTTGCCTATAATTCAGCATTGAATGCAGTCCTCAAAAAGTTTACGATAGTTCCAGAAGCTCAACCGGTAAAAGATAGTAATGGTGTCAAAGTTGGCCCTGCGTTGAGGTTACCAAAAATCACCATCCCTGTCTTTTCAGGCAGCTATTCTGAGTGGACCACATTTCGTGACTTGTTTTTATCTCTAGTGCACAACAACACATCCTTAGACAACGTACAAAAATTACACTATCTCAAAACTCATTTGACAGGCGAGGCAGAACAATTAATCCGTTATACTCCAATTACTGATGCAAATTACAGCGAATGTTGGACATTATTAGAAAAACGATTCAATAACAAAAAATACCTAGCCAACAGCATTCTGAAACGGTTATTTCAACAAAAAAGATCATTTGTAGAGTCAGCAGCAGGTCTGAAAGATCTACTCGACACCACCATCGACTGTCTAAATGCTTTGAAGAATATTGACATTGACGTAAGTACATGGGACATAATAATTATTCACATAACTTCCTTTTAATTAGACCCAGAAACTCGAAAACAATGGGAGTTACATGTTTCTAGTAACGATCCAAATGAATTGCCCAGCCTAGATCAATTTAAATATTTTATTGAAAATCGTTTCCGCGCTCTTGAGTTTGTAGATGCCAAGAAACCTTTTTCACCACAAACTAGCGGGTCTCAGATGAAACCTCGAACCTTTCTAGCAACTAAAACTACCGACATGAAATGCGAATTTTGTCCTGAGTTTCATAAGTTGTGTTTTTGTAAGGAGTTTGCCAAATTATATTGTTCAAAGAGACGTGAATTTGTCATGAAGAATTCTATTTGTTTCAATTGTCTAGGAAGAACTCATAAAGTGTACGATTGCACAAATCCATCTAGATGCAAGCTCTGCAACAAAAAACATCATTCTCTCTTGCATTTAGAAAATGAACCTGTCGCTTTGCTTACAACAACTGGTGAAGACGCAACTGCTTCAACAAGCACGGCACCGATAGTTTCATGTCTATCCACCCAAAAAATCAACAAAAGCGGTCAAGTTATTTTAGCTACAGCTTTAGTTAACGCCAGATCGGATACAAGAAGCCATCATGTTCTCAGAGTATTGTTAGATCAAGGTTCTCAGGCTTGTTTTATAACAGAAGCTGCAGTCCAACTTTTGCAACTTAAGAAAAGTGTTATCAGGGGAACAGTTACAGGATTAGGTGGAGATAAAACTATAATATCCAAGTCGATAGTTACGGTTGAACTGCAATCTATAGTAGACAAAAGGTTCAACATTAAATTTCAAGCTTACGTCCTAAAAAATGTCACTTCATACATTCCAGAAAAACGAGTAGAAACGATAGACTGGCCAGAATTAGAAAACTTATGTTTAGCAGATCCTCAATTCAATGTACCAAATAAAATAGATATGTTGTTAGGTGCTAACATTATGAGTTCAATATTGAAGGAAGGCATTAAAAAGAATCCAAGTGCATCGTTGGTTGCTCAAAATACCACATTGGGGTGGATTTTGTCTGGCACTGTGCACAATGACACGGATAGTCATAGTGTGAGTATAACAGTCATGCACTCGCAAGTCACTGAAAATGATTTTCTAAAGAAGTTTTGGGAAATAGAAGAACAATCTAGTACAAAAAAGATGTGGACTGAAGAAGAGCAAAGATGTGAAGAAATTTTCAAGAATACTACCAAAAGGACACCAGAGGGGCGATACATAGTAAAATTACCATTTCGTGAACCACAGCCTAGGTGCTTGGGTGGCAATTCACGACAAATTACAATAGCAAAATTCAAGTCGTTAGAAAAAAGATTGTTAAATGACCTAGACCTGAAAGGAAAATACGCTGATGTGATAAATGAATATTTATTATTAGGACATATGCGACCGGTAAATAGCCAAGATACGAATAAAGAAAAAGCAGTTTATTTACCACATCATGCTGTTGTAAAAAATGAAAGAACAACTACAAAAGTACGAGTGGTTTTTAATGCGTCGAGTAAAAATAATCTTGGAGTGTCATTAAATGATGATCTCATGATTGGACCAAAATTACAACCAGATTTGCGTCATCTAGTTTTGCGGTGGCGAGTTCATCCATTTGTCATTATTGCCGATATTGTAAAAATGTATCGTCAAGTAAGGGTCGCTGAAGAAGATGCTGTTTTCCAGCGAATTGTGTGGAGAGAGAATCCTGAAAGTGAAATTCAAGATTACGAATTACTTACCGTAACATTTGGTACAGCTTCTGCTCCCTATTTAGCTGTAAAAGCATTAAATCAGGTCAGCATTGATGAAGCAAAAGATTTTCCTCTTGCTGCTGACAAAGTAATCAATTCTTTCTATATGGATGACCTGATGCTAGGATGTAGTGATATAAATAAGGGTGTACAAATGTGTAAAGAGATGTCAAAATTGTTACTAAGAGGAGGTTTTGAATTACAAAAATGGAACAGTAACAATAAACAATTGCTTACAGGAATAAATACAACTGAGAATGTAAAGGACAAACAGAACGATGGAATCAAAGGGGTAAAGGCAGAACAAAAAAGGGGGAGAATGAAGAGTCAAATGACAAAGAACAAACAGAGAACGAGCAAGTAGTTGATTTAAAGGTGGATAATTTAACAAAGATTTTAGGGATTGCATGGGATCGAAGTGAAGATATTTTTCAATACAAGTTCAAACTTCCAAACACATCAGAAACTGAAACAAAGAGATCAATTTTATCGACTATAGCGCAATTATACGATCCTCTTGGATGGATAGCACCGAGTATTGTTCTCGCAAAGATATTTATTCAGAAATTATGGCTCGCAGGTTTAACTTGGGATGAAACAATATCAACAGAATTAAATAAAGAGTGGCTTACTTACCGCAATGAGCTTCAAGAACTAAACACGATCAAAATACCTCGGTGGGTTGGTTTATCCGAGATCAATGATAAGGAAAAATGCGAACTGCATGGCTACTGCGATGCGTCAAAATCAGCATACGCAGCAGTTGTTTATTTAAGGGTGATCGATAACAATGGTCAAGTTCACATTTCGTTGTTAACTGCCAAAACTAGGGTGGCTCCTATCAAACAAGTGTGTATACCACGACTAGAACTTTGTGGAGCGGTATTGCTATCGCGACTCATCACAGAAGTGGCTGAAGTACTAAGTATATCAAAAAACAAAATTACAGCTTGGACAGACTCAACAATTGTTCTGAGTTGGTTGAGCAGTCACCCAAGCAAATGGAAAACGTTTGTAGCAAACAGGACATCCGAGATATTAACTAATTTAGAAGCTTGTCAATGGTTTCATGTACAGTCAAAAGAAAACCCAGCAGATTGTGCGTCACGAGGAGTTCAACCAGCGGACCTAAAGGATAATCAGCTTTGGTTTTCGGGTCCTCAATTTCTTTATTTACAAAACATAACTTACACGAAACCAAAAGAACTAAGTGTTAATCTGGAAGAAGCGGTTAAGTCTCACCATATTAATACCGAAGAAAATTTACTAGAAAAATATTCTACGTTACAGAAGTTGATAAGAATAGTTTCTTATATTAGAAGAATTCTTAATCCCAAAGTCGACAGACCAAAATATATAACAAAAGCAGAAAGAGAATTAGCATTAAACTGTTGTATCAAAAAAGTGCAAAGAGAAACATACGGAGAAGAGTATAAACAATTAAAAAGTAAAGGTTTTATAGAATCTAAAAATAGTCAATTAAAAGCACTATCCACATTCTTAGATGAGAGTGATATAATCCGAGTAGGTGGAAGACTACAAAAATCAGGTCTGGCTGAAGAGACTAGGCATCCTATAGTGTTACCAAGAGATTCACATCTTACGAAATTGATTATATCGGACGCTCATCTAAACACTCTACATGGGGGAGCCCAATTGACGATGAATTATTTAAGAAGTGCGTATTGGATAATTGGTATGAAGAACCTAGTGAAACGTCATATTCACCAGTGTATTCCATGTGTACGACAGAACGCAAGGATACAGCACCAATTCATGGGTTCATTGCCAGCAGTTAGATGCACTCCTGCTAGAGCATTTGTACATAGCGGACTTGATTATGCAGGACCTATTAAAATAAGAACGACTAAAGGACGGGGTAATCGCTCACATAAGGGTTACATATGCTTATTTGTGTGTATGGTCACAAGAGCTATCCATTTAGAAGTTGTTAGCGATATGAGTACTGCTGCATTCATTGCAGCCTTTCGACGATTCGTGTCTAGACGTGGCCATTGCGCCAAATTGTGGAGTGATAATGGTACGACGTTTGTAGGCGCATCAAAGGAATTGCAACAATTGAAAGAGATTCAAAAGGATATTGCAGCACATTTAGAAGGTTATGGAACAGAGTGGAATTTTATACCACCTCATGCTCCAAATTTTGGAGGCTTATGGGAGGCGGGGATTAAGTCAACGAAACATCACATTAAACGCGTATTAGGCGAATTAACTCTGACGTTTGAAGAAATGACTACGTTTCTCACACAAGTGGAAGCTTGCTTGAACTCTCGACCAATAACTGTAGACAGTTCAGATCCAAATGATCCACTGCCGTTGACTCCAGGACATTTCCTCATTGAAGAACCGCTAGTATCTGTCCCGGATTTCAAAAATTATTTGGAATCTAGTATAAGTTCATTGACTAGGTGGCAAATTATTCAAAAAACACTTCAAAGTTTTTGGCATCGATGGTCTCAAGAGTATCTGTCAAATTTAATGAACAGGTATAAATGGATACATTGGGTCCCTGAGCCACAGATAGGTCAGTTAGTTCTTGTGAAGGAAGACAATTTACCACCAAGTCGTTGGCTTTTAGGACGGGTAGTTGAGAAGCATCCGGGTAGTGACAACATAACTCGCGTAGTTACGTTACGCACTAAAAATAATTTACATATTAAAAGACCTACATCAAAGTTGTGTATTTTACCTATAGCCATTTAACCCTTTAACGGTTATAAGGTTCTAGATGAGATAGAATGATATGGTTTTCGAATTTGTGTTACTTAAGATGCCTAAAATAAAATGTGATTTAATTTTTTTTTTTTACTCATTTTTTATTTGGTGGTAAAAATATTCCCTCTACCGAGAGGGAATATTTTTATTTTCTATGAAATAGCGGTATCTTTTTTTAAAACTAAAAAAAACAACATAAATCATGCATAATAACTCTATAATGTCACACAATTAGACACCAATAAGAAAAGAAAAAGAAAATTAGATATTTTTATGAAAATTCGAAAAATTTGGTGGTAAAAATATTCCCTCTACCTGCTATAGCGGTATGTTTTTTAAGAAACTAAAAAAACAACATAAATCATGCATAATAACTCTATAATGTCACACAATTAGACACCAAAAAGAAAAGAAAAACATTTAATCCTTAGTCGCAAAGAAATAAAAACAGTTACCATAAACACAATAAAAGAATATTTTCTCTAACCTTATTAGTTATAGGAAACGGGGTACCCACGGTTACTCACGGTTAGAGGGAATATTCTTCCCACCAACAAAAATCGACATAAATGAAAATTTGTGGCAGATACATCAAAAATACGTCTTACATCTATGAAATAACATTCAAAAGCACAACATCTAGAAGAACTTACCTTTTTTCACCACTTGATTGCCAAGATATGTACCGATTTCCCTTGCAATAGAAAAAAACGCCAGTTTTGAATATTCACTTCAACAACTTTGTGAAAAAAAAACAGTCTGTCAATGTCAAATAAAAATAAACCGAAATGTCATAATGTTCTGTTAGTGTTGTCAGGTCGAAAAATAATATTACAAATAGAAACTTTGGTATTTTTATTGGTTTTAATTGGTGGGAAAAATGTTCCCTCTAACTGCAAAAGGGTTAAATAAAAAATTGTAATATATTTTTAATATTCAATACCTTTGTAATGTTAGGATAAAGTTATTATTTTTGTTACATTTTCAATAATATGGTTTTTAGTTCATAATAATCTTAGTTCACCTAAGTTTCAATTGGTTTTGATTACGTACTTACGTTTCTTTTTGTTTAGTGAATTAATACCTACCCTGTCTGTAGAACGAAGGTCAATAGTCGTTCTAGGGGGGCGGTATGTTTAATATTATACCACGTAATGGTACCTATACTTTTTATAGGCTATGGTTTAAGAAGAAATGTAATTTCGTTCTTTTGTCTTTTCCTGTCTCTAGTAAAATTTTCATGCTTCAGCACATATTGTTTAATTTATTTACTTATTTATCGAAGAATTTCCTTTTGAGAGCAACAGGACAATAAACTTGTAGTGTTCCTTTTTCTATGGACCTGTACTAAGGACTATGGTGCGACAACATATTTTGATAATTAATAGCTTTTAAGATGATATATCATTTCTAAAAAGAAAATTAGTTTCTTAGATGTAATAATGATTATTTCGTCTAATAGAATGCAGATTGTAAAGAATTTCATTATTTTAAACTAAATATAGGGGTGTTCGAGTACTGGATCAAAAAATTGAGAAATATCTAGTTAATGAACCAGGTGTTCATTCATAGGATCTAACGTATTTTTTGCATAGAAATCTTTGATTTTTTGGTTAAGGTTTATTTTGTATATTACTTTTAAAGGAGTTTGTTCATATTTAGGGGATAGCTATAGTAAATCATTGTCAATCTTTGGACCAGTTTTCGAATTAGGGTTTTCATTCATTAGTTTTTAAAATTTTAAGATTCTTCTTTAGTAAATGCCTAGTTCATTTACTGATTATTAAAAACTAGTAAATAAACTATATATTTCTTGATATTTACATTAATTATTTTTTGTTTTTAATTTAAGACCACTTCTAAAACAATTAGAATAACATAGCTGATGTGAACTATCAAAGCAACATGGTGGTAAATACTTAGGTGTAATTTTTTTAATATTGGCTGTCCTAAATTAAAGAAACTCTTCGACCTGACTCTTCAACTCATGAAACAGAGACGTGAAATGAAAAAAGGCCATGTTCACTTAGTTAGCGTAATGTAAGGATTCTAACGATACCCCACACATCCAAATCTGTTGTACATACATACAAACATACATGAACCGTGAACACAATACACTCATCTTTTTGAATAGACTAGACATCGGACAAAGTATGCACTAACAAAGTGCCAAAATAATATGCATGCAAATAATGCACTAAAAAGTCCAAAATACGCACTAAAAACTGTTAATATGGCCAAAATATGCACAATGCAAAATAGTAAAAACCGGCCAAGTGCGAGTCGGACTCGCGCACGAAGGGTTTCGTACCAAAAAACGGCAAAAAATCACGTTTATTGTATGGGAGCCCCCCTTAAATATTTATTTTATTCTATTTTTAGTATTTGTTGTTATAGTGGCAGTAGAAATACGTCATCTGTGAAAATTTCAACTGTCTACCTGTTGTCGTTATTAATATAGAGCAAAAAACGGCAAAAAATCACGTTTATTGTATGGGAGCCCCCCTTAAATATTAATTTTATTTTGTTTTTAGTATTTGTTGTTATAGCGGCAATAGAAATACATCATCTGTGAAAATTGCAACTGTCTAGCTATCACGAATACATGAGATACAGCCTGGTGACAGACATACAGACAGACAGACGGACAGCGGAGTCTTAGTAATAGGGTCCCGTTTTTACCGTTTGGGTACGGAACCCTAAAAAACGTTTATCACCCAGTATCAATTTGAACGCCGAAAACGACCTCTCTACATCAACTGATGTCAATGGCCAAATTTAAAATTTGGAGATACCTTTTACGCAGGGTACGAAGTACGACCTGTGGCGTTGATGGAGGCATTAATGTTCTTCGTTTTCTTCAAGGCTTGGGTTTTTTACGCAAAATAGCGTCTAATTTTTTATGCAACCATTCGGCTAAGGAATGAGGAATGGCATTCAAACATTGTTTCCAGTATTTCTTTTGATTTAAATAGAGGCTAGCTTAACTAGCTCCCTATACGTAGCTCCCGCTACTAAACAAAATATGCACGATTGGGAAAAAAGGCTAAAATATGCAATAACGACGTAATTAGAGAGTGATCTATCTATCTAGATATCCGATATGTACTTATAAACACACTTATTAATTGTTTTATTCAGAAATATCTACCACTACCTTTAAACTCTTGAAACATCATTTTTAATAACGGTGGCCACCAATCGAACTCGCTTACACTACTCCAAAAGTGCGTGGCTAAGCAGCTCCAAGTAGTCAAGTAAAGGTCAACCCTTACGCTCTATCCTAAATCGGCGATTATCATAAAAAATATATGCGCGTTCGAAAATTTCTTGGATTATTGATAAATCTGTTTTAATATAAAATAATTGATCTAATAAAAGTATAAAAATGGCCCGAGTATTTTTACACATTACGTAAATAACCACTTAAGTTCGAAAAATAAAAAAATATGATTAAAGAAGAAAATTTATTGGCTTACTGCACAAAGCTATGTATTTAAAGATATAAAAACATATTAAAAAAGAATAATCAACAGACAATTTTTTCAATAGAAGATATATTGAAAAAATTTAAAAGTTAAATTTGGGGTATTTCTGAAGTCGAAAAAAGATTGGATTCCTTTACATACTTATTCTAACAAGTACATAATTACGTAAACAGAAAGTGTTTCAGCCCGAGGAAATATTCACAGAGAGATATAAGCGATTTTTATGTTTAGGTAAAAATACCTAACTTCTCGTAAAAAAAATTATTGGCTTATTGTGCATCTGTAATCTGTATTACCTAACGTCATCACATGCCAAATTTCATTGACGGGAAAATTATTCGGGTCGCATAAGCCCCGTTGATCGGACTATATCGTGATTCCGTCTGTATGTGGCCGGTTTATCTCCCGATTCGGAATTTCGACAATTTATGATGATTCCGTACGGAAAAATCCCGCATGTGTGTGGCAGGATATTTTGTATGCAGTTGCTGCGTTCGGAATCACGTATGTACGGAATTCCGTAACGGGACTCCGTCTGTGTGTGGCCAGCCTTAAAATAAAATAGAGGCGCGCGCGGCGTGACAGTTCAGGCAGAGACAAAAACATAGGTACTATTAGCAAGAAGCTTATGCCTCCAATGTGCGCTTTTATAATTCTCGACGGCCCGGCACGGCACGGCCCGGCACGGCACGGCTCGGCACGGCAGCGGCGACACCGAAAGACGCTTTTATAATTTCTGCCGTTGCCGGCCGTTGGATGTTCAACACAGAACACTCATAGCGAAGAAGTTACTATTTGTACATTGTACAGTAGTGTCGTGGTACCTACTTTTTACTTTAGAATAATAAAAAGAATAAAAGTTGACCTTCTCTCTCTAGATATTTGTTATCTTTATAAATTATAATTATTTCATAAAATAATAGTTTACCAATTATACAACGTGTAACAGAAAGGAGGTATCAACTCGAAAGGAAGTCAATGTACTCGTGAATCTGAACACTTCCAACAGAAAAAGATTTCAAATCGAAAATACAATTTTGGACTCTCCGTCTCCATAGAAAATTTGAATTTGCCGCCAACATTTTATATAGGAAGGGACATTCAAAAAAATTTTTTTTCTGTTGGAAGTTTCACGAGTACATTGACCTCCTCTCGGGTTGATACCCCCTTTTTGTTACACGTTGTTTAATGATTATATTACAATGTAGGTAGGTAGTAGGTACTTACTTAAATGATAAATAAATCTTTTAAAAATCAAAGAACATATATGTAGCTGGTTTTCATTACGTACCTACTTACCAAGATAGGTAGGCATCTACACAACACATTATTTAATTAAGTAGGTAACTACCTACTTAAGTAATATCTAGGTAATTATTTGTTGAGATAGGTAACAATATTTAACTTTGTTAAGTCCCCTATTAACGGTGTTTCCACCGCTGTAAGTACCTAGACACAGCATAAAGATTTTTTCCTTACAGTAGGCCGACGCCTTTATTGTTGGGCGATACCGCCGCCTGTAGGGTATTTACGCAAATACGGAAGGGTTGTCACAAATTTACAATTTGGAAGGTGGATTTCTTTTACGACCCCCGGGTACATAAAAGCATTGCGAAATTATATAAAATAATGAATTAGGGGTGACACATTATTATATAAAGGTTTTATAACATAAAGGTTTCAAACGGTTTTCTTTATACCACGAGTGAGTGCGGCAGCCTGCCAATGCTGCCGCACTCGCTCGTAGTTTCACGAAACTTACTTGATGGCCACTGTCGCACGCAGGGTTCGGAAACCAGATTAATATTATAAAAAATCCAAGATGGCGGCCAACTTTTTGTTTTTTTTTTTTTTGCCGATTTTGATGAAACTCGGTTTTTTGTACTATTTTGACAAGAAAACACCAACGCAATTTTAAAAATATGAAAAATTCAAGATGGCGGCAAACTTTTTTGTTTGTGGGTCGATTTCGATAAAACTCGGTTTTTAGAACTATTTTGACAAGAAAACACCAACGCATTGTTAAAAATATGAAAAATCTAAGATGGCGGCCAACTTTTTTCAACTGAGTTACATCGAAATCAACCTAAAACAAAGTCGGCAGCGATCTTGACTACTGTCGTTTTTTTACAATTTGTAACTGTTTTCTTGTCAAAATAGTGCCCCAAACCGAGTTTCATCGAAATCGATCCACAAACAAAAAAGGTGGCCGCCATCTTGGATTTTTTATATTTTTAACATTGCGTTGCTGTTTTTTTGTCAAAATAGTAGCAAAAACCGAGTTTCATCGAAATCGACCCACAAACAAAAAAGGTGGCCGCCATCTTGGATTTTTTATATTTTTAACATTGCGTTGCTGTTTTCTTGTCAAAATAGAACAAAAAACCGAGTTTCATCGAAATCGAATTATTAATTTAATAGGAAATCAAAACGGTAAAGACGCGATAGCCCTAGAAGACGTGTCCCGAGCTACATAGAACGGCGAAGTATGCAGCTCGGGCTCGTCCGACTCACCTCTCCCCCCTCACGCCCCGCACGATTGCCCTGTCTAGACGTCTCCGTCGGCCTACTGTAAGAAATTCTTTATGCTGTGACCTAGATATCTTTCCGATCAGTATCGAAATAACTGTTTGTCGGAATATTACCTATTTGTTGATTTTGATGTTATTTGTTTCCACAATCATACATAGGTACATGGCATACCAACAACAACACATTAACGATATTACGCTAATATACTGGTTGTGCCCTTTATACACGCTGTATATTCTTTGCTCTGGACTCACACTCACACATATGAATCCTTGTAGCTACGCACTACATCGTAAAAGTTCGACGGCAGCGTAGGATTTGGCCGGCACGGCACGGTTTGCCGGTGCCGTTGAGGAAATATAAAAGCGCCTCCATATGATTCCATACATTTCACTTCCCTGTTGTGCCGTTGGACGGCTGCCGGGCGGTGCCGTGCCGGGCCGTTGAGAATTATAAAAGCGCACAATGGAGATTGCACCGGCTAGTGTCATAGTGAAGATAGAAAAAATGTCCTTGAGTGACGTTACGGCTTATTGCTATCTCTTTCTTTAGCGTGACAATACGTTTTCGTTTCTCACAAACGAACGAACAACGAACACGTAATGTAACACTAAAGAAAGAGATAGCAATAAGCCGTCACGTCACTCAAGGACATTTTTTCTATCTTCAATATGACACTAGCCGTGCCATAGAAATAGAATGTCAAAGAACAACAAAGACAATAAACAGGTGATCCGAAAACGAATGCATACATTTTATATGGGATACATAAAATATGACTTAGATTCATAAAATATGACTATATATGGCAAAGGAAATTAATAAACTATGTTCCATACTGTTTTCTTCGTCAATAAACGAATAAATGTAGCGAAATTTGGTTTTAAAGAAATGTGTGGGAATATCTTATTTACCTGTGAAAAGTGTGATTACTTGGATTGTTTCTTTTTGTCACATCACAATTACTTAGAGCACAAGACACCATGGCTCCACGATACCTTTATTTTAAATTCTAATTAAGATTAACAAATATTTTAAACAAACTGTGATTGCTCATTTGCTAGGCGGGACGCTAGGGGCTCTTACTGTAAAAAATGTTGGCACATGTCACTTGCTCCTTTGTCTCTTTTTTACATAGACCGTGTCCGTATGATGTTAACTTCTCTTTTCCACGCTTTGTTGGTCTTCTTGAGCGCAGCGAAAATTTTTCTATGTCTATGAGCCGTGCAATCTCCATTGGGGGTATAAGCTTCTTGACTATTAGGCCGGCCAAACACAGACGGAATCTCGTTACGGAATTCCGTACGTACGTGATTCCGAACGCAGCAGCTGCATACAAAATCTATGGGCTGCCACACACATGCGTGATTTTTCCGTACGGAATCTTCATACATTGTCGAAATTGCGTTCGGAATTCCGTTACGTGATTACGTCTGTGTGTGGCCGGACTTAGGTACCTATGGGATGGGCAACAGTGAAAAAATATCGATATAAATAGGTATATCGATGTTTATAAACAGTAACGAAAATAAAAAAATCGATATACCGATATTTTTGCACAAGGAGTGGAAGCGTAGTCTGGCCAGCGAGTCGTCTCGTGTCAAATCAAAAAACGCGATGAAAATTTGGAATCAGTGTACTTGCAGTATAAGGCATCCAAAACACGGTCGGTTTTGCTGTCAGTTTAACCACAATATAGAGAGAGTACAGTAGTTTAGCTTAGTACTTCGTGCGCTCGAGCAACGCACACATAGATACCTCTCACCGACACGGAATCTTTGCCACGCTTAAACACTTCACGCGCGAGTGCCACGTGATGCAGTTGTAGCATATCCGACCACCGCGTCAGACTCAATAAAAATGTAAGGCAAATATAAAACGTACTATAATTGCTCAGTAATTAATTTGGCATCATTGTACTTTATTTGGTAATATTCCTACATTTTATGATAATCATGGTGGTTTATTTAGGCAGACATAACGTATTTATTTGCTCGCTAAGATTTGGTGATCATTTACTACATTTGGTCTTTGAATACAATTTGAAGTGCAGTCGTGACTAATACAACTGCTATTGTAATTTTAGACTTTATTTTTTTGGTGTTTAGTATATTTTTTTGTTAAGAGAGCGTAGGGTATCAAAGTATTTTTAATTTTTAATAGTAAAGTAAGTATTTATTAATCCCATAAATAATTGTCTTTAATTTTTTTATTATTCATTGTATTTTTTTTTCTTTCGATTCAACCCATTTATCAACATAATTAACTTGTGTAGGTACTTAAGTATATGCAGAAAAGTTATATTATGACAAGGTACTAGTACCTACCTAATAAAATATTATGTATAGGTACTTACCTATACCAATTTTTTAATACTTTAATCAGACATAGAAATATTCAGCTAGGTAGGTATAAAATAGTAGCAATTACTAGGTACTTTAACATTTTTTTAACTCCGTGGCAGCTTTTTACAACCCAAAAAATAGCAACTGTTAAAATACCAAAAATATTATTCAATATTATTCCTTACGCTAATGTCTTAATCTTATGATAATTAACTTTGAATTAAAATTTCAAAGGTAAATTACACTTTTAAAAACATATAAACAAAGAAATAATCAAACCTGTGCATCACAAGTTTTTACCACATTCTGTAATATATAGGTATTTTCTGTGGTTTTACGTAAGACGGAGTTGACAACCCTAGCGCGACGCCCGAGTTTAGGTATGGATTTCAAGGTCACGCGGGAGCTAAACTTCTGTACTCTCTATATTTTGTGGTTTAACCACAGTCTCGGCTGTGACTGACGATTAACCTACCGTGTAATGTAGAGTGTGACTGATGGTTGCATGAAGTTGATTTGGTCTTCCATCAGTCAAACGTAATTCATGACTGATGGAATTGAATGACGCTTGCATGAGCATGTGATGGCTGCTTAAGACGATACTTAACTTTCATAGTTCTATTCTAGGTCAACGGAAAGTACCCTATAAACATTTTGATTCCCTTGACAGTGTCGTAAAGGCGTTTTTTGTGGCATGAACGGCTGTATCTATTTTTTACGTTAACTTAGAAGTTAAAAAATAATCACCACTTCATTTAAGGGACTGTAGGTAGACCTGAGTATGTGGTTTTAATTTTAACTCGATACCTCCATGCGTTCCCGAAATAAAGTGTCTTGCTTGACAGATAGACGGACAACAATGTGATACTATAGGGGCGTTCGCTGCGTTAAGCGGGTACAGGGTGCGGGAATATACAACGTGTAACAGAAAGGGGGGAACAACCCGAACTTTGAACTTTCCATACAAAATGTTGGCGGCAAATTCAAATTTTCTATGGAGAGACTAAATTTTTTTTTTCAATTTTAAATTTTTTTTCTCGTGGAAGGTGTTCAGATTCACGAGTACATTGACCTCCTTTCGGGTTGATACCCCCTTTTTGTTACACGTTGTAGATGCTGGTTTTCTGACGGACAGATACTTGCAGATCTTGCAGTGCATGAGTAAGCTCTAATCTATGTCGCCGGCCTACGCCGCCGGGATCCTGCTTAACGCACGCAGCGGACGCCCTAAGAGTTCCGTTTTTTCCTTTTGAGGTAGAAAACCATAAAAAACTTCTACTCACATTTTTAGGGTTCCGTACCCAAAGGGTAAAAACGGGACCCTATTACTAAGACTCTGCTGTCCATCTGTCTCTCTGTCACCAGGCTGTATCTAATGAACCGTGATAGCTAGACAGTTGAAATTTTCACAAATGATGTATTTCTATTGCCGCTATAGCAACAAATACTAAAAACAGAATGAAATAAATACTTAATAAGGGCTCCCAATTCCCATACAACAAACGTGATTTTGTTGCTGTTTTTGGTACGGAACCCTACGTGCACGAGTCCGACTCGCACTTGGCTGGTTTTTTATTATTATTTTTAAGAGGCATATTACGTTTTGACTGTGATTTTTGCGTAAAATGGCCTATTTTGGGGTTCTCGATCTCAGAAACAAAAATACATTAACAGTTTTGACTTATTGAATAGTGTAGAATAGCTATTAGAATAGTTCATAGCGGCCTTGCTGTTTTGAAAATTTGCTTAACTTTATAATTAAACCCGAAATTGCAGAGAAAGATTTTCATAAAATGCGCGAAGGCACTTTTTTGGGGTCATGGATTGAACTACTGTGCTAAACAAATGAAATTAAAAAAAAAATATTATCTCTTATATCTATAGTCGAATAATTCATAGCGGCCTCGGAATTTTGAAATTATGTATGGAATATGTGAAAAAAAATCACAATCAAAACCATAAAACTACTAAAAACGCTCAGAATTAACTGTGAATTTCTCCTAGATACATAATTATTATGACGTAAAATTTATATCAGAATAATCTTTAGTTCATAAGAAAATCAAATTTCATACTTTTATTTGTTGTTTGTACTTGTTTTTCTTTCTGTGTAGGTATGTTCAAAGTTGATTCTTAGAAACTTTAATTTTCCTTTCTAACCCTTTAACTTTCCAGTGTATCATCATATTACTTTTTGTCGCGAACACATATAAATGTATTTAGTAGACCCAAAGTTTTCTCTAGGTTGTAGCGAAGCGAAAAAATGTGATAGGGCCCTTAAATCAACAGTCAATATCAAAAATTTGATGATATTTAATAAAAATAATAGTAAAATACTGTTTTTATGCTATACATCACTATTTATTAACAATTAGCGCATTCTGCCAGACAAATCTTTGAGTCATCAATCGCCATAGAGTACTTTTTAACCATGGAAAGTAAAATATTGAGCATCCCATAAAAAATAATTTCCATGGTTAAAAATTACTCTATGGCGACTGATGACTCAAAGATTTGTCTGACAGAATGCGCCCAATTTTTTGACGTAGTCGGATGAATCTCCGTTGTTTCTTACTTCCTGCGTCATTGTCGTCACTCGAAAATTTTTAAAAATCCAATGCATCACAAGGAATAAATAAAAAAATATGCAAATTAATACAATTTATTATTGTACTTTGATGTGGCATATTTTTGAAATAAAAAAAATATGCCACATCAAAGTACAATAATAAATTGTATTAATTTGCATATTTTTTATTTATTCCTTGTGATGCATTGGATTTTCAAAAATTTTGGATCACATTTTTTCGTCGAAATTTCGATTTTGACGGACGTTGACGCAGGAAGTAAGAAATAACGGAGATTCACCCAGTCAAGAACCCAAACAAAGAAGTTATACGATTGATCATCGAGGTAGTTCACACAAAATCATACTATTTTCGTGTTTTTTTCAAGATTACTTGAAAAGTACTGAACCGATTTCAAAATTTAAAAAAATGGGACCAACTTGGGAGTTTACCTAATGTAATAACGTTTGAATCATTTCAATCGGTCCAGCCGTCTTCGAGTAATCGGTGTACATACAAAAAACAAAAAAAAAAAAAAAAAAAAAAACGGGCGAATTGACAACATTTCATTTTGAGAAAGTACTAAAATTAGAAAACCATTTCGAGATTTTAGTGTTCTGAGCTCATATATTTTTTTTCAGAATTTTTAGATTAGTATTTTTTACGTTAATTAAAAAAATCTAAAATCTAGTCCATATAGGGAGTTTGAGTTGAGTCTCTTTGCCTTCTATTTAAAAAAAAACAGTGGTGCCAGCTTAAGGTAATTTACCCTAGATTTAGGGTAAAAAATATCCGGCACTAAGAGACATGACACATCGCCCGTTCGAGTAATTTTAAATCCCGAAATTGAAATAGGGAACATGCATCAATTTTTTTTGTATCAAAATCAAAAGTATAATGCGTGAGAAAATTAACTGTAATATTAAAACTTCTCTCTTGTGTTTTTTTCTCGTGATATAGTTACTTGAAGTTAGCACGCAGCAGCACCCGCCGAAAACGCTCTATACAAAAAGGTCAACATTTGTGACGTCACTCATGTCACGTTTAAGTGCATTAGTATGGAGTTAGCCAAGAATTTTCAAATATCTCCCTAAATATTGCGTTTAAGTACATATGTGTCACACAAAATATTATTTCTTATTTGATGTTCTACCCGACTGTTAAGTGCATTATATCCGAAAACGAAAAAAAAATTCGTTATTTTCCCTTGTGTGATAAAACTAAATAAATACATTTTATTTTTTATTTTTCTGTTCCATCATGTTTTTATACGTGTCCGCAGCGATCAAGCTCAAATTTATCAAAATCGGTGACTTATGCATGTTCCCTATTACAGCATACCCATTACCCGATTAGAATAATTAAATACAAGAAAAATATTTTTTTCCACTACCTATTTCTTTCTTTATAAATCAACAAACAATTCTTCCATGTACATGTAAGGTGGGGCGGAGAGTGTCCCTTCTGTACGGTAGTACTTATTAATTATTATTTATTTATATTTTAGATTATATCTATTCTGTGATCTATGGTAAATTGAGACCCAGCCTAGGGTAGTGTGAAAATCTGATCTGGCAACACTGAAAAAATCAGTTGTCATAAATGTCATAATAATGACTGAATGTCTTTCGAGTGTATTGCTATGTTCAGTAAAATTTAGATATTTTTAAAGTATTCTTGTAAGAAAATCAAAAGAAAGTCGTAGCATCGTTTGTGATACTTAAGCGTTACCTGTGACATTATGTTTTGTGTGATTGAGGGCTGGAAATCACACACAGGAACATAAGAAAATAATCAATAGATATTATCATTTAATCGGTGAGTTCATATTGTTTTCATTTTTTTATGTTATGTAAATAGCCTGAAACTATTATAATATACTAATAATTTGTGCAAATAGTCGTTTGTGTCCAGTTCTTTGTCGGTTTTTGCAAATATCAGATCTGTTTATTACAGGTCTTTGAAGTGTGTTTTTTCGCATAGTGATGTGCATTTCTATATCGATATGTTTTATTGTACTTTCTTAGGTACTTTATATTTGATGGGAACAAAAAGTAGAAAACCATCACATGTCTTGGCTAGCCTGGCACATCTTTTTTTGAAATAAATGATAATCAAGTTATTTAATTCAATTTGACTCAAATCAGTTTCAACTTAATGTTTTGTATGTAGATACTTACTACTACAAGCTCCATTTCTTTGTTTTAGGAGCCGATATCCAACACACCACAAAAATGTAATGAGCCTGCGTGATGTCGACATGAAGCAATGATTACTAGTTTGCAGCGATAACTAAAAAGACTTAAAAAAGCCTTCAAATAATAAACACTGTATTTTTTTTTTACCTGTTCTTTTATTTCCTTGTCTTTGTATGCATGGACATTCGAGAAAGTTCTTACGGGATTCGTTCGGGATACCAGCCCCCTTACTCAAATGGCCAACTTTCTATTCGTTTGAACGCTACGCTTACTTTTAAAGCTTCAATATGAGCAATAGATGATTAAATCACATGTCGCAAACTTATGAAAATCACAAACTTTGATGTATTGTATGGAATTGTCAAGCTTACGGCTCGTAATTTTATAGTTTACTACTTATTTCAAAGTTTTAATAGTAAGCGTAGCGTTCAAACACTGAAAGCGACATTGAGAGAAAAATGACCCACCTCTTCTTAGAAAATTACTCAATCCCCTTAAGGTACTACAAGTATGGTATATATGATATATACCTTAACAACTATAGTAAATTATTGTAGTACCTTATACAACTATAGTATAGTTGTTATTATGTTTCTTATTTATTATGAAACATGAAACAAAAATACCATTATTATCGATATAAAATACTAGCGTGCCTACATCTCTATGGACATCACAATTCGCATCAAAGACAGT